>JAJEKV010000005.1:28136897-28505201 GCA_021234155.1 Isoetes taiwanensis
TGCGTAACTCTTAGTTTTCAGGACCGGAACCACTGCTGGCGACAAGTATTTATCGCCCGATCCGAATGGTGTCGTGAAAGCGTTTCCTAAAGAAGCTTGTCGCAATTGATGAAGCGGAACAGAGTCCTCTGGAATCAGGTACTAAGTGGATCTATCCTCGTCCACGCCAAGTATGATGAATGGGCGTTCTGGATTGTTTTGGGTGCCATCGGTCCTCAATGGAACCACGATGTTGATGAAGTACTTGGTGTTACCGGACATGGTGGAGACTTTGTGACGGTTTGATTAAGAAATAAGTATTATAAGTTTCCACATCAAAGAGACCGGATGATATGCAAAACCGTTCGCCGTGAAACATCTTAGTACATGATGGATCAACGGCATTCAAAAGAAAGAAGACATCACTTATAGTAGATGATCAGCCTCACCGTGCTTTTATAATCAACGAGTCGGGCGACTCATCCATAGCATACTCCACAAGATTACTCAATACGATGAGGTTTCTGGTGCCATTCATGTCCATGCGGGTGGCTTGAAGCTTACGGGAAAGCATTAATATCGGATGTTGTCAAAGCATTAAAGACTAGATGGACTAAGGAGATGGATCCCTATCTTTGAGAGTTATTTGACAAAGAAAGGACTAGTCCTCCATGATGTGATGCTACCTATGTACAGTAGCAAAGGGGTGTTCTCGCGAAATACATACGGTGTTGTTATCTACAAATCACTAATCAGCATACATTCTCACAAAACAAAGAAAAGTGCTGGCTTCACCCACCCTGATACAAAAATTTGCAACAATGTCTAGCAAATATGTCACCACAACACTAGCTATATATTGAGAAAAAGAATTATCTACAAAAGTGGCTGCTTTTAGAACGACATAAATCAATTCGTGATAATGGGTTAAAGTTGTTATATATATTTCTTACACCGATAACAAGAAAAGTGAACCCTTTTCACGTTAGCCGCAAAATACGGTACGCCATGTACCATATATGACACCATTTGTGACTCGAGGGGAGCTAAAAATGGGAACACTAATTTGGTCTGCTTTCCCTACATGAAGGCGTCAAATATGACATACTAAATACTAGTGGAAGCTCCTTGAAAAATAGGTATGTATCTTATTTTTGGAGTTTTGACAAAACCCTTGTTTATCAATAGTTGTGGCATATTATGGGTATATAAACCTCTCAACGGCTATATGCTACCTGACTGCTAAAAACCCCTTATTGGTATGTCTTTCGGTCGTTTTCGTTGTTGGGCAGCCACTCTTGAAGGCTGTGGAGAGGTACCGACAGCAGGCATGGGAGTTATTGAGGATTTGGTATGCGGGGACGACTTGGTGGAGCTGGTGTGCGATCTCAATCTCTTCCATCCGGCAGGAGATCACGAAGAGGTCTGCAGAGGTAACAACCTTCTACACGATTTCTTAACGGACCGGCCAAGACCGGTTCACGGTGCCATAGATGGAAGCAATGTCAATATTCCTTTGATGCCTTCTTGCGTGGTACTGATGTATGGATGAAATTCATGCTACTTGTTTCTTATCTTTCATTCCTTGCGTACTTCTGGGTTGAAATTGAGTGGAAGTCATACAAGAAAAACTGACCAACCCTATCTAAACAAGCAGAACTTCGTCTTGCTTCTTTGAGCGGTTTCACCAACGGTGAATTTTTAGTGCACATTCATCTTGGTGACGCTTATTAGAGGTGGTGCTGATTTGGCTTTATGGGGTAGGTGGCATCTTAGAATTCACGATGATTGAGACCTTCATGATTGGCAGCCGCTTTGATGGACATTCGCCCCTGACATCCGGCTGTTTGATATGCTAGAAGAGTGTGTTTCGTATGCATTTTGTGAGCTTTATAAAGTAGGAAATAACAAGCGTATGTGGCAACGCACCTTGACCGGCTAATTTGTAACAAATAAGATGCGAAACTGGATGTCTATGATTTTAATTGTAGGCGGTGATTATATGAAGTCTGTGTAAATCATGACTGGTTCGTCTCCAGTCGTTTTCGTTGTTAGGCAGTGCTCTTGGCCGGCCTTGGAAGTACGCTGGAGCGGCGGAACGCCAAAGGTCGTGGGATTTGGTATCACGATGGCTTGTGATATGAGCTTCTGGTCGGCGTCTCAATATTCTTCTATAGACAGCTCTCTTCTGGCATCATTTGAGAATCGCGAGAGAATCTCTGCGAAGTGTGTATGATGTTTGGAAATTTTACGGACAATAAAAGCCGGGTTGCATTTCCATAGATAAGAAAGCAACAATGTCAATATTCCTTTTGGTGCGCTTCTTCTGACCAATACCCGTATGGATGAAAATTCATTACTTGTTTCTTATCTTTCATTCCTTGCATCTTCACTAGGTTCGAATTGAGGTGGAAGTCCATAGAAAAGCACAGTACAAGCACCAACCTATCTAAAACAGCGAAATTTCGTCTTGCTTCGCCAGGCCGGGTTTCATATGATAGAATTGAATTTTAATTGCACATTCATCTTGGTGACGCTGTGGGGTATGGATTGCCTGTTGTGCGCTAGGAGAATTGCAAGTGGCATCTTCTGAACTTCCGACGACCAGTTAGGGCAATAACGGTGTAACCATGAAATGAGTACCGGACCACGATGCATACGTCGAGAAAACATTTTAATGCTAGAAGAGACGTTTCGTAGCATGCGTGAGCTTTATAGAAGTGGGAAAATAATAGCGTATGTCGCGTATGCCAAACCAACAAGTGCAACAAATAAGATGCATGGATGTCGCGTTTTAATTGTGAGCCCAGTAGGTACTATGAGGATCTCTACGTTATTTGCATGTAAATTCGCTCTAGTTCATTTACAGGTTTTGGCAATCAAATTCTGACAGGTCCTGATAATATTAATATATAGAAAGCGATAATGGAAACGTAAAAAGGTTGGTTCGCAGGGGAATGTCTAATTTTCAACTATGTTGATGGCTGTCCATCACTAAGTTGCGCTCTATGAAAAAGCCGAATGAGATGATGTGATTGTTCCTGGCTGTACGACAATCAACTGCTTGAGAGCCAATGTTAAATTCTGCAAGAGGAATTATGGTAGCCAGTCAAATGAACAATCGGTGTCGCGGCGGATGCCTTTAAAAGCGCTAAACCCTGAGGCAACATTATTGATCTCTCCATACAAGGTGAAGATATGATACCTATTTTAGCAACACTTGCACCTGGGATCATGAAATCTCTCGTGAACGAAAAACTACACTCGTCGTGGCCTAGCACTCAATTACTAGCAGATAAGTGTTCTCCACAAAATTCCTTTACTCAAAAGTGTGCTTGAACCTCTGAGCTTTATAGCTGCATAATGTTTCGCTTTTACGTCACATTTAAGCGTAGTTTTTGTAGCATGGGCATAAGATGTATGGTGTTTTTGCTGTTTGTTTCTGTAGTTGTTAGTCAAAGCTAATGAATTATGGCAGAAAAAGAAGACACGTAGAAGCAATGAGAGGGTGCATGCAATCATAAACCATGCATGTTGCCTTTTGTGATATACCGATGGATCTCTTTTCCCTAAGGTAGATAGTTTCCCTAATTGTCGTATTGATAATTTTGTTTGTTTTAATGCCCTATGATGAGTGAACCACTCTATTGGGTTTGAGTTCCCTTGTAGCAGAGGTTTCTATGTTGTAAGAACTTTGTGAAATTTTGTCCGGCTGATTTGAATGTTATTTTCCCGAGGGCTTTTGAAGGGGCTAGTGAAAGTCAAGTTGCGAATCACAAAGTGACAAACTATAGCACCGGCAATAAAAATTATTATCCTCATAAACAGTCTAGTTCCTTTTTCAATATGACCCGGACCATTCACGGATGATAGAGGTGCCTTTTGAGGGATGAGAATGACTCTTGGGTTTCACCCCAATAGTGGGGATATAGGCTGTTGTAAGCATCTATTCGGATGCTGTGCAACATTCCCTAACATCCACCGGTGATTACTATTATCATGTGAGGAGTCAGGAAGGATGCCGTTACGTAATGGCGTCACGTGACGCAGATGGAGTTGGGTACAGCTCACACCGACACGGTACGCCGGTACCGTTCTGCTTTTGGTGCCATTATCCTTCCAGTTCAAACATCGACCGAAAGGGGAAAATTTGTTCACAAATTTGAATGTAAGACCGGATTTTCAAGATCCGCCAGTCATATAAAGTCAGTTTTAATATTCCGGAAAGAGCGCAACAGGGCTAATATTACGAGGTAGTTGTTCCGCTCGACGGTCGCCGCTATATTTTTCCTCATTTTGAAAGTTATTGGGCAGAAGTTTTGCCAGTTTTAAGGGAAAGCTGACGGATGATTGCTTCGTCGCTTCGTTGTCCCCTGAAGCGATAGATGGAATTCAGCAGACTGGGGATTGCTGTTAAAAGCGGGCTGATGTACCGCATCTACAAAACCATAGTACAGAATGTTCAAAATATCCTCTAACACATAACGTAAATCGAAGCCTTTCCTTCCATAGCAAAGAGCGGTATATTAGCCAGTTCGTCACAATTAATAATAATCAATATAACAAACACCGAAAGTTGTGGTCGGCATGCGAAAAGCCATAAATATTCCATTGAAAGTCAATAAACAAACATAGTCGGTCGAAGCACGGTTATCATGAAGGGTTACGAAAATTCAAAACTAGCTTTAGTTGATCGCCCATCATTTATTTTCGTGCATAAATTATCTTAGGAACTTTATTCTTTCTCAGATATCATTATCGTTTGAGATAACCTGAATAGATGAACAAGAAGACTTATCAATGAACCAAGAAATAAATTTGTTCATTTATTCCGTTCTCGTGTTTACACTGGTCGTAAAGAAGGAAGCATTTACCAAGAAGGTGTTGCCAATCTTCACCATTTTCGCATGGGGAATAGTCCGTCATATACGATGCTACGCAGCGTAAACCATGAAGCTAAGACATTGTCCTTTAAAATGGAAGATTAAAAGTCAAAATAACTGTCGTTAATATGGCATTGCGCTTCGATATCAGTTTTTCGCAGTATTTCGCGATGGCATCAGTGGAAGAACAATAGTAATTCGCTCGAACGTCAGGGAAGCTACGAAGCCGAATGGTGTCGGCAGTTAAGTTCATTATGCCTCTTTCAGCCGTTGTTAAATTAATAATGGTTTCTGGTTAACTACCGGAAATATTGTGGCAATCTAAATACGCATTTATGTCAGTCGCTTCAAGATTGCGGAGATTATTGAATAAGAAATATTTATGCCATTACAATTGGTTCGATATTAAAGATCTAGTTTTAAGTCGTTGAAGGATGTATTATGGATAACCTCTTTGATGTTGAATCGACCAAGATAATTCTGTTATATTGCTTTCATTTTTTCTCTGCTCGCCCAATCCGCATTTGTATCTAGATTCCAATTTCGCAATGCAATTCCTTGCACCGCTAACCGTGAATTGTGCTCTTTTGCAGGCTCTATCTGCTATAGAAGGGAACATCAACTTGGCCTTTATCCCACGTTACGTCCCAAGCTGTCATGGTCACGGTCCGTTCGTTTTGTTGATAGAGTGAAACATCATGACGCATCACGGACATCCGGCAATGCATATTTACATGAAACCATTTGATTTTACAAGATTATTGGAGACCATGCAAAAATTACAATTGCCCAGATGCGGGTTTACTACATCCATCACATCAACCTATGCATTTCATTATCCATCTTAATCTTGTATTCATAGATGCAAGACTTCACCCCACTGCCGGACAAGGTGTGATGCCAAAACGCTTGGTCGGTTTTGATTGACAAGCTTCATTATCCTATCATAGATCTATTGTACTAAATCTTTACCACTCTGCTTTTAAAAATTCCACCTCGCATAGCATCATTCTCGCAATTACGAGTCTTGATGCCAGCAATACGCGCTTCCAAGTCTTTATATGCAAAAAATCTTATCCGGCCAAAATCACTTCCAGATTTTACTTTGGTGCCTTAAACGCAGGTTGAATAGCACGGATAGCATTGCTTCGCACACCGGTGCCCCACCGACGATTCTTTGGATGCAAATTACGCGGATCGGGTCCATTAACGCCAACATTTTGTCCCGAGAAGGATCACTGTGCATGTCGCATAACCATCTGGCAATGCATTTTCCTTTAGCTCAACATTTCATTTCATTTGAAGCATAATCCCACACTACCTGCGCTGGCACTACCATTCACCATACCGCGAAGCCAAGAATCAATCACCTTGTGCGGATCACCCAACCACCGCATCGCATCCGACATCGGATCGCCATTATATCAGCGACAGACGCGTCAGGTTAGGGAAGTTTATTCATTTGATGGATTTAAAGTTCTTTCATTAAAAACCGTTTAATCGCGATCTGAGTTCAATGGTCGATTTTCCTTAGAAGATGCGAACATTGAGTTCGTCGGCGGTTTGCGAAGTTCACTTGCATTCTGTATTGAGCCCGAGTTACATTTTCGATGATAGATTTGATTCTTAATACCATAGGTTGGCGGTCAATAACGCCAAAGATGGCAAGTCATATTGAGGTATCATCGAGCTTGATCGGGGAGCTGTTTAAGCCCTCCATTTTTTAATATCTTCAAAGAAGTTTGCCAATTACGCTTATGCCTTTACCATAAGATGATATCAAGTCTTCAGCATATCGTTGGTCAATAGGGCACCAGATCATTAAATGCACATTGTAATTTAAGATCGTTTGATTGATTTTTGTGCTGATGTCGAGTTTGAACAAAGAAATGCCATGCTCGGATGAAAGTTATGCATAATTGCGCTGATGTCTATTTCACACATGTGCTACGCAGATAAGCAGCATTCCGACATGTTTACGCATTCGCCAGAACAAGATGAAAGAATACGCGGCTGGTCGCATGACCGCTGACGTGACTGTAGAAGGAGAGCCCACCGAAAGTGTCGCTGATAACGCTTCCGCTCCTGCTTAAAACAGTTCAACACTATTTGGCACAATAATATCCACGCACAATTATTAAAGCTCATCATCAAACATTCGTTGTTCATATCGTTCTCCGGCTTAAATGAAAACCCCGAAGTTTCCCGCGAAAACCCTGAAGGGTTTCCTTACGGTCGGCAGCCTTCGAGTCGCTTCATAGTCGAAGGAAGTCACGCCTGGTTGTTGATTACGCCTTTATAATACGCCTGGATCGCACCAAATTTTGAAGGGAAATCAGCATGACGGAAATCAAAAGTAGGCTAGGATGAAAACAAAGACAGTTTCATTAAGCGCAGCTAGAAACTGATAGTTGCGCAGTCAATCACGTATATATTGCATGATGTATCGCCAAGATTGTCTATTCCGTTCTTTACACGGCCAACTTTCGCCATGAAAGCGTTACGACCATTTGATGAGAGAAATAGAGACGTAACAGCAGCGCTTCGTAATATAAGCCTATCATCAAAACCAGCAGCTTTCAATATCGGAAGCCAAAACTTCAAGCATTCGTGACTGTACCGCCAATAAGCTGGACCCGAAGCGAGTCAGTATCAAAAGTTGGCGATGGATGTTCACGTTGCCCAGTGACAGAGCTGTCTCGATCAACACTAACCGATAACCGGCCGCACCGGCAGTCCTCTATTAGTCGTTGACTCGGTGGCAAAATTTCACGTATTAGCAACTTCAGGCGGGTCAAGTAAACATCGCCAGTTGAACACCAACAACCGCGTTGCGAGCGAGTAATTATCATGCCCTGGCGCCAGGCACGTTCTACCAGACTACCCGTTGCCGTGCCATACGACAGGCAAGACAATGAAAGCTGCTCCATCATCACCGTATAGAAGCAGCATATATAACTCCTAACCAGTAAGACAGTCTGCGAATGTGCTACGAAGGTTATGTGGCGCCGATGCCGCTACACGATATCCAACAGCAGTGCCAGGGCAAAATTCAAACGATGGCGAAGACCGGTCGAACCATAAAAGAAAGCGTTAGCAGGGAATTGAAGGGGCAAGAAGGAAGGGCGAAATGAAAGAAATGTTGAAGCCTCATCGAGCACAAAGTCAACATCTTCAATTACTGGAGGGACAGATCTGCGTACCTTAACGCGTTCAGCCAGGAAAGTCCACGCGCCCGCCTGCTGACTCGACGGTTTTCGCCTGCCGAACCTCGATTGCGTTGTAACCAGCCGAACGTACCTGCGAATCTTTTCGATTGGTTTGTCGAAATACTCGGTCTGTTAACCGAAACCTTCCGAATGCCAGTAGTGGAACGTCAAAGAAATAAATACCTGAAAGTTTTCCTCAAATAACGCGCAAATTTAATATTCGACGGCGGATATTAATTCAAATCGACTACAACCCTAAGCGGTTTCGAATCTTCGGCCATACTTTTAGATTTTAACTCCAGCGACATATTGGTAGCCACGTTTGCGCGTCGTGAATAGCGTTTGTTGCATTGGTCGCTTCAACGTTAAAGCAGTTTAGATAGCCAGTCGATATCGCCTAACCGGTGATTCAACGAAACACATTGTTTATCCTGGTTATTATTAGCATGCCGCCATTATCGCCATATTATTTAGCCCCAATGGTTAGGTCGTTAGTCTTTAAAGAAGAAATATCACCATTAGTTGTATGAATATGGCGTTGCATTAAAGAACGGTCAGCGATTGATTCTGAATTAAATCCGCATACGACGTTTACATACGTAGGCAAAATGACTTTGAACGGAACCGTTAATATTTGCTCGCCCCATCACTAAGGGCGTCATGCAAACAATGTAGACATTCGGCTTTCTTCCCACCAAATAATTCAAAAAAGAGATCGATTTAAATTTTCTAAGTCCGTAATCATTTGTTTCGCTCGCTCAATATACCGTCCGAATACCATATGTCATGCGCAAACAATGGATTATTCTGGCTTTGTTTTATTCAAACAACCAAGACTCGCTGCATAAGGCCCGATAATGAGTGCATTCAATTGGAACAACACTAAATATGAAAGCACCCAATTGGAAGAGCGAATGTGGCATGCAAGTTACCTAATAATATTAGATTAAACAATGTGTTTCTGTTAGTCACGCTTGAAGCATTCAATGATAACAAATATAAACATATATTCATGTGCCTTAAGAGACAACGTTGGAAGCATTCAATGATGCAAACAAATATAAACATATTCCCAGCCTTAAGAGACAACACGCTTTCAGATATATTGATACATGTACATCATATGGCCCAAACATTAACAACATGATAAATAAGGTTAAAAATCTAAAGAAACAGATCTCCCTCGATTGGGGTTATTAACTAAATTAGTGGAAACCCCTTCCGGCTCAATATGAAACCCTTCCGGGTTAAGTGAAACCCGGAAGGGTTTCCATATTGAACCCTGGAAGGGTTTCCAGAGAAAGTAGGTACCCTTTAAGTGAAGATATCCACCGTCGAAATTAATGACTAGAATTAAATTGCGCGTCTATTTTGAAATAAAGCTTTAGGATATTTTTCTTTCTGGTCTCTTCTCCGGCGATCATGAAGGCCGTCTATTTTCTTGGCGATTCAAGGAAGGGTTTCAGTTATTTCTTGGCGATTCAAGGAAGGGTTTCATTGTAGATTCAAGGAAGTGTTTCAGTGGCGTGGCGATTCAAGGAAAAAAAGATTCACGGAAGCGTTTCAGTAATTGAAGAAATCCAATAAGTTTGAACGCAGGAATCCACTTGTTTTGAGGTTCGGCTTGAAAAGGGCGGAAAATGAAGCCGATCGAGAAGGATCTAGCACACAGGCGAGGCGCATGGACTTAATGAGCTTTCTGGTTGCGGCATGCATAGCAAGGTTTCAGATTTTACCCAGATCTGTCGCTTCCGGTGTCCACCAGTAGTGAGTGCAATTTTCGAGTATGTTCCCAGTTGTGTAGCTGTAGCATGTACCCGATTCCCACACAAGTAAAGGCTTCTTTGGTATTTCATTTCGCCCTTCCTCTTGCCTCTTCAAGATTTCAAATCTCTGTTGCCTCTCTTATTTCTGCTCGTCTTAGCTTCTCAGCTATGGATCTGCCTTGCGTCCACATTGATCAGTCTTGTTTTATATGTTTGAATTTGCCCTGTTTTTTGCTATTTGCCCCGTTATCATTAGTAACATCAACACCCATAGCGTAGAGATATTCATGCTTTGTCATGTCTGCAAGATACAATCTTTACTAGTTAGGAGTTATATATTGCTTTCTGCCATTTTTGGTCCTGAGCCATTGATTGACCAAAGGCCTATTGTGCCCATATTCTTTTAATTTCTTTTTAGAGGCTTCCCTTTGCGAACAGTTTTATACCTTAGCAGCAAGCAACAGATTTTAGTCTGGAGAACTAAGAATTTTGATGCCTGGCATGTATCAGTAGGGAGGCATGATGGATTATACCCTTCACAACACGGTTTTGATAATGGTTGGTGTTCAATAGCTTACCATAATGTAGTAGAAGTGATCCAATTATTTTGTGATTCTTGTTTATTATACAAGTTGCTAATGCAATGTGCTGCTGCCCCTCGAGCGCACTCACCGTGACTAATCGACACGGATAGGAAGCCGTGGATTTGTAATGGATCGGTCTTATCCGGGATTGGAGCATTAACCATTAGTGGGTGAAACTTACCTAAATCAAATCTCAAATTTTCCCTCGGTTCTTCCAACAAATGCGACACAAGTAACCCGCTGTGTTAGAAAAATTTCCATCTAGTCCATATCATAGCTATTTTTGATGCAATTAGAGATAAGTAAGTGCATCTAATTCCTTCAAGATTAGCTTAATTCCAACTTAATAAATTTTGAATCCTTTCATCTTGAATGCTTTGAAGGTGGAGCGCGATTTATCAATTCAAGCGTATCATCAACTCTAATTTAAGTTTTATTTCCATTAAAAATATTAGAGAAACACTGGTTTTGAGTGATCAACCCAAAACTTACATGTAACAAGTTTATATATTAATGCAAAGACTCTGGCGCACTTCATTGCATCTCTATTTCTTCTCTCATGTAAATAGTCATGGCAATAAGAAAAGTTTTGGTGTTCTCTAGCGAAATAAAAAGGGTTGAATATATTAAGCTTGTAAGCAAATAAAAAGGGCATGGAAACGAGCCTCTATATCGACTTAAATAGATGCTACCTGAACGATCTTAGCGCACAGTCACAAACTAAATGTGAATCCAGCTTGACCATTTACAATTATGATTTGTCTGATTGGAATTTCTGTATGTTATGTGCAATATAGATTATGTAGAGCATAGTGCCATGATGCAACATAATAGAGTGCAACTTCACACGTACGCACTATCGAGTTTCTAACTGCATATGGAAACCTAACCTATTTTCCTCCTCATGTGGAAACCTAACCTGTTTTCCTCATCCCATGGAAATCCCTTCTCCTGTGGAAACCCTTCCCAATTTCCATCATGCAAGGAAACCGAAAGTATTTCACTCAAAATTTGAATTTTGATCACCCTTGAGTGACGCAGGCCATGGACGGCGCCTTTAATGCCTGCCTTCCGTGGGAAAGGGCGTGAGCCATAAAGGCTCATGTGCGTAAATATTTAAAAAAAATACCTTTGGGGAAACCCTTCCTGCTTCATGGAAACCCTTCCGCTTTTCATGGAAACCCTTCCGCTTGATGGAAACCCTTCCGGAAGCATCGAAACCCTTCCCGTTTTCACCTCGAAACCCTAAGGGTTTCTATGGAAAGCCTGGAAGGTTTCGTTGAAACCCTGAAGGGTTTCCATTGAAACCCTGGCGGTTTCCCGCGGGAGCCGCTAAACCCAAATCTACTTAAAACCATCAAGAATGTTGTGTGGAAGCAAAATGGTCGGCAAAAAGAAAATATTAGTGGAACTATTGTTCGCAAATGGTTCTGAGGTGTTGAACCCGCTTGGAGAGATAAATCATTTTAGTTTCGAGCATGTTAGCTTAGTGCTTCGCTTCTAGAAATAGGGCATGTGGAAATGGGAAGAAAGCCACATTTGTAAGGCTGTGGAAGATGGAAGCTATGGCGTTGACTCGTGCAAGATTCTACCCCTCTCCTTCTCCGGGTCACTGCTGTGATCATGCATTCGGCGCCATAGATGCCGCCATACCAGTATTTCACCATTTTCTATCTTGTTCTTAGGCAGATGCATAGAGGATATGTCACATTTTGACCTTTGGATGCTTATATCTCTGCAGATATGCCTCACACATGAGCACATGTTGTGCAATAACTTTCCAATGTGTCAGCCACCACTAAGGATCGCTAACAAAATGGGCTACTCATGATCATGGAGGTATGGAACACCGCAATTCTCAGAGGCTTCATCACTCCTAAGCAGTATGGATTCTAAGATTTCCGAGCATATGTTTATCTGAGAGACTCCAAGTACGGCTGCCGAATCTTCTTTCCTAGTTCCATGTATTATGCGCAACAAATGAAAATATTTCTGGTAAAGGTTGTTTGATATTAAAAATCCAATGCAATATCCTCACTATCCTTTAGGATGTTTCACCCTTCAAATTACAACAAAAAATGATGTAAATCTTTTAGAGAAATTTGTGCATTTGAAGAAAATTTCTTCGTGATCAGAAATCCTAAGGTGATTCTTGGCCCTATTTACATTCTCGCCAAGTAAAGATAGAAGGACTTGAATGCGAGTAGAAAATCATCATATAAGTAAAGAGGCATAAGCTTTAAATGATGGCAAATATGTTTCCTTTTTGGGGTCAACAAAATAATGAGGGGCTAAAACCCGTAACGTAATATCTCGTGGTCAGAAATACTGGACACCTCTTTAGACCTCGAAATTGATACTCTGCCAAGGCTGCATAATTTCGGCTCACAAATTTTTGCTTGAATCAATATCTACGCCTCCAAGAGTCCAATCACCACTCTTATAATCCTATATGAAAACTCAAAGAAGGGTTAAAAACATTCTACCTATTGTAAATGTGAAAACCTACATGAACATTAAGAATAAATCTATCATCGTAAAATATGTAGCTCATCCGTATCATGCCACCTCAAATTTTAAATTCTGTAATGGGACTCGCTAAGAAACCACAAACCTATAGGCTTCTATTCATCTCAAAGAGATTTTCTGCATATTGACAAAGTTGGTAGTCAGCTTACATGCGAATCCACCTACTTAAAAATAAAGGGAAAATCCAATTATATCAATTTGGACTCCAAAACAAATATTAATGTTACTAGATGAGTGGTTGATACCGCCGAAGCTTATCAATGGATTAAAACTCAGCCTTTCTAAGTTTTCGAGGAAAAACCCTAGTGATAAGCCTTCTAAGCAGGGGCTTAGACAAACGTGAAGGCATGGAATCGCCTCCCAAAACCCCCGCATGGAGAAGTCAAAATGGATGCCGGGCCGCCAACCTGTACCTCGCATATCACCAACACAACAAACGAAACATACCAGACAGCAATACCCACGTGTGAAAAAGCATCACCTGAATGGGTGGAAAACATGATAAAATGTAACTTGTACAAAAATATAATAAACAAAGAAGGGGGAGGGTGGGTCTAAAGAGAATAAGGTATCACCGGGAGAGAAGAGGGAAGGCCGATGAGATGTGATGCGTAAACGCTACCAAATAGCAAACTCCCAACCAAAAAACAGTGCATGCGCCGCCTGCATGCATGCATGATACATGTATGCTCGTCTCTATTCTAGAATGGCGATCCGATGTCTCATCATGCGATTCTAGAATGGGACCAAGAAACCAACAAACCACTACCGCAGAACTTCCCTACAAACTAGGATCGAGGACAAAGGTCACAAGACGAGGCCAAAGGCCGTAAAGGTTAGCAGCAAAAAGATACGCCAGCTAAACCAAAGTGTGAAGAAGCCTCCCCCGGCCGAAACAATCCAAAGAGAAATAAGGCATCACTGAGAGAAGAGGAAGCGCTCGGCGAGATGTGGATGCGTAAACGCTGGCCTCGAAATAGCAAACTCCCAACCAAAAACAGCATGTCATCAAGATGCATGCACATGACATGCATGCTCGTCCCATTTAGAATGTATATCCGGCTGTCTCTTGGATCGTGATGCGCGATTGGTTGAGTGATCCACCTAAGCCGATTGAATTCTTGGCTTCACAGCCTATGTGGAATAGTATGCCACCCCAAGTAAAGGTCGTGATTATGCTAAATAAAATGAAATGTTGAAACTAAGAAAATACATGCCAAATGGTTGATATACAAAGATACACAATCCTTCCCAATCCCTTTCTCCCATTAAAATGCTGCTGCTCCAACACCACCACGCCAATTTGCATCAAAACTGCCCAGAGAACTCCTCAAGCAGAAGGTGCAACAATGCTATCCACACGCGCTATTCAACCTCCTCGTGATTTATGAAAGCACAGTAAAAAATCTAGAGGCGAAAGTGATTTCAAGCAGATAAAAGAGATTTTTTGCATATAAAAGACTTAGGCTTATATGTGCTAGCATCAAGACTCATGTTGCAAGAATGATGCTATCCTCAAGTGGAATTTTAAAAGCAAGTGGTAAAAGATTTAAACACAATGTATCTATAATCGTGATAATAAACTTACCTTCAATCAAACCAAGCATTTTGGCATCACACCTTGTCGTACTTTGGTAAATTGGAGATCTCAGATCTATAGTGGAGCCCCTACAAATTAAAATGGATATTAGAAAATGCATAGAGTTGATGTCAGATGGATGTAGTAAAACTACATCTAGACATTAATACCTGTATAGTCTCCACAATCTTGTAAAAATCAAATAGTTTCATGCTCAAATATATTCAGACACTAAATCGAAATGTCCATGATCCGTCTCCATATTTCCTCTATCAACAAACTTAGCCGGACTATGACCACGCTGTTCTGGGACCTCAGAATACGGGATAAGGCCAAAGTTGATGTTATCCTTTCTACATAAATGTATCAGGAGCTTCTACACAAAATTCCCACATTGGTCAGATGCAAGGAATTACGCGGCAAGTCGTGGAGGATCTAGATACAACTGATTAGGCATTCGTAAAACTTAGAAGAAAAAAATAAGCAAT
Source organism: Isoetes taiwanensis (assembly GCA_021234155.1). NCBI lineage: Eukaryota > Viridiplantae > Streptophyta > Lycopodiopsida > Isoetales > Isoetaceae > Isoetes > Isoetes taiwanensis. Next base: position 28,151,915 of record JAJEKV010000005.1, read on the forward strand.
ATCTATATCATAAGGATTATCTTTAGTCGATTTCAACATCCTATCAAATAACATCTATCCTAACATTATCTATAAAAGAGGTTATCCATTCCCTTTGCATGAAGAGATTCTTGCCTCCTTTCCAAAATATACTCAAATCCTCTGAGCCTCTAAAATTTGGAATGCCGGTCATGTTGAATCATGGGTACATATTATAATGAGCACGCCTATGAGCGCATAAATACAATGTCCTCTTTGTCTTATGAGCTGAAAAGCCAATATTTTCCAATGTCAAATTCTCACAGAGATCTAATCAAATATCCATGGGCGCTTCGCAATTTCACCCAAGCAGATCAGCATAAATCAGATGGTAAGATTGCCACAAACTATTCAAATTGGATGGGACTAAAAAATGTAAGAGCTCTACCAAAGATAGCTGCATCAATAAGACAAACAACATAAGAAGAGCAAGAAGAAGAAGAATAATGAATCAACATAAAACAACATTTTACCAAGAACATGCAGGTCCCGCCTCGCTAAGAATGGGCCAAGCCGAAGACTCTTATGACCTAACTTTGGCCGGGAATCAAAACAAATGATTTATGCCTACTTCGTTGTTCAACTCCCACTATTCTTAAAAAATCGCAAGAGTAGCAAAATAGGAGCATCGGTGAAAAAATACCCTCGAAAAACTCTATTCTATATCAAAAATCCTATTATTCCACCTCCTTAAATTTCTCTCGCATATTTACCGGCTGAAACACCTAGTTGTTTACAACTTAATTCCATTTAAAAGATAATATCTTGAGAACAACATCATGGATTAAGCATGCATACCGCATAAGTGAATCATAGATCTAACATCATGCAAAATGCTACACAAAGCTTAGTTCTATATTACAACGCACTTCTTAAGCAACAAATACTTAAAATGAGTCTACCTCAGCCAGAGGTTGTAGCATACCTCCATGCTTGTGAGCAAAGTTCAATAAAGACCCATGTTTAACTCAGGAATATAAACATCGGACGAAAATCTTCAACAGATGCATCAATAGAACTCTCAGAGTCGAGGAGCAGCATAAACCTTTCTTGGTTCATTGTGCTTCCATAAATATATCAATAAACTCTCACCCACTTAAACTAACAAAATGATTTCGCGGCTAAGCTTCAAAAATGGAAGCAAAATTTTGTAATGATCTCGCGAAATGTAAAGTAAAACCAGTTAATCTTAAACCTGTGTAATCAATCACCAAGATCAATCTTTTGTAACCTTATGAAGAAGCATTTGCAAGCCTAATACAAAACTTTACATAAGCGCCGGGCCAGTTCCCCAAGCATGAACCCCTCGCTCGCAGACACAGTAACACAAAGATGTTGGCGTCAGGTTTCGTGACTGCACCCTAGATTTGCAATTGATCTAAAATGGTCCTGGACTTAAACCTCGAGAGGATAAATATCGAGTAAAAGTTTGTTGATCCCCGGGATGCCTAAAAATCTTGGAGCCCAAAGAATCGCGGGCGTGTTCCAGCTAAAATCTGGATAAGGAGAACTCAAAAAATAAAACAAAATCCTACGAATAATTCTCCCCGATTTTGGGAATACCGGAAATTTATTCTAAGCACTTAAAAACCCAAACCTTAGAAAATAAACCAAGTAAAATCCAAAAATCCTTTTCTGACCTCTAAAACCTAATTTAAACACAGATAATTAGTTAATTAGCTAATCTTACATAATTAACTTTTACTCACGTCAAGTTAGCATAGCTAACTTACTTCATTAGGGTCATCACATAAATGGTCAATATACCATTATATACCTACTCTGATGTGTCATGTATTCAATGTGTATAAATATATAAAAATACGCGGAACATCACAAGTTGACATGACTAAAGATCATTGGATAATCAATGAGATTATTTGGAAATTAATAAAAAGGATACTCATATTAAACATGTGATTGTAATCGGGTCCATGGTAGAACGCTCAGTATTCAACCTTGAATGTGCCTCAGGGCATTTTTGAGTATACCCTGCGATAAATGGGTAGAAGCGATACCATAAACGCCTAGACTGCTTTTGCCCAGCTTGGCTAAGGGCATGTCGATTAGAACAAGCATGTGCTTGGTAATGTGAGCAAGTCTCTCGGTGTCTTCGAAGTCTCCATGGGTGCCCATATGCATGGGTAATTTGCAAAGACTCGTAATCATCAGTGGACATGTAGAGTAGCCTTGATGCTCGAGGACTAGCATAGTTCTAGTGGAGACTGCACGGCCCATGGTGGTAGACCGCTTCGAGTATTCAACCCTTGAATGTGCCTCGTATGCCTCGGTGACACCGCGATAAATGGGTAGAAGCTTAATTAGCTCATAAACGCCTAGATGGTTTTGCCTAGCCATTAAGGCATGTTTGCTAGAATGTTACAGCTGATGGAGAAATACTATGTGATTATTTTGGAGTGGTCCCCAGAGAAATTTGGAAACATCAAGATGGTGTCATATTGAGCAACTCAAGGTTGAAGTCAAGGTACCTAACTTATTATGGTTTTGTAAAGGTACGTAACATACCCCCATTGGGTCATATACTCTGTATGATAATATTTCAGCTTTATAATGAGAGATGCATACATGAGAAGCAGCGGCGCGGTATGCAACTAGGAAGTCAATAAGTAGATCATGGTACAAGGAGACACACATACAAGTGTAAGGTTGAAAAGTTGCTGCAAGATACGGGAAAGTTGAAGTTATTTTGTCTTCATGAGAAGCAAGTATGCTGAGTCGACAAGTTTTCAATCATGATCTCTTTGTTTTAAAAAATCACAAGGGTTGTACGGTGGATTGCAAAGGTTCAATGCTCAAACATTAATGTGCCCGCAGAGAATGATGATTGAGAGGTAAACCTACGTGAATAAAACTACAAGAAGAAAGAATAAAAAATCAAATTATGGTTCAATGGTTCCTAAGTTTATTTACAATAATAGTATGCCCGCGGGATATTTCAAAAAGGTCGATTTCCTTCAGTTATCCCCTGTGGGATATATCCCGAGATGAAGCAGGCTCAGATAGCAGAAAAATTACACCAGAACGGGAATGATGTGAGTACTAACGATTGAGCGTATGTGAGCATGTGGAGCAAAGTTGAAAAAAGCTAAAAGGAGCCTATCTAAGAAAACTAGTTTTGGAATTTTTCATGTACTATGAGTAAGGATCTTCATGCTCGAGCAAAGTGAAACTCATTTATGTTTGTTTATTGACTCAATGGTTAATGGTTTATTGACCTTGTATCTAACCTTATCACATGTATTACCTTTCCAATTGTTTGATATAGTGTGATTGATATCTAGTGAAGATTAGTGACTAAGATTTGGCTCTTTCACTAGATCACAAGTTGTATCTCTTATGCTTATATGATTTTATAAGGAAAAATCTTGCTAGGCAATGTAAAGACAAAGTTATCATTGCGGTTATATTCTACATGCCTAAGTAGGAATGTTATTTTGGAGTAGTCCTCTGTAGAAATTCAAAACATTGCATGGTGTCATATTGAGTAAATCAAGGTTGAAGTCAAGGTACCTAACTTATTATGGTTTTGCAAAGGTACGTAACATGACGCCCCTCACATTAAATATACCTGCAACCACCGCATAATCTACTCGAAAAATCCCAACCAAAGGTCGCCTAACGGATGGGCTCCTCCATCTATCCCGCTCTATAGGGATGGCTAGAATCTGCAAGGGACAATTTAAGGTGTGTTTCGTAAACTGGCCCCTATGGACTCCTAATAACAAATGAAGCGATAACTAAAATGTCGCAGCATTCTCAGCAACCAAACAACACAATAATAAGTCTACCCTCAAAGGGTAGCTCAATCCATCCATCCATAGAATCGCCTAAGGATCAATACACCATAAAACAATAAAGCTTCTACCCAAGCTCTAACTCTCGCGGGGAAAGTATTCCACTCTGGCCAGGTCTCAAGATAGATACGTGCATCTTTAAGTAAGTATAAAACAATGGCGGGTCACATAAGGCAATGGCTAAGGGTTGTCCACTCCATCCGGCCTCCCCGTAAGTATACTGCAGATGGGCTAAAACGAAGCTATAACGGATCGAAATACCGGACACGCAATCTCTTGATCTTACCCCAAGAGACTGATCTGGTGTTTCATCTCCTCGTCCGGGATGAGGCAAGGTCGAAGCTACATCTCCCTTCCTGAAATCGATTTGATGGGCGCACTCGTAGGATCGTGGCTTACACACGTCCGCTTCATGTCTTTAACCCCCAAAAGCAAGAACCAGGCCGCACCTACAGCCTCTTTCAGATCGTACACTATTGATCTGTGTATTTAACCCATGCCCTACCACACGGTAAGGACCACCATAGAACCTAGTGTGCCCTAAGTCCCCGCAGAGTCACACTCACAGGACTATTCCACCATCTCACACCGATCCCGCTATATGGTGCCTACCATTCCATAACCCCTTAGTCCTGGGCTCTATGCAATGCTTCATAACAGTATTATGGGTCTATCTAGAAGCATCATACATATACCGCTAGTCTCTACCCCCCTTCCCAATACATGAGGAGCATAACAAGAGATCAAACCATATCATATCCATAACATAAGAACAATAAGAATAAGATCTAACCTAATCACATGACTCCAACCAGTGGGAGTTAGGGGTTCATTGATTCTGGGCTCATCAGTGAAATAGTGATTCCCAGGAAGGCTCTAATACTAGAATACATGACTTACTTCATATCTCTATAAATAAACTCGCCCAAAAATACCCGCCTCCCCGACGATTTCCTCCTCGATCCCGGGTTCCACGACTCGATGTTTGAGACATCAAGCAATAAATCCAACACGCCCACGCCGCTGGGGTCGTGCTTAAAACCAGGCTATGCCGCAGCTCTTCGGATCTTGATTCAACCCTCGGCTAGACAATAGCCCCAAGAGTGGGAGGAGCAAAAAGTGTCTTCTCCGGATTAGGTTAGGCATTTGCGGGCGTTAGGGTTAGCTGACATCTTGTCCAGACGCTTAACACGCGCGGGCCGCCACTCCCAATCGTAGTGCCAATGCGGATATATCCTTCCTAAGGCTAACTGCTACATTTTAATGTGACTTGAATCCACGTAATTGTCATACAAATCTAAGTGATATCGATTTGTATGGTGACGTGGCCCAAAATATGTAATGCGATACATACCGTATATTTTAGGGAACGCCACATTCTCCTCCCTTAAAAATACGCCGTCCAAGAAAGATTAAAGCAAGGTTTTTCGAACCCGCATAACTTATATACTCTATTTTAATTGATTGCATTTGTATATATATATAAAAAGAAACGATAACTTCCGATATATATGTTTCTACAATAGTAGCTTGAAGAATATCCTCGGCAAGCTTATACATAGTATTTTCAAGTTTATTTATAACAAAACATTATGAATTGGGACACATCAATTCATAGAATTTAAGCTTAGGAGTTTAAGCTATCTAGAGCAAAATTTTAACTCCTAATCCTCAGAATGCCTCCTCGCATTTTGCTTGAATTCACTCTCGTGAATGAGTAGCACATTACGCTAGTTTAAATTATAAATTGTGGTTTTAAGGGACCACCCCCTAATTATTTACTTCACTTTCAATCGCATACCATCATGGCCATATTTGCTAAGCTAAGAATCATTTAAGATGATTCTATCATTGCCCATGATGATAGCTACCTTGTGCAACGCATTCCCCCGCTGATCTACCTACCTATTTCATGGTTTCCGGTTTAAGCTTAGGAACATGCACTGTATCCTTCATTGCCCATGATCACCTTTTATTTTACATGGACCCCTCTATGGTCATGTAACTTGCAAAGGTGTAATGGCATAGAGAACGCCTTATGGATGATCTCACTACCGCCAACACTCTCTTCTAGACTTATGTAACACTGAGTAATCTACTTTGTAACATCATTGCTAACTACAAAGTATTCACTACTTATTTAATCATCACCAATTTTAACAATGGCGACCTATATATTCGATGTTGGCCATTTTGGAGATGACTCGCCGAATTGGTTCATAAATCGGGTATTGTCTTCTAAATCTTGTTTCATAATCGTTATAGCCTTTCATCGCACATGCTTCCATTTGACTAAGTACTCAAGAAATCTCGACTGTTTCTTGGAGGCTGTCAATGATGGTTTCTGTGAACAATTTCAACATGCTCCTCCTGGCCATTTCCAATAAAGTTGAGTCTCCAAAAATCTCTTCCTGATTTAGCTCTTGCTGCACTAACGCGGAAGACTTTAAACCTTAGATGAGTTTCAATTTCTGCAATTTCCACTCGAAGCTTGGTTTGCTTAATCCTTGATCTTTAGCCATTCCAACTTGAAATTCTCTCACCGTTTCTATGCTTATCCCATAAGCTCTTGGATCGGCTTCTAGCTATCAAATATTCCCTAACTTCTTGCACTAGCTCTTGCATATCTTCTAGCATTTGTTGAGAGATTCCAACTTTTGACAATCGGATTGCCACGGGTCGTGTGAGACATCGTATCCATAATTAATCATGAACTGGGACATCCAGGACATTCTTGCTCGTACTATTGTATGCAAATCTCTACCAAGCATAGCGTAGTCCCTCCCATTTCGCCCGCTTGTTCCACACGAATAAATCTCAAATATTATCTTCCAAAAATTCGCTTGTTCTTTCGCTTGACCATCCTGCTTGAGGATGATGTCGTACTCATGCTTCTGCCCACGCTGGTTCCAGCAGTCCTTCCAAAATGCACTTATGAATTTCTGATCTCTATCCCATATTATTCCTCTAGGCATGCCATGAAGTCCTAAATTTCACCCAAGAGCAAGGTCGTATCTAGGGCAAAGGTCTCTGTTCTACATGGCAAGAAATGTGCAATCTTTTGAAAGTTTATCGCACTACTACCATGAGTGCGCCATGCCCCTCACGTTTTAGGAGGCCCGTGTGATGAAATCCATACTCACTCATTTCCTACTGCATCCGGAATCGCCAATGGCTCTAGGGCTCCGGTGAATGCGGTTGTTCGCCTTGGTTTGTTGATATAACCGACATTGCCAACGAATTGGTAAATAACCTTCTTCATACCGCCAGTAGTAACTACTTCTTATTTTGAAGTAAAGTTTCTAAAGCCCGCATGACCCTAATCATATCAGAGTATCGCTGGAGAATCAATCTTCACCATGTCGGACACACAACTTATCCTTATGGTATAGAAGCTTCGCCTTCCTTCTTATAATTCTTAAAAAGTTCCCTTTCTTGCTTGTTCTTGCATCCTTGCAAAGACTTCACCCAAACCTCGTTGGAACTCCTACACTAGAGGTATTGCCTCCTCAATTCTCCCCGACCACTCTGATAAAGCTGGGATATGGCATTGCAAAGCAGGTTCTTGTGACTATTGGCCCTCATGAGAGAGCGTCACAACTACATTCAATTCCACGCTTATGCATCATATCAAAGTCATATCTCTTCTAAAACTCCATCCACCTTCTTCTGCCTCAAATTTAGAAGTGGTTGTGTGAATATGTATTGCAAACTCGATGATTTGTGGCTCCACTCGAACTTTTCCTAACAAATACTGCCCCAAATGAGGGCCCTACCACGCCAATAGTTCTTGATCATGAGTTGGATATCTGTTCCGCCTATCTATTTTCTTTGAATCAGATGCAACTACCCTTCCTTCCTCAGAGGCACTCGTCAAGGGTAATCATGCTTGCATCAGCTTGCTACAAGTTTATCTAAATGTAAGGTTAGAATCGAGCCGCTTGTCAAGGCTTCTTTGAGCTTATCAAAAGAAACTTCTGTACTTCTTGCATAATCAGTCTATCCAATTCTTACCTTCTGCTTTTGTGAGGTCTGGCCAAAGGAGTTGCTCCACTTAGCAAAGTCCTTTACAAATTTTCTCAGAATATCTCAAGTAAGACCCGTGAAACTCCTTTACTGTGACGCTTCTTGTGCCGGCCAATCTATGATGGCTTCTATCTGCTCTGATCTGTTGCAATGCCTTCATTGACATAATATACCCAAGTAATCAACTTTGGGGGTGGCAAAGTGGCACTTGGAAAACAAAATAGCTTATGTCTCTTTAGCTCGTAATGCTTTTCTCATATGGTAATCATGTTCTTCGATTGACTTACTATAAAATGAAGATGTCACAAGAACACTATTACAAAATCGCCCAAGAACTCTCTCAAAATATCATTCATCAACCTCATGAACGCTGGTGCATTTGATAGGCCAAAGGGCATAAATCAGAAATTCATAATGACTATAGCGGCTCCAAAGTCGCTTTATGAACATCTTCTTCTTTATTCTTATTTGGTGGTACCCCTCGACCTTTAAGTCTATTTTGGAGAATATCTTGCCCCTTGAAGTTGATCCATTGCATCATCCTCTTGGTAATGCTGTGAGATGGTTCTTTACCGCTTGTTTTATTTAGTTGCTCTGCATCTTCCATCTTTCTCTTCTTCACGTAAGAGAATAGGTGCCCCAAAGGGTGATACACTTGGTCTTATAAAACCACAACAACTCCTTCAACTGCTTCTGAGCTCTCCCAGCCTCCTGTGCTCATCCCAGAGGGAGCCTTACAGTAGGCTTAGCATCCGGTGCTAGAGTAACCTCACATTCCACAATCTCTATAGGTGGTAATCCCTGATATCATCCTAAAAACATCATAAAAATTTTATGATTATAAAGCAATAGCTTGTGCAATTTTTCATGCTTCCTCCCCGTGGTTATTTCACTATCGTGCTGAATTGCTTCTAGCCTAAGGATATATTCATCTCCTTCTTTAAATTGCATTTATTCAACCGCTTAAAGTTATAATAATCGATTATCGAAGGAATTTCCTTACCTCCCCACTACTATTCGCTTGCTATCCTCAAAAGTAAGTGATTGCTATTTCTTTATTGTCGCTACTAATGATTGCCTTAGTTTGCCTGAGGAATTACATTCCAACTATCGCTTCATGATTTGCTAATATCCATTACCTACCCCATGGTGAACTTAACCTACCAATCCGACGCCAAAATTAACTCTTCTTCCCTTTGTATGTCGAATTGCCCATTTGCCATACCGGACCGGGTTCGGGTTTAGATTTCGGTGGTCTTGACTTCAATAATCCCCGCCAATCTAGAAGATGCAAAATTGTGTGAACTACCCGTGTCTATTAGAATTATCACTCATTATAGCATCACCGGTATGACCGTGGACCTGACTTGGTAACATTATCAGCCCCCAATAGCCGCACACAAATCTTACACTCACCATCTATGTAATCTTGGGCTCTCCCGATCATCATCTTCATCTTGTTCAAGAGGGGTGATTCCCATCCGGTCTAACTTCCCAAAGTCACTGCATGACAAAAGGACATGTATGTGTTCTGCGGGTCGCTGGAAACATCTGGAACAGAGTTGTTTCTCTGATGCATTCATCCCCTTTTCTTTGGGAATGTCAGTTTCAGGAAGCTTTTGATTGACCTCCGCTAGATGAAGACCCCTTGAGCCGGACCGGTTTCTATGCATGGTCCTTCTCACATTCTTCCTTGAAAATCGGCCAATAGCAAAAGCTGATTTTCCAAACCGCTTCTTGGAGTGTATGGAGCTATTGACTTGTCTTTGAATAGTTGCTCATGGCCTGTGTGTTCAAGCAGAGTTTCTTCCAAAACTTAAGGCTTTATCCCCTGCCTAAATCAAGTTGGGTTTATGGCCAAGACAAGTCTCTTTGATGTTAGTTTAGTCCTTCAATGTAACCATCTACGGGCTTGTCTTTCAATATTGTTGGTACATTTAGTCAGAAATTTGAACTCTTTCTCCATATTTGCTACGGTTAGAATTTCCTTGATTCAACCTATAAAATTGTTGAATCACTGGCCAGATGTGACGAGGTACATAGTACTTCAAGTAAAATGCTTTATCGAAAAGTTTTGAACTTACAATTGTTTCTTTTCACTATTAGGATTTTGCATATCCTTCCACCATTCGCTGGACCATTCAAATTTGTTGTTGCTACCTTCCTATGTCCTTATCCTTCATCCCAGGAGCTGCCAAATTCTTCCATCTCACTGCTTCATGCTTCGCTTCCATGCCTGACCGTCTTTCCAGAGAATCGCCCCAGCTTTCCTTGTTTTCCGCATATTGCTCATAGCAATATCTATTTTCTTCCGTAATCCTCCTACCGACGATCGCTCTCCTCTTCATGTTTGTTCCTATCATTGGGAACTATCCGACTCAAGCACCTGAGTTACCGCTACTACCGCACTGATGTGGTGTTGTTCCAGACTTGAGCTTGAAGGAGTTACACTTCCTATGTCTTTTCTTTTTCTCCTTTGAACTTCCTGCGGTGGATTCTCGGCCTTTGGTGAACTTGTTGATCAACCGACTTGTTGTAGGGTGACACTCCCGGTTTTGCATCGCTGGTGTTGCCCAAATTGACTATCCGTCATTTGATTTCATGCGACTCAACTCGCCGCTTATAGCTTCTAGTGACATGTCATCCTCGACCGCCCATCATTGTCATGGCCAAATAAGTTCCTCGCAACCGTTGTCGGTTTTGAAATTTCGTTCTCGAGGTGGTGTCAATGTTCCAAATGGCAAGATTTATCAAATACATTGTTTATGTAATATTCTCGGGTGTTAGTGATATTGTTATCTTACTCAAATAAAACCATAAAGATTTTAAATAGAAGATGATTTATATAATCATAAGATAAATTTTCTATTCAAAAATTGACATGAGTACATAAAATTATAATATTGTCTTAGAAAGTAATTACTTGGCATAATTTTAAGAAAAACTAAACATGAAGTTGCTAAACTATTTCGAGTCGATCCCGCCTTGGATTTGAAGAATTCCTGATATTTGAGTCTACCGCCTTGCCCGCATTTCCTCGTAGGATATTTCGTGGCCCCATCCTCCTTCTAGGCTTGCCGCATTTGTGGTATGGAAGTTCCAAGTGGTTAGAAGCTGTTACAACCGCCGCTGGTCCATCTCGCAGTGGCCCCGCAAAATCTAGACTATAGAGAGCTACCGCATCTTTTAATGAGAATGAGGTGATCGATATTTTCTCTACTTTGGCATGTTGCCCAAACCTGCGAGTGCTAAGGAGCAATGCCAACGCCTTTTCCCCTTTGGGCTAAATTCTTTGTGAAAATCCACATTTGGCCTCATACGTGGCCGGGAGATAGTACCCTGCCTTGCCTTTTTGATACCCCTTTGGTGCTTTTCCCTTGCCCTGCTCTTCTCACGCTGGATCCCACTCATGTCAAGTGCTAGGAGATCATCATGGTCTCTCATCATTGCCGCTAAGCCAAGATTGATGCCGTTCTCTCCTCGACACTCATGATCTCAAGGCTGCCTCGCTAGGTCCTTCCGCCTCGTTTATACAAGGTGCTTTGAATTGTTGGAATTCTTTTCTCGGGATATATCGGGTTCATTTTGCTTATAGAATTCCCTTATGTATTGGTAGGCTTCCACATTCGCATTGTTTCACCAAGATAAGAATGGTGGCTCCGCTACTTCACGAGGAATCTCCTCGATAAGAATAGTCGACAAGGTCAGCGTCAGCCGCCCTCCAGAGATTATACCTAGAAGTTCATCAACTCATGCCTTGTTCCAATGAGTAAGGTGATGCAATATGTCATTTGCAAGAAGGTATTCTTCTCCTTCGGCTACAATGATCGAGATGCTAAGGCAAAGGATAGCCTATTGGTGGCGGGGTTTGCTTTGTGCAATCTGCTGCGTATGATTTGCCTTACCCATTTTCTTCGCATCTCGCTTCTTCTTCTTCTAGTCACCAGCTTATTCATAATCTTCCGTGAGTTTGAGTATCCTTGATGTGCCTGGGTCACGACGTAGTGTCGAAGTTCAGGATATCTGATTTACCTTCAGTTCAAGGGTAAGGTCTAGGGGCTGAATCAAGGTTCCCCTACCCGATGGATGGCGCAAATTGCATAAAATTGCAAGTGCCGCTTGAGCCGAAACGCATCTATGCCTTGTATCAACAGGTAACTCATATAATCCGCATGTTACCGTACTCTTCTTATATTTGTTTCTTGATTTTGATGTATTGCTCAATACCGAGAGAGTACTCTAATGAAACCCACTTTCCCCATTTCTAAGTGGAATGTCACATTCCGGGATGGCAATTCTCACATCATACCGATCATTATCTCGCAGTAGAATGGTGTTCTCTATTAGTGTTGCATACGCATCAAATGTATGATTGAACACCCTCAAAGGCCTCACAGACGGGTACTTCTCCCTTGTGGCCTGAGCCTATACCATCTCGATGAAGTTTGTAGGCCACACGCAAGATAGGTATAAAAGACTAGCTTGATAAACAGCAAAGGCCCTAAAAATTCTCTAAAGGGTAGGAGCTATATCCGAGAGAAAAATAGAAATGACCTTCCTTTTATAGAGGTTAGGTTTTCGCTTTTCGTGCCCATCATAAGTGTTTAGTAAAATCTAAATTTTATGAGCTAGGATTCACCAATCTACGAGATATGAAATGCTATGTAGTTAGAACAAGGTGGAATTTCTATATAATCTATTTTATTTTGGCGCTAAATTTGGGCATTTCTTAATCAACTCCTCATGATTCTAAGCATAATCACATGAAATGGGGCTTCCGGTTTCTGGAGTGTCAGTTGTTGCAGACCTAATTTCTACAAAAGCTTCCATTCTTAAGGACCGATTTTGATATTAGAAGATACTAATTGTGATTTATTTTCTAAAATTAGGCAAGCTTAGCATGTTTATTTTACAAAACTAACTTATTTTACTCTTATTTTTACCCCACCTGTAAGCATAATCACAGCGAATGGGGTTTCCAGCCCCTGAGGCCGCCATGTGATCCTAATGGACTTTTCCTCGCTGACTTTTTTCCATTTACATAAAATTTTAATTTAATAAGCAAGAAACATCATTATTACATCCATATAACACCTTGGAGTCAAAATTACAAAATTTTTAGACAATTATATACCCTCAAAACTTGCCCTCTAATTTTCTTGCCAAGTGAATATCTTAGGCATATCAGAACCCTCTTGGCATGAATAGCACAGAGGTTGCCTTCTTCAAATAATTGACTAGCTTCGTAAGCCTTGCAAAGCACCTAACCATCAAAGGTGTAACCCGATAACTGCCTTGAATTCTCAAGAACACCTCCCTTAGCAACCGCCATGGGTGCCTTATGAGAAGGAGATTTGTGCATCATGAAAGTGCCGAATCTCCCTAAATGCACCTGAGTGCTTCGAAGTTGGGGCCGTGGGTGTTTCCTCTGGCCTCGTGTAGGTGGTTTCATTTTCTTGGGTCTTTACCGCCCCTTGAAAGTTCCCGCTTAAGTGCTAATTCATTCGCTACAAAAATTAACACTCCAATGAAAGCAAATTCCTATATGCCTCTTCTTTCCAAATCAAGGCCATGACTCACCTCCAACGCCTCTTTCACCAGGCTTTGCTTCTTTTTGCTCTTTCCTCGCGGCCTGGGCCATGTTGGGTATGGTGGAGGGGAGGGCATTGGGCTCCAGGTTCGGGCCTCATCTCCTGATCTTTCACCACTGGTCTTCCTCCCCTTCTTCTTCACACCTCCCTGTTCCTCCTCATATTTTTCATCCCTAGGGGTTCTTCAATATTAATTGTCCCTTCTGTGCCTATATCCCCGCTTCCTTCGCCCCTCCTCTCTGCTCTCTCTCAACTCCTCTCTTTTCCTTTCTCTCTTCCAGGCCCGTTTCTATATTCTCTTTTTTTCCTTGCCTTTCTTGCTTATGGGTCTCATACCTTTGCAGCCGCTTCCACCCGCTGTGGGTACCGCCTTCTTCGCCCGCTCTTCTTCGACCTCCGCTCTTCACTTGATTCTTCCTCTTCTTCCTCACTTGTTTCCTCCCTCTTCTTCGCCTACTTCCTCTTCTCGAGGGTGGTCAAAATTACCGCTGGTTTAAGTGAATTTATGTTCTCACATAGGGGCTACAAACTCGCAATGGATTTGGTTCTAGCCATGTTTTTATCCTCTAAAACGGATGTTGATTGTCTATAGAATCGCTATCACTAAGAAAAGGAGCTTACGCAGGTTTTTAGGGTTCTTTTCGTTAACTGAGTTTAAAAAGGTAGCTTTATGGGGAATCGTGGGGGGAATATCTCCTTTTTCATTATGGTGGAATTTATTAAGCCCCTTTCATTAATATCCTCCCTAAATTTAATTTTTCGCATTTTCTGTTGGAAAAATTATGAACCTTCGCCATTTTTCACCGATCCCTGAATTAAAAATTTTTGACCCTTTTAGGTGGAATTTGATGTAGATGCATAATTTTCTCCCCAATCTTACTAGAATGTCTATTTGACTACATCCCTCATTAGAGGATATATGAGATCAAATAAGGACCTTCTAAGAAATGCCATGTCAATGATGCTCTAACCCAGAGTCTTCGGGGCAAAATGCCATCCCTAACCTATAAAGACTTTTTGTCCTATTAATAATCGCTTCTAACTTTATTAATAGCAAAATAAAGTACAGTAATAATAACATGGGTCTATGAGGGAAATTGGGGGGAAATTGGGACATATTCCAGCTGAAAAAATTGGGAGAAATTTGTGCTGCGTGCTGCATGGTCGTGATTTGGAGATGGAGTTTGGGCTATGGAGTTTAGGCCATGGAGTCTTGGGCTGGTTTCAGAAGATTATGGGTATGCTAATAAACTGCGGATTTTGTTCAAGAGAGAAGACCCAACCGTATTTTAAAGGGTGGAGAGAAGAAAAGGTATGTCGCAGATCTCGGCTAGTTTTTCTCTTCCGCATTTAACATTCTAGCAAACCGCTGGAAGTATTTTTTGTTGTAGTCGATTTGGTGGAGATGATAATGTCCTGGGTGCTTTAAAATGAAGGCGCCTGGGATTCTTGCATGCATGCCTTCGCCAGGTGGCATATGATAAGGAGGAGAAGGCCGGGCAGGCACATATAGTTTAGCCGTCTCAAATACCGGGTCTCGCTACTACAATTAACTTCTTTGGTAATTTTCATTTGGTAGCCAAGCACACAGTTTGAATTTTGAGCTTGCTATGCCTATGGCGCATTGACTAATATATTGATTGGTCCTTTTTTATTTAACAGTAGCTCGAGAAATGAAAATTTGTGGCCTCTTCAAAGCTTATATTTTTATTTTCTTCGCTTCCTCAATGCACCGTGGCCGCAATACTTGGCCCGACGGGTTCCTTTACAGAAACAAACCGAGGAATTACAAAGTGACTATAGCATAATTTTTTTCCGCTTTGTTGCACTCGATAGAGGTTCAAAATGCGCCTTAATTTGATCCGGCGAAGGTGAAGTGATCCGCCTTTCGTCCCATATCATCGCTTGGAAAATCTCTCCGGATCCCTACATATTGCTCTATCTCCGTCTTGATTAAATCCCACCTCTTGTTTTGTATCCAAAGTTTTTGCCTCCCTACTGCCTCGCCCATCCATGAAAGAGAAGTCAGGCAAAGACGCATTCCGAAGTTGCTATGGATTGGCCCTATGATCCGCCTCTCGCATCACGCTGAACAATTTCATTATTTCTATCAGATGATGCAAGTGGCCAATGAATTTGGCCATTCTTAAGAGCCAATTCATTGCCCTTCGTGGGGATGCAGGTCGAGTAAGTGCCCTAACTATGCATTTAAAGTCGCAATTTTCTCAAGTAATCCGACTCCAAATTTCTTGCCCCTTTTTCCTTTTCTCATCCTTGGCTTCAATCTAACTCCTGCATCTGCCTTAGCCTAATGCCATAAATCGGTGATGTATGGGGGTTTGAGGTGCTAAATTGCCGCCATGTCAAGTAAGGATCCGCTTTGGGCTTGGGATTATTCATAGCCGTCACGTGCGAATGCACGCCTCTTCTTAGAAGGAAGACATTTGTTCAAAGACTGCATACTATATTTTGAAAGTACACAATGAATTAATAGTCTTTGTTTGACATGTTCGCAAACCAATAAAAAATAAAAATAAATAAACAATGCAATGAAATAACAAACAACCTGAAATATACAAGCTAAAACTAATCTACATCAAATTTGCATTCTTGAGAATTTGCATGCACATTCTACATTAATTTACTAAGATAGTCACCCCTTTTGCTTTCCCCTTAATGGCATTATAAAACAAATGACTACGTAAATTATGTATCATCATTTACTTTTTTGGACCTATTATGAAGCAACTAAAAAATATATAACTTTACCTAACCGAATGAGAGGTAATGGGGCCTGATTTGAGCATTTGACATATTATGGAGGACTAATAGAAGTACTAATAGGAGGGAGCTCATCGGGTTTTATCCAAACGTAATGGGAGCGCGGCACCATCCCGGCCACTCTGGCAAAAATTTGTGATGTAAGTCTTCGAATGAACTAGACAGAGTTGAGGGCTGGAGCAGGTCATTAATGCTTGCGTCGATATGACACCTACACCAAAGGCACGCGTACTGCTCTAACCTAATGCATAGACGACACCGGAAAGCAATCTCTTAAGAGCCCTTTCAGAATTTAATTTGACTCTAGGACCCTCCTATTGGGAAAAAATTTTCTCCCTCATTCTTTACTTAAGTCCGAGGTTGGAATTTTCATTTCCTACCTTTTTCTAGGTCAATTAGTCTACTAAAACAAAGGATATGGTCGCGATCAGTTTTGATCAACCAAGAACATGGCTCGAGCATACAATTGTGACGCCCCAAGACAATATATGAAAACCAATCGCATTACCCACCTTAGAAAAATCCCCCAACCAAAGGTCGCTCTACCTGGATAGGCTCCTCCATCTATCCCATTCCCAGGGATGCATAGAACTAAGGACACCTGAGGTGTCTCAGAACTGGGTCCCCTCTACCCTGACTTAATAATGGGCCGGAAGATATAACTAAATGTCAAGATTAGCAACTAACAACAATAATACAAGTCTACCTCAAGGGTAGCTCAATCCATCTATCCATAGAATCGTCAAGGATCAATACATCTATAAAAACAATAAAGCTTCTACCCAAGCTCACTGTGGGGAAAAAGTATACCGACGGCTAGGTCTCAAGATAGATATAGACTAAGTATAAAACAATGCATGGGCCACTATAAGACAATGGCTAAGGTTTGACTACATCTATCCGCCTCTCCCGTGCATACTTTGCGTATACATAAACGAGCTATAACGGATCGTAGAATGCTTCTGATACGCACTTTCTTGATTCACCTCAAGAGACTACCTGTGCTCTCACCCTCTCGTCCGATGAGGCAAGGCTCTGCCACATCTCCTTCCTGAAATCGCTGGATTTGATGGGCTTACTCAGAGGATCGGCTACACACGTCCGCTCACGTCTTAACCCCAGCAAGAACCAGCCGCAAGAGATCATTGATCCAGGGTGATTTAACCCATGCCCCGCTTCCACACGTAAGTGACCACCATAGGCCTAGTGCCTAAGTCCCCATGTCACAGGACTCATTCCACCATCTCGCCAATGATCCCGTTATATGTGTCTACCATTCCATAATTCCTTAGTTCTAAGGCTCATGCAATGTGCCGCATATACCGTGTATTATGGGTCTATCTAGAAGCATCATACATATAATGCTAGGTCTCTGCAATTTCCCCTTCCCAATACATGAGGAGCATAACAAGAGATCAAATCCATATCATATCCATAACACATATGAACAATAAGACAGCAGATCTAACCTAATCACATGAATCTAACTAGGAGTGAGGGTTCATTGATTTCGTTCATCGTGAAGCTGTAGTGATTCTAGGAAGGCTCTCTACTAGAATACATGACCTACTACATCTCTATAGCTAAACTCGCTCAAAATACCGCTTCCCTCGAAGATTTCCTCCCGACCGGGTCTCCATCGCATTCTTCGATGTTTGAGATTACCGCCATCGGTCCAACACGCCCACGCCGCTGGTCGCTAAACCGCGGCTATGCTGTGTTTTCCGATCTTGATTTCCGAACTCCGCTAGGACAATATTTCAAGAGAGTGGGAGGAGCAAAAAGTGTTCTCTGATTAGGGTTAGGTATTTATGGGCAAGTTGTGGTTTAGGGCTACATCTTGTCCAATGGACGCGTAACACGCGGCCAGCTACTCCCAATCAGTAGTGCCACGTGGGATATATCCTTTCCTACAAGCACTGCTACATTTTAATGTGACTTGAATTCATATAATTGTCATACAAATCTAAGTGATAATGGATTTGTATGGTGACGCGGGGCTCAAAATATAATGTGATACATACCATATTTTAGGAACGCCACAGTAACAATTTGAAGTGCCTTCCAAAGACCGCGACAGCATGTGGAAATGACCGGGAATTGTGCACTAAGTAGAATGAAAAATTGTTTCTTTGGCTTAAGGAAAGTTTTTCTATTCATGAATGCCGGGCTTTTAGTACAAGGAGATTATCATGGTTCAAGAACACAATAGCTATATTTAAGCTGGCTAAACCGTGTATAACTAATTGGATTTAAGGAAATTCTCAAAAGATACTTAAGGTATCTGCCTCTGCTCCCGCTGGGTTCACCTCAGCCACTACCTCGCATGCATGCGCCCCACCGCCTCTGACACCGGACCGCCTCGCACACCACATGCAACAGACTCTACCACTCCTCCTCAGGCAAGTACTCCACTATATCTACCGCAGCTTCTAACAAATAAATAGGAATTGTGCCTCTATATGATCTCCCCTCGATTTTTGGGCTTCCCATGGCGTAAGTAAGATAGTCTCAACTCGCTTGTCAGCTAATATGGACCTTTTATCTTTTCATGGAAATGCTAGCTAATACGTACATTGTGATACTCAACTTGCCAGAGACTAGCATTAACGCCAATGAGTGCATTGAAAGAGGGATGATTTGAGGGGTTGCCTCGTTATTACTTCTTGGCAGCTTCGCATACCCGCCTCCTTGTGCAAGACTCCACAAGCACAAGTAGCGCCGTGCAACACCGCAATGGCATCCTCTTTTGTGGTGTGGCCTCGCTACTTCCCACAGTCGAGCAACTTGTACCACACCCACTTGGATGTGGATAGGTTAGTCTTCATGCTCATCTATATGATGACATCCAAGAAATACGTGCAATTGGGTAGAGTCATGCTTGTTGAGACTTCAATCAAGGGGCCACTCAGGAACCTATCAAAACCACGCGGCAATCAATGGGGAGGGGGGGCGTATTTTTACCCTTTCCTCGTGACATGTATACTAGGGGTCATAGGGGTTTTTCGGGGATGTTCTTCTAGTTGTAAAACCATACCAAAAGGGGTCAAATTTGCTCATCGTAAAACACGATACTAGGGGTTTTTCTTGCTAATCTATGAACGCAGTGGTATATCCCTTTATAAAAGAAGGCTGTGGATCCCCTCGTGACTTCAATGCTGCACACCGCACGCATACAACCTATGAGATTTGATCCCCTACGACAACATGCATACCTCCGTGAGGTCATGTATCTAGGGACCAACTATATCCCAGACACCTACATAACTCTCAACCTCCGTCTGCTCATATATACTTGTACGCTTTGACATCATTCTTATTATTACCACGTTTTCCTCAAAAACCTTTTTGGGGCGTGGCTTTTTTCAACCCGCGCATTAAGTCGCATTGTACTTTTGGGTCCCGTGAGTCGCATCGGACATCTCCTCGCGACTCATAAAAGCCTATTCTATTCTTCTATTATTTTATTCTATCTATGAAAAGATGGTGATCAATTCTAAAGAGAGGGACAACTTTCTGCTTGAATTCAATCGAATAGTCAACTTAAAGGATAAAAAAGGGAACTTTTCTTGTTCAAGCAAGGGAGATCTACGTGAAGCTAAGGGTATTCTCAGAATTTTGAAACATTTGAATCTAAAAAATTGTCACGCTATAAGTAATTCATCCTAATTGCATTATCCTTATTGTTTTTTGGATCATTGGATCTCAAGCATAATTCCATGAATATGCTAAATCAAGGGTCGCGGAATTTCCACATCGCATTCCACGATAAGTTTGCGATCCCATATGGCTATTATAATGATATACATAAGCATGGTATACTTCAATCTATACACATAAAATATGCATCAACACCATTGCATTCACAAAAGAGAGATGTTCAGCAGAGAGTGAATAAATGTATAAGAAGAACTTAGAGGAAGAGGTGGCATTTATCGAGAACGCGACATACACAAAGAGTGTTCCACTCTACCTGAATGCACATGCTTGAACAATGAAACTTGAAACAGTTCCCAATTTTATCTAAGAAGAATCAGTAAACACAGAGGCACCCGCTTATCTCCACCCAATAAGATCCTAGATACTAATCTTGTTTGATTCCGCTTATCTTCAGAGTCATGTCTATCCCGAGTTCCATCACAAGAATAATCCCTAGAAATTATAGCCATAGTCAAAACTGAAAGGCCATAGATGGAGTAGCCATAGCTAGAAACTAAGTATCGCGATCCAAACCCTAGAAGCCAAGGTTTATGCAAAAATTCCGGCCACAATTCTAGAGCATATCTCTATCTACCTGCTTTTACCTATCTATCTCTATCACTGCTTTTATCACTTCAAGGAAAGTGTAGCCGCCTCCCTCGGGCCGGGTTTAAGTTCCCTGCATCACCAAGGCATCTCCTACAAGTAGCCTCAGAGTTGAAATACAATTTAAGAAGTTGGGGTCGATCTCCCACAAAACCGAAACAACTACTGTACCTACTCTTTTGTGTTACCTCATGCACAAGACGCCTCATCCGCCTTAACACATCTCCCCTGTTATTGCTGGGGCGCAGGATCAACCGCCTTCACCATGCTCTGATGGCTACCGCCACGTAATTTGCACAATTACCAAGGCAAAAGGTCTAAAAAACCATAACCCTATTTTCCGCCAAACTATTAACAAAAATCATAGTAAGAGAGAACAATTTGCCAACCTTTGGTCCTACGAGCATTTGGGAAATTAATAGGAAACTTAAGGGCATTTGGAGAGTTAATATAAATTTAAAGGCATTTGAACAATCTCAAAAATACAAAGTAAGCTTCTGTATGTTGACCAAGGCATTGCACAAAATTATCATAACTCATAACTCAGGGTAAAGGGTAGTGATGAAATCTGTCAAACATAACATACATTTGTAGTTTTTCCCCCAAAACAATTTTGATGTGGACGCCAATTGTACATATTATTCGCTTTACGTATGTATTTCATTTGGGCCTGGTTTTATACGTCTGAAATCTAACGGTTGAGGTTTCCAATAGATAAGGGTTCAGGGTTTTTCGGAATTAAGAATCCGAAGATGGACTGATCAAAGATGGCACTTACTTCAGGATCATTCCAGAAACGTGTTTTTGCAGTACAATATCCTGGTTACCATCTTCACCCCCAAGAGCTGTGGAAACTTTGGGCGGAGAGGAGGCTATACTCAAGGTAGAACAATGCCCAATTTTGATTTTTTGAGTTTTCCGTAACATTCATAATACAAGCGAGTTTTGGGGCTCCAGGTGCATAATTCCGATGTGCTAGCTACTTGGAGTTTGTGTCTGACCGGAGGACCCTTGATTCTCATCCTGCATTTGGAGCTTCACAGCACTTCGACTTGCTGCTGCGAGTGTCAAAATGCAGAGGCAAAGCACATACTGCCAGTTTACCAGAAAAGGATTCTCCGAGAGCAACACATGTTCTGAAGAAGGAATTAGTGCTGGAAATTGTTGCACGAGTGGAGCAGACTTATAAGTTTGAAGGTAAATCCAAGTCTAAGAATTCATGGTAAAAGTTATACGGGTGGATTGACCTCCTTTAGTAAATATCATTGTTCACTAGCCTGCTGCAGGAATGGCAGACTTTCTCAATATGTCGCTCCTATACATGTGAAAGTTCCAGAAAAAAAGAAGAAAAAGTCTACTTAAAATATTCTACTGGTAAAATATATATCTTCAAGGCCGGTTCGTCCTTAATTACCTCTATGCAAATTGCGTTGTTCCTTCTGGCATCTGGATTGTAGATCTGTGCATTTGCAATCAGGCGCATGAATATAGGTTCTAAAAAACAATGCTACAGCCTCGTTTTACTCTTTGTGGATCAGTCAATTTAGGTTGTCTCCCATTATACATACTTTGGGAATGTCCTATTTTTCAAATATGCTGCCCATGTGAGGCTTACTAAAGGCTATGCTTCATTGGTCAGGCTAGAAAAGTTGCTTTAAGCTAATTTTCAAGATGTTCCTGCAAAGGTACATGTCTTTAATACTTTGGTTAAAACCAGCACATGGATTCTTCTATATGAACGCATCCTGTGGATAATGTGATATATTACTTGAAATGTTGCTGCCTGGCTGCAAGGAGAGACGCTTAATTCTGCTAGGGTGGTGGAATGTTTTGCTCATGATTTGTCTTTTTTGCTAAGAAAATGTATTTCCGAATTCTATTTGTGTCCATCAGGTCATCTATGAGCTGAAGACTACACCCTTGCACCATGATCCTTCTCACTTAGCAGTATTATTCTGAAAGTAACACTGCAATTTACAGGAAACAGTAAATAGCAATAAGTGCTTCCATCTTTGGAAAGAAAAAGTAAATATGCACCATAGCACCATGCTTTCGCCGTTTAGGTCGGGGACTTTCTTCAACTTGCTAATAGATGCCAAAATAAATGTCAGAATGCTGCAGTGGCATTCGACATCTCAGACATTTGAATGATTTGTCACAGATGCTTACAATCTCTTGAATGCAGTGAGAATAAAAAATAATGTCCACAGACTGTAACAAAGCTATTATCCATAATAGTTCAAAGCATATAGAACATCTAGTGGCATTTTCATATGGTGTATCATCATTGTTTCCAGTCTCTATCAAGGAATTATTATCCTCATCTTCAATCACGTCAAATTATGAATAAGAATGATGTCAAATTATTCTTTAATGTTCCCTTGTAAATGCACTTTGATCATGAATGATAGCAGGAAATTATTTTAGTTGACAATAGTTTCTGCCAGGTCAAGGAAGTTTGCTGGACATAGATGAGGATGACTTCATGTTGCTTATACCTCCACTTTTGCTTTAAAGGACATGCCAGAAGAGACGTTGTAAGTTCCACATCCTTTGCTATCTCATTTAAATATTTGGTGAAATTTGGGAATGACTTTGGATGTAATTTGCTCTAGGTTCCGCCACCTGATCGCTTAAAAATCAAAACCAGAAGAGCTGGTAATGCTAAAGATATGTGAATTTTAGCATGCATAGAGAATCTGTCTAGCCTCTACGTTTGTCTCATCATCCATGCATGGATGAAACTGATCTGTGGATTAATTGGTTTATTGCTAGACGTCACAGCAGTTTTCTCCTTGCTTTGGCCTTGACTTTTAGAATGAAAAGATATCCTTCCTGTGTATTTTATACATTGATTTCTACAATTGCAATAAATATGTATGTTACACCTTGACATGCCTAACATATTCCAAAGGAGGTCAATTGGGAAAGTACCCTCATCGAACATTCTGAAGAATGGAACTTGTACAGGGCCATTGTTAAATGCTTCCAAGATCGTCCAATTTGGGCACGAGCTACTCTGCTAGAGAAACTGTTTGATGAGGGATTTGAACCAACAGAGTCAATGTTCAAAAGGTATTTAAGATGCCCTTTTGTTTTCATCACATCAGGGAAGCTATGAGTTTCATGCCTTTATAGGTTGCTCTTTGGACTGGCTTACAATTTTCTTTATGGCCCGTTTCGTACCCTTTGGATTAAAAATGGTTATGATCCAAGGAATGACCCCGAAGCTCGCAAGTAAGTGCATGTTCTTTATCATAAGCGGTGAAGAAAGTTGTACTGTTGTGATAAATAGCCATTTTTCCGTTCATAGGCATCAATATTTATCACTCAAAGTACTTTCATGCAATGCCTATCATACATGACAACTTGCGAAATTATTGCCATATTTCTTCCAGGTACCAAATGATGGATTTTCGTGTACCAAGGTTACTTAGGGACACAATACAGATACCCCAGGAACATGATCCGTAATTTATTTTCTTCTACTGCTATCTTTACTAAGTTTAACATATACTTGTTCAAACGACTGAGCATATTTCACAGTAGGGGCGTTTTGAGATAACAGCACTTGTTTTTGCAGTGAAAAAGAAATATCATGGAAAGACATATGCACATTTAAAGTTGTACCAAGAAAAAAGTTTTCCTACTTGCAATTAGTCGACTTAGATGATGATTTTATTCAGGAACAGATAAAAAAACCTCCAGAACGAGTGTCGTGTCATGTAAGTTACGCAGATAAAATTTGTCTCGAAACATCTGCAAGCAGTTCTGTAAAAAATGCATATCATATGGCAAAAATTTGCATGAAACAGGAGACTACAGGGTGGTTTCGTCGGGGAACATTAGAGAGGATTCGACAGCATGTGCGTCTTCGTTTTCTTGCATTAATACCTGGGGACGTCGCCAGGTCTCTTGAACGAGCAGAGGCAAAGATTGTACAAAGGTTTAATTCTAAAGCTTTTCAATGGCGGAGTAGAAGTACAACACAAGAACCCGGGGAGAATGATGCTGAGGCTAGTACTCAAGAATTAGAAAACACGTCAGGTGATAACAGCTACCCCTTTTTTTTGGCTTCATTGTTTTGTCATGATTGTAAATTGAGCCAAGTTTATCAGCTGAAATTGCCCAGTCAGGTATTCATCATCAGGAAAATCCAAATCCTAACATTCTACATGCAAAAGAAAGTGAAGTACATGGTGGTAGGGATGATGATGAAGAGGAGGATGAAGATATACGTGAAGATGATGAAGAGGATTCAGAAGAGGATGAACAGGAGGAAATTCAACAGCCCACGGAGGTATTATTTTTTTATAGTGCTGTGCGGAGTTTATTTTATCATCCTATGATTATATATTGTGCTGATATCATTTTCGTTTTTTTGCAGCAGAATGTAGTTTGTATCTTTTTAATTCGTTGTTTATGTTTTACAAGTATGTACATAGTGCATTCTTAATAAATTATAGATGCTAATCCTGCATACAACATTCCCAAAAACTGCTTGCAAGAACTCTTGGGCAAATTTCCATTGGCAACAGATGCTGCTGAAGACCAAGAAGACTACGTCATATATGAGCAAGAGGAAGACGACTTCTAAGCGTTCAATTAATCAAATGTTTCTGAATTGGTAGGGATGTATGGGTTGGATATTGTGATATGGTGATTATAGAAGTACATATTTATCTTATCTTATCTTATCTTATCTTATCTTATCTTATCTTATCTTATCTTAATATGTATATAGAAACTCATGGGGGTAGTTACAAAATGGCATATCAGATATAAATTTTTGATCTTGGCCTTTGGATAAAAAGTTATTGAGGTGGCAAATTCTTATCCCTTGGATTTTGATGGGTGCATGCATGGGTCATGCATGGGCATGCCCCCATCCCATCTCAAAACCGTCAGATTGGGGAAGATGAAATCTGGACCGTCAACTTGAAAAGTCATTGGGACCTTGGGACTCATTTAAGGGGGGAAAGTGATGTTGACTTATGTCGTGTCAAAATTAATGTGATGTAAAGATGTAGGTGTCAATGTAAGCCACGTGGATAGAAAATTTATTATTTGAGGCTCAAGAGGTGGGAAAAGTAACGTTGATTGCGGTTAATATAAGGTTAAAATGCAAATATACGAGCCACGTGTATGGCAGAAATTTAATGTAATTTAAGAATGTAAAATATAAGAGAGCGTGGATAGCAATGTCCTTATTGCCATATTGAGATCGATGAGGATGTCATTGATGTCACATCGGGACGAATGTCTTTAATGAACAAACGTGCGCGAGAAGGGTAGCAATGGATATGCCAGATTTCGAGCTAGTTCCTAATCGACTATTGAAAGGTAGACTCTCTTTTTCATTAAGTATGGGATTTCTAATATATTTCTAGACAAATAGGAAGCGGAATCAAAATTGTTATTTTTTTGACAGAATGCACGTCCGAGAGGAAAGAGCTCACTGAAGCGGGCGCACATTTGTCTTGTGGGAGCTGAAGGCATGCAGCCGAAGAATCCTTAGATCACACTGTAACTACGATCCCTACTATAAAATGATGCCATTTTGAGAAGCACAGTTCCGACTTGGTGAGGTAAGCGTAGCAACAAAGCTAGACTCTTTTCTGTGTTCATATGGAGAACCTGACTGTAACTATAAATGCGGCTTATGCGAAGGGAGTGCAAGGCATTGCTATAAAATCTTAACAAAAAAAACGTGGCGTGCGATAATCTGCTACATTGCTCTGAGTTTTATAATAGGTACGTACGATTATGTGCTACATATTAGAATTGCACTCTGAGTTTTTGAATAAGAATTGCTTAGAATCCATTCCTTAGTAATGGAATTGCACTCTAAATATTTGTCTGAGAATTCTTATTTGCGAACCACTGCAATAAAGAAGTTGTCGTGGCAACCAATGCAACCAGCCTCTAGGTAGTCTCTCTACAGGGTAATGATTCTGCAATATGGCTCTTGGAGCCTAAAGCAACACATCCATGCATACATTCAAATATAGTTGTTGATATTATACAATGTAGACAGTCCTACTTAATTTTGGTTCCCTCTTGCACGAAAGACAGTCTAGGAACGATGTAATTTCATCTGTAAACCACCTATTGAATTTTGAGTTGCTTTTCATTAGAACTTCCTGGTAGAGTGCTAATAAATGTGGCTTGAGAGTAGAAATGCGCTCTAAATTGCGAATGAATGCAAATAGGAAGTTGCCTACTAACTAATCTGTCTCGATCGGAAAACTTGAGGGTGCCCGACAATCTATAGAATGCAATATTCTAGATTTGTCAGATGGGCATATATATGAGGCTGATTTGTTGATCTGCACATAGATGTAGTTGTGAAATCAAAAAAACAATTAATATGACTGTTCTATGGATGACAAATGATACATTTCAATGAGATGTATAATGTCCAATACTCTTGGATCAGATTTTGGAGTATCATGCCAAGACCAAGAGAGGAAATCGATCCAAATAGACAGTATTCAGCTGAAGAACTTATCAGGTTAAAACGGAATGAACGGAATCGGCAGTGGTATGCACAACTTCCAGCTGAGAAAAGGAATGCTAGGAAAAATCACATGAAAGCTTACTCTAGAAAATGCTATAAGGGAGAAGCATCGGAGCAACCATACACTGAAGGTCAGCAACAACAGAATACAATGCAAGACTATGAAATTGTTGGCGTCTCGAATGAAGAGGAGGAAAATTCCCAACAGCTTGAATCTCTAGAGGTGCCTATTGCTCATGAAGAATCGAATAACATAAATGGTGAAAGGTTGCAACAAATGCGAAGAGGGAGACCAACGGAGAAAATTGATCCAAGTAGAGAGTATTCGATTGAGGAACTTAATAGATTAAAAAGAAACGAGCGAAAGCGACGGTGGTACGCAGTTGAAAAAAAGGAAGCTATGAAGAGTCGGTATCAGAGACAGAAGAGAAAGACAGAGGTGCTGACAGAAAAGGTGTTACAAGATGGCCACAATGAAGAGAATAATATGCAGCAGCCACATGCTGAGGGAAAGCAGTGCCAGCCAGGCGCAATGTGTGATAATGGTGTTACTGATATGTCAAACCTAGAGAAGCAGATTAATGAACTGCGCCATGAATTTATAAATACACATAGTGTTGAAAGAGAGCAACAGTGTGATGCAGTGCAATACGATGGGGTGACCAGTCTATTAAACCAAGAGCAAGAATTTAGTCAACCACGGCATGAATTTATAGAGAGGCATATTGCTCACGAGTCCAATGGCGCATCCGACGTATCGAATCAAGTGTTGCATTGGAATCGACAAATGCAAAAAATGGAAAGGTATGCCAGGACAGAAAATTGCTCATTGGTATGGAATAGGAAGTGCCCCAGATGTCATGCGCCCTTACTAACAGGCGAGCCTCTTATTTTCTGTTGTAACAATGGGCAGCGTATGCTCCCGCCACTACCAGCTATACCAGCAGCACTTGCACGAATATATGCACAGCAGCATGTGAGTAAACATAGCCGTAGACTAAACCGATTATTTTGCTTCACTGCGCTATGTGTAGAAGGGGAGTTCATAGCACTTCCAGCACCATCCTCTGTCGCTATGATGGGCCGAACATACCACCAGTTATTCCCAGCTTCCAAACCAGAGCAACCTTTGCACTGGTACCTTCACGATGAGAACGAGAGATTAGCTTTTGCCAACCGAGAGAGATTGCCCATGCAGTGGGTAATGGAAATTAGCACGATCCTAAATAGTATAAATCCATATTGTCAGCTCATCAGAAGAGTTAAAGATATGCAAAGTGAGACCGCTCTGTTAAAGTTAAATGGAACAATTGCCACGGGTGAAGTTGCAGCAATAGTGCACGCAAATAATACACTAACTGTGAATCCAAGAAGTATCGTATTCTGGCTACATAGAGAGGACCACCCAGTCTATATCAGTATATTGGACAGGCAGTATGAGCCATTGCAGTACCCACTTCTTTTTCCACATGGGACACAAGGTTGGCATCCTGAAAACGAACAGGTTGGCATCCTGAAAACGAACATCATCTCTCGCAGATAGATTGGTACAGGTGCAGATTACTTTGTGAGCCAAGGTGCCTGCAATTAGGCAGACTAACTTGCGAATATATTGTAGACATGTATTCGAGGGTGGAGGAAGAAAAAATTAATTTCATTGCAACAAATGGATACAGTAACAGAAGGGACTCAAGTTTTGATGATTTTGGGGGTGACGAAGATGTTGAGAGCAACACAACAAGGCTACCAGCATCCTTTCTTGGGTCAAGAGCGTGGTGCTCTATTCAAATTGCAGACGCTCTTGCACTTGCAAGAGCAAAAGGACGCCCAACATTCTTTATTCTTTATTACTATGACCACAAATCCAGATTGGCCAGAAATCCAATCAGTACTACAACCAGGACAAACAGTAGCAGAAATTCCAACTATAGTGGTACGCTCCTTCCATGCAAGACTGCGTTACTTAAAAAGATTACTGCATGCATACTTTGGGCCCCTTTCATATATTCTTTGCAGTTAATAGATTCACTTATTTCAGCCGAAGTGCCAGCTGATCCAATATTAGCTCAGAAAGTAAGAAAATTTATGATTCATCACCACTCAACACGCTGCCAAACTGACGGAGGATGTTGTTGGCACTATCCACGGCCCATAAACCCCACAACACACCTCGACTCAAAGGGCTATGTGCAATATCGAAGAAGAAGTGCAGATGATGTGAACGTAGTACCTTACTCTCCCTTCTTACTTGAAAAGCTGGACTGTCACATCAACGTCGACATAGCTGCCACTGTTCACATTTTCATGTATTTGTATGCTTACATATATAAAGGATGTGATAAGGTTTACTATCAGGTACAACAATCAAATCAGGTGAATGAAAACTCCCCTGCTGTAACAGGGCTGCCAAATGGGAATCAGGAAAGACTGCGGCAAAATGACCAGATCCGAGGACCTCATTCACGGGCTAATGAAATAAGTGATTACATAAAGGCACGGTACATTTCTGCGACAGAAGGTGCCTGGCGAATCTTCCGTTACCATATTTCAGAAAAGGATCCTGGAGTTAAATGCCTCCCATTACACTTTCAAGAAAGAAAGAGCAAAACATTAAGACGACCAAACACTGCATCAGAACTTGATCGGTATTTCTTGAGACCACAGACAGTTGAGTTTGACAATGTAAAATACATTGAGTACTATGAATCCTACACATTGTTACCAGTGAAAAGGGCTACAGGCGCAGATAATGAACAATTAGAAATAGCAGTGGAAAACATCCCAAGATTTGTTGTCAAAAGGAGAACAGTGAAGGATGCTGTATGCAGGATACGATTAGTTCTACCGCATAATGGAGAAATCTTCTACCTCCGACAACTTCTACTTCATACATCACCAAGATCGTGGTCTGATTTAAAGATACATAATGGACAAGCATACAGCATGTACCAAGAGACTGTTACAGCAATAGGTCTACTCCAAAATGAGACTGAGTATATCATCACAATGGAAGAGGCAATATCGTACTTACAAACACCAACAAAACTTCGTTTCCTCTTTAGTTTACTAATCTTAGATGGTGCACCAGCACTGGATATGTGGGAAAGATACCAAGTGCACTTAGTCCATGATTTCCTTGACGAAGCACATGGCAACATGGCACTTGCAAGCCAACAAGCTCTGATCACAATAGAGAGTATTCTCAAACAGCACGGCACAACAGTCACAAACTTTGGACTGCCAAAAATCAGCATTCAAAATCAACTAGTCATACAAGAAGTATTGAAATTTCCAGACACGCAGGCATATACTATTGACGCATCACAATGCGCCAAAAAATGAACAGCGAGCAGGCACGCATATATGATTATATCATGTCATGCAGTCAGCAAAGCAGAATTGGCAGACCTATGTTCATCGACGGCAAAGCAGGCGCTGGAAAAACTTTTTTGTTGAATGCAGTGTGCCTCTCTATACGTGGCCAGCAATGTATTATCCTACCATGTGCGTCAACTGCTTTAGCCGCACTGTTATATCCAGGTGGACGTACAGCACATTCACTATTTGAAATCCCCGTCACAGACAACAACATTGGCATCCACTCAATGATCAATTCAGCATCTGAAAAGGCAAATCTAATCAGAGAAGCTAAGGTCATCGTATGGGATGAATTTCCGATGGCAAACAAGGCAGTTATAGAGTCAGTTAACTTGCTGTTACAAACCATTTGCGATAATAACGAACCATTTGGTGGAAAATGCTTTGTTGCAGCGGGGGACTTCAGACAGATTGCACCAATTGTAGAAGGTGCGGGAAAACAAGCAACCTTAGATGCTTCTATTAAGTCATCACAAACATGGTCCACATTTCAAGTACATCATCTACACCAGCAAATAAGACATGCATCAGACCCAGAACTTGGAGAACTGTTATCTTCAATTGGAGAATCATGGTCATCCGACACTGTCACAATAACCATATTTGCCACAACAACTGATTTAAGTTATGCTCGTGACTTTCTGTTTCCCGCAGAAGTACTCGCAAATCCTGCACTATGTGAAAAACGGGCATTTCTTTCACTACTTAATTTACATGTTGATGATTTCAATAAATCTATACTTGACGGTCTATCTGGAGATGAAAGACAATACTTCAGCTGTGACTATGTAACAGAAAATGACATCGTCATCCATGACAATGGCCTTGCTGAGAATGACTTCCTCCATAGTTATGACCACCCCACGTTGCCAAAACACACACTTCACTTGAAGAAAGGAGGAATATGCCAAATTATAAAACTGCTAGACAAAGACAAGGGGCTTGTGAAGAATGCAAGAGTTGTAATACATGAACTTTATGAAAGATATGTTACTGTTCGGCTGCTTGGCATAACTTCTACATCTCTGCAGTACATACACCCCATCTCACGAGTAAATTTCTTTCACAAGCCACAAAATTCACCGTTTACAATCCATCGGCGTCAACTTCCATTGCGGCTTGCTTACTCAACTACATTCCACAGCTGCCTTGGGCTAACGTTGGACAGAATTGTCCTTGATCTACGCACTGAAGTATTTGCTCATGGGCAGCTATACACAGCATTAACAAGAATTAGACATAGACATGATGTGCTCATCCTACAGAATACAGCTTCACCAATCGTAACAACAAGAAATGTTGTATTTAAGGAACTATTAGATTGACATGCAACTGTGACAAGGTAACGACCTTCACCCACAATTGCAACAGGTTGCATGAAACTTTTCTATACTAATCTGTTCTTCAACATGCAGGCTATTAACTCTACATGGCAACAGGGCACACGTTCTGTGCATCCTCCATTGGTATGAATTTCATAATTGTTTTGTCTAGAGAAATGCTCGTAATTTGTTGCTAAAAGGGTAGGTGCCATTAAGGTATCTGTAGCTCTGTCCAGCATATTAGCTGATTCATTTACAATTTAAGATAGCCATATTTATTGATTTGGTATGCAACATAATTATTGCCCCTTTCTTTAAACATTTATTTGGTTGATGAGATTGTAAGAGACATAAAGTTAAAATAGAATATTGAACTGAAATGTAGCAGCATTAATGGTTCTTTCTTTAGACATGCACGTGATTCATCAAATTTTGAGAGATCTGAATTTGGAATAGAATATCAGCATTATTCGCAGGGATTTGGTGTCACAATAGCCATATTCACTGGATTTAGCCACTTTTGCATGTTAGCCTTTGTTGAGTTTTTTCACAAATTGCACTTTGCTGACATTTTTTGTGCGGGCGAATACACCATATGAGTCCTAACACTGATCTGTTTCATTACAGGTGCTATTTGTCATATAGGAGCAAGTAGACAGCTGAAACAGTACAGGCACAAGACATTATATAGGCTAAGTTCGCAAGCATTCTTATTGCGATCTAAATTTTCATGGCTGCTGGTTTTGACATTTTCTCATGTCGTGGCATTCCTGTATCTGTTAACTGAATTGTTCCTGTATTGTATCTCTTAACTCAACTATTCTATCTGTATATGTTTATATGTGAACAAATAATATGCCCCTGTCATTCGACAAATAAATCAGAAGACTGATTTTTCTTTTTTTTGGTTGGAGCGTCTATCAAGTTTTGAGAAAACGAAAGAAAACGAAAAAGAAAATAGTATCTTATTCACCTGAATTCAATATACATCCCTTTATTTCATGCTTCTCGTTAGAGGCAAAGAGACCCTGTTAACACCAAGTCCAGAATGACTTATCCAAATTATTTTCCGAAACCAAGCTACTTAAAAACCTTATATTATTTTGGAAAACTATCTTTTTAAAATACATGCAAACAAGCAATTAGAGATCCTGCAACACCTCAACTCTTCAGTATCCAATGCATTACCTTCAAGAGATTCCTTTATTAAATAGGCACAAGAACCCTATGGTACAACCTAATATTGTGGCTGCAAAGATCGAGTCTTTTGATTAAGAGTTGACTAGGATTTGACAGGGAAGGGTTTGATTGGACATCCCACCAAATTGAAAAGGAAATTCACCGAGCTTGCTAACTGTTTGACCAACAATATTGACCTGACACTTAACTGAAGTTTGATCGAAGCTTGATCAAGGGATTAACCGATGTATTTGTCTAGAGTTTAACAACAGGGTGGGTATTTGCCCGAACTTTCACTAGGGCCAAAATGTAACCATAGGACGAAATGAGCGTCGTAGGAAGCTCGCACCACCCTGGACCACTTAACAATTTCATTCAAATCATCTCAATGAACTATCAGGGTTAGCTCGAACTTAGCCAAGCGATACAAATGTGACTAACCAAGACATTAGTTTAAAACTATACGAGTTGAACTGCCAAGTTTTATATTAGGCCACATTGTACACACAATAACCTAACAAATTACTTGTATATATGTAAGGAAATCCTAGACATGATATATTCCTTGTATCTCTTGGATGCCCAATTCTGTCCGATACGAGACTCAAACTCAGCACGTAAGGCACTTTGAGACCTTATTAACACATCTAAATGTCTCAACATATCCTCCAAGGTTTACTAATTGAGACAATGAGGTTATTGTTCCATTACTCTTGCATCAATACGAAATTAATGCATGCTTATAGTCATTCTGAAAGGCTGGCAAGGTATTTCTGGCCACCTTTGGAGCAAATAATCTTAACAATAAGAAACGACTAGATGAGGAGAATATGGATTTGCACGAAGACTTTATGAGAAGCAGATTCTATGTACCCTAACGAAAGTTGGTTAATTCATCAAGAGGAAGCTTTCAAAAGCACCATTTATTTGTGGCAAACTGCATTTTACTTATGAAATTTGTCTTATAATGTGGTGTCGATGAGTCGGCGTATATTTCTAACTCAAGATTGTTGTAGGTTTTTTGCTGTAATCGTATGTGAATTAGTAGTGATGCTGGCAGTCTAGTTTGGAAAAGAAGGCGTATTGTTCTGCTGATGAAGGTCCGATTGGGGATAACAGTGCGCGTGCGTCCTGGACAGATGTTGGGCGGCCATGGGGTTTCCAATTCCGGCTGCTGCAGGTGGCGGGTTGAGCATGAAGCTGGCCTGCTGCTGATGCTTGGAAGTTCGTGGGTTGGATCGGCAGCGCTTTCTATCAGGTGAGACACCTTGCTCGTTCCTTTGCTGTGTGGTCATTGCTTTGTTTTTGTGCTATGTCATTGAGAAAGGCAGCTAGGAAGGTGAGGGGTGCGGCAGGGCAGTTCGTCATCCCGCCTCCCGCCTGCTTATCCAGGTGGTCCTGGTATATGTGGTAGTGCACAGATGAACCCTTTAGGGCCTGCTAGTTCCATGCATGGTAGTGCTGAGATGAATTCAAGTCCCCCTGCTGGTGCCATGCCTGGCAGCTGTAGCTCTGGACAGACCCAGCAGCCCCCTGCCATGCCCAATTCGTTCTCCAGCTGGGGTGCAATTGATGTCTCCGTGACATTAGGCCTGTCAGGCCAGGATGTTCCCCTCAGCTTCTATGAGGCCTTATCTTCTTTCTGTGACAGAAACTGCATAACAGGGGCTGTTGCTTTGAAGAGGGGATCGTCAGCAGATCACCTGCACGTTAAGAGTGTCTTGAGAGCTCGCTTCAATTCTCCCAAAGCCATGAACGAAGCCATTAAGAGAGACTTCAACTGGCCATCCAAGCCAGCAGGTGTGGTTTTGGTGGCATTGAAGAACACCAGGCTTCATTGCTTCGAGGGGATGGTGGGCTACTGTATGAAGGGCATTGGCGGTACATTACCTGTGTCATCTGCATAATGTCAGCGAGTCAATGATACAGAAGAACAAAGATCTTTATCTGCATTGGGGCGCTGGAGACACTAAGAGCCTCCGTGTTCTTGACAATCGCAACATCCTGAACAAGGCTGCACTTTTCGTTTCATCTCATGGTGGTCGCCGTGCCACACCAAGCCTCACTTTCACCCTGGCTCGAATGATCAGGAGCAGCAAGTTTACCTTGTCCAGTAGCTGGTTAATCCCTTCTAACACAGTCCATATCAATGAGCACAGAATCCGTGCTGCCTGGAGAATTCTCCTAAATCCTGCTCGTTGCATGCCTTCAGATATTCGAACAATTTTATATGGGCTGCCAGCTGGGTATGTGCCAATTGAGAAAAATGGGCCTAGAAGGCATAGATATTGGGATGATTCTGTCCCTGCTGATGAGGCCGATGAGAACTTCATTGACTTGTGTGATCCCACGTTTAGCCCAGAGGTTCACATACCCGAGGAGGATGCTGATTACATTCCAGTTTACACAGGCGACCATACCATGGCCGTTAGCTAGGCCTGTTAGCTGCAGTGAGATTGCACAGTTCTCTTTACGTATTGGTTTTGTTGTTGCAGGTTAGAAATGGAGGTTGATGCGAACGCCCAGGATGGCGGCGGTGACGGTGTGGTGCACATAGATCCGTCACTCATCAGTTCCAGCGTGGATGCCTCTCATCCTGATGCCCGAGTTTATCCACCGGAACTGGAAGAAACATTCTGTGCTGAGGAGTCTGTTAACCAACTAGTTCAGATTGGGACAGAAATGCATAGGATGGCAGCCTCAATGCGCATTCTTAGGCGTCAGCTGCGCAGGTTTTACATGGCGATTGACAGTGCTATGAACAATGTTGCATGGGAGCGGCTAGGAGTTGCGACGTCTGAACTTCATACTCTCAGGTCGCATATGAGCCTTGCAAGGGCGCTCTTGTCGCAGGAGATCCGGGCGTTAGATAATGTGATAAGGCAGGCTCGCTCTGGGGAGCTCCTTGCAAATGCCAGAGCGAGCCCGCCCAACATCTGTCCAGGACGCACGCGCACTGTTATCCCCAATCGGACCTTCATTATCAGAACAATACGCCTTCTTTTCCAAACTAGACTGCCAGCGTCAGCTTTCTACTAATTCACATACGATAAAGGGGCATGAGTCAAAAAGCACATAATTTTCTTGCTAAGAAAAACAATTGTACAAGCTTGAAATCGTATAGCAAAAAGTATGTGAGTATTCCTTGATTTTCTACATAGAGAAATCATATATGATAAGAAGCAAGGGTTTTGGCTTATACCTACAGAACCATGTAGGTAAAGACGGGCCCTTATAGCACAATTACTCCCAATGCAGAGTGAATACTTACATCCAAAAACAAGGGCCTTAGATCCGATATGTTACTAGAGCAAGGTATGTTGTTTGCTTCATTTTATCTCCATGTCCAATTTTAAAATTGCTTTATATGAAGTGAAAGTGTTATTTACAGTTGCATTTTTTCCTATCCACTAGTAGGATCCATTTGACCGTCTTTTTTCCTTTATAGTTCAGGGCTTCATCAAGTGTTGTTTTCAGAAGCCCATCTACCGTGGTGTTTCCTATGTATCCATGTATTTCAAAATTATATTGCCAAAGTTGTGGTCTATGTGCCGACAGCTTTAGGCTATGGCATTTAGTAGGAAATACTTGAAGAAATCGAGGAATGCCCATGCTTTCTTAGGAATTAGAATGAGATGCCTTCATAGATTCAAAGCCTACTTCTGCATACAGTAAGAAATCAGCATGTTCTGGGGCCATTATTTCTGCCTTCATGTAAATCAAGAAACAGTAGCAGCATTACAAGAGAACAAACATGTATGCATGAATAGCAAGGATGTAATTCTCCATTGCTTTTTGAACACCAACCTGACCTTTATGAGACTCTTGACCATCTATCTATTGCCCACAAGAAGCATGTACTTTCTAGGTTTTCTAGAAAGATTGGTGGTACTTCTATGGTACTGGCCATGGGAACAATAACTTGCATGTTGTAACTGGAAATCAAGAAACGGTAGCAGTTAGTTGACCTTTATTGAGCGTTCTCTCATGTGAAGCTGATTGGTAACTAGAAAGAGTGTCAGAAACATTTCCAAGATGGGAATATATGCTATATTGCCCTTTTCTTAAAAATTTCCCACAACATGGCATTGCAGATGGAGACATACAAGATCAAATAGAAGAAATGGTCAAGAAAATATCCAAAGGAAAGAGTAAGGATACCAAGTACGAATCGTAAACAGGCTTAGCTTAACCTAACATCGATTAATAATTGTTGTCATCAAACAAATCCTGTGCAACAGTTGTCCATTCTGCCAAATGAGTACAATTTAGGAAAAAAACAAGTGCAATGTTTTCCTTGGTCTCCGTGGACGATAAAATCATATTCTATTCTATTCTTGTTGATTATAAGTACTCGATCTTGCCATTTATAAATTGCATAAGAAATCATTAAAGCAGTTCTCAACGGTGTGAAGGAGGAGTGAAATGGCAAGATTCCATGGACTATTGGCATCATTTCCAAGACAAAAACCGAAAAGAGATGCACCTAATGTAAAATTATAAAGCCAAATATTTCACAGTACGTCCTTTTATCAACAGAGTGAAGCCCCAATATGATAGCACCTTTAGATAAAAACTTGAAGAAATTGAGAAATGTCCATCCTTTATTAGGAATTAGAATGAGATGCCTTCATAGCTTCTATTTCTGCATATAGATATGTATTTACCTTCACACGGGTTGCTATAAGTAGTATTGGACAAAGATGCTTGGTGCATTCAGCATATGAACAATATACAGCTTTGTTTCGTCAGCAATATTTGGTCCTTGGTATTTTGAAATTCGAAATGGAAATTCTTCTAATCTTGAGCAAGAGGTGAGTTGCGTATGACCATTTTGATTCTCATACTCATGCATGGTAATCCTTCAACATTGTAAATTACTGCAAGTTTGTTTACAATAAGGAAAGTGAGCTTTGAAGCAAAAGCAGCTTCAAAACAATCTCTGATTCTTTAAATTTTTGCCAATGGCCTATGAAAGAGCAGGTACAACATCCGATTCTTTAAATCTTTGCCAATGGCCTATCAAAGAGCAGGTTCTAAGTGCACTTCAATAAGGCCCATGTTTTCCTATTGTGGCCTAACATTTAGTTCTTATAATACAGAGATGAAAGTTAATGGCAATGCAGCAAGGAGTGTTGGCCAACGGGAGCTTTTATCCAAGAAAAGCATAGATTGTGCTCTGCCTAAATGGACCTTCTATTGGCTACTTTAATGGCAATGGCAATGCATCTTATCTTAACTTATCAATGGCAATGCTGCTTTAAAAATCCATTTGATATTGGACGTGACAAGATGTTAGGAAATGCCATTTGAATTAAATTACAACTTATAAGGTGTTTGAGTTTCCATGTTTATAGATCAATGAACCACTTCCCGTAGGGAACATAGTTGCATTCAGTGAGCTAGCTACTCAATTTGGCGAGATGTCATTTTAATGTTTAAGGGCAACAACAATGTTGCATTCATTACTATTCCACAGTTGTCTGCTCACAAAAGGAACATTTATGACAATAGGACAGTAGAAAATAGCAAAGGGCAACTAATTGCTAGTGGGCTAGGGTGGCTTATGTCGTATGGATGTGCATACTAATTTTGTGCTTAATGTTTGAGACCTGAGGCATATAAGATATGTGCTGTATTGCCCTTCTCTTATAAAGTTTCCCACAACATGGCTCTACAGATGGAGACATCCAAGATCAATTAGAAGAATGGCTGGCAGAAAACATCCAAAGGAAAGGATAACGAAGTACCTTCCCACTTCCCAGAAGCAGACTTAACAAACTGAACATCAGTTGAATAATTGTTGTATCAAGCACTGGCCAAGCGAGTACATATAAGAACGTACTGCCTCTGTTTATGCGCAGGTAACAAACGGGGCATATTATTTACTAGTAGTATGGTATTACTTTTGACTAGAAGGCTTCATTTCATTACGAATGCATCTGCAAATAGCTGAAGGTTAATGCTGGAGGAACCGCCGGGAAGGGCAGCTGCGATTCCCATTTCTCTGATTTCTCGAACTCTCTTGAGGCATTCTCTGCCTTCTTCACATTCCATCAGCCTCAACACACCATTCTTCACATCTTGGGCACTCACCAATCCGCCTTCATCCCTGATAGCGCCTCTAAAATCCAACCCAATCTTCCACTCCTCCACAATCAATTTACAGTTCAAATTCTGCTCGCCCAAAAGGGGCCATGCAAGCAATGGAACTCCGGCGCAGGCACTTTCTAGGGTCGAGTTCCATCCGCAGTGGCTGAGAAATCCACCAACGGAACGATGTCGGAGCACCTCGATCTGGGGTGCCCATTTTACCACAATGCCTTCTTCCTCATTCAGCCCTTCAAAAATCCAGCCCAAATCTTCGTCCTCCCCCGTCAGGGTCGGCCTCTGTATCCACAAAAATGGAACCTTGCTATCCATTACCCCTTTCGCAATATTTCTCAGCTGCTCTTTTCCCAGCACTGATACGCTTCCAAACGACACATACAGCACCGAGCCTTCTGCCTGCTTATCAAGCCAACCCATGCACGATCTGTCCTCCACTGTTAACCCAATTTCATTCCCTTGCATTTCATTACAAACCGCGTAGTGATGCATTGGCGATACAGGCAAGTAATTTGGTAACATTTTCCGCATTGCCTCTACTGCTTTGGGTTCTAGTTCTTCGAAAGAATTTACCAAATTCCAATCTGTTGCTCTCGTTTTGCACTTGCAAAAGTATTCCACAGAAAAGCAATCTTCGTGCAGTATCATAGGGATCTCGTTTTGCATCAAAATCTGACCGCTTGATAACGCAATTGGGATGGTGCTACTTGCACTTGGATCTGCAGCAAAAAAAACCCAAATTAAAACCAAACTGCTCTGTAATGGATGGAATACTGGCTTCCTTTGATTGTAAGTTAGCTCGCTACTAAAATAAAAACTGAGATATGTTTTTCACCTTTAATGGGGACCAATCCTTGGGCCCTCAGCTCCTCCAAGTTCTGAAATACAAGATGAGTGATGGCATTTGAAGGAAAAAACGTGGCCATATTTAAGCCAAATCTATCTGCAACCTGAAAAGACCAATACACAAAGAAGTCAGAAATTATACATGCCACAGAGCAAGGATTTTTCCTTAGTTCTTGCTCCACAAGGTTTTCGAAGGGTTTTCTCAGACTCTCCACACTGGCCATCATTAGCTCAACACCTTTCATTCCAGCAAGCTTTTTGGTTTCTTCATGAGAAAATCCGGCAAGCCCAACAAGTTTAAAACTGGGATCTTGGTCCACATATATTCCTGATTGCTTGGCAGTGTCCAACAGTCTTTCATGGTTGCCTTGAGTGTTGACAAAAGTAATGGAAAATCCCATTTTTCTGAGGATTTTGGACAACCGCATTAGAGGATTTATGTGGCCATCTGCAGGAAATGGCAAGACGATAACATGAGGCCTTCTTTGAGCAGATGCCATAGCCAAAATTTCAGTCTGTTGTTCCGTTCTCAATTTCTGTTTAACTGCACAAATGCAGTAAACAAAGTCCCTTTGCTGTGGAAATTTGCACAAAAGCATTCGAGGATTTATGTGGCAATGTAGAGGAAATGGCAAGACTATGACATGAGGCCTTCTATGAGCAGCCCTTGAGTGTTCTTTAAGTCTTTTGTCTTTTGTTCTTGGCTTCACCAATAGATCAGCAATTTTTAAATTGGACCAGACAAAGGGCTTACAAGGTTTAGCAAAGCCCA
Source organism: Isoetes taiwanensis (assembly GCA_021234155.1). Classification (NCBI taxonomy): domain Eukaryota; kingdom Viridiplantae; phylum Streptophyta; class Lycopodiopsida; order Isoetales; family Isoetaceae; genus Isoetes; species Isoetes taiwanensis. The sequence continues at coordinate 28,192,576 of JAJEKV010000005.1, forward strand.
TTCTCACTTTTTCTTTAGTGCACTATGGATACTGGCATGTATAGAACTACTATTAATAAATAATAAATGTTGATGTTTGAGGAGACCTACCGGTTGCAATTCAAGATCTAATTGTGTCAAGCAATACCATAACACCGAGGCCTTATTTGAGCAGTGCCATAACCAAACTTCAATATGTTGTTGGCATAAATTTTTTGTTTAATGCACTTAGATGGCTACTTGCATAGAGAACTTCTATTAATATAGAATGAATGCTGATGTTTGCAATTTTGGATCTATTCCGACCATTTTCAAGAACAAAAATCTTATGATAATGATGCACATGCTCATGCTCCACGCGCTTCAATAAAATATTGTTTGGGGGTGCCATCTCATGTCTCATTTCAAGTGTCATGGTTGGTGCAAATATAAATGACATTGGGCACATGTGTTCATTCTCTCCACCTACCAAAAAAAGTTATAACACTTGAATAATTGTCCAAAGCATGACTAGACACATGGTGTTCATTCCATCCTTCACTTCTCTCCCCATCGCCCTCCTACCCTCTTGCCTTCTCTCTCCATCGCCCTCTTACCCTCTTGCCTTCTCTCCCTAGGGTTTGCCATCTTGCTCTCACTAGGGTTTTGCCCACACATCCCAATTTTTTTCAGCCCTCTATCCCAAATAGTTGCAAAACGGAAGTAAATCCCCGTTTCGAATTCTAAACATCCATAACGCGCTGCTTTGTCCTAATCTTTTTTTGTCCTAAGAAGTTGCACCAAGGGCATTTTAGATTCCCCATTTTGGATGTTAAGCACCCAAAATGCGCTTTGCGCAACTGCTTTGCCCTAATTTTTGTGCCCTAATTTATGTTTTCCTGAAAAAGCTGCGCTAAGGACATTTTGGAGTCCTTGTTTTGGATTCTAAGCATACAAAATGCGCTTCGCGCAACCCCCTTTATTTGTATTTTTTTGAGGGTAAGAGTACGTATTAATATATAAAAAATTTACATAGGACATCCCCAAGTGCGATTGATAGAAAGAATTGTCACAGGTGGGTATTACTCATAAGTGTCAAGGGTTGTGCTAAGAAGTTGCCACACCAGTCTTCCCTAGCCCTGGATTACTAAAGGGCTAATGCCATGTCTGTATTATTTTCGTCAACGGTTTTGTGAAGGGTGTTTGAATTATCATCCAAAGTGCAAGTTGTAGGGCAATGAACCCGTACATTTTTGGGGTTTTACATATGAGTTGATCAATGAAATATGGTAAAGTGGAGACACGTCTTCTAACATTTTGCCGCCCTTGAAGGAGACTTGTGTCTCTTGTCTTTGTCCCTCTTGCACTCCGTCCTCCTTCGTCTAGATGTCACTTCCATATGTTCTCTGCATCTTCCTATCTTCTCAACTCATTTACTCATGATCATCCCCTATCCTTTGAAAAGTTAAAAGGTCATTGCATTCTTAGTTTTTGCTTCTTCTTAGGAGTATGTCCTTATAGTGATCGATGGATCTTGGGACATCTGGTCCACGACGGTTTATTCTCATGAATTAAATAAGTATGTGAAGTTAAATGAGTCACTCTTTAAATGAATAATAGTACGATTTCTATTCATGTTCGAAGCCTCTTAGGAGGCAGTTCTAGGACTTAAGGGCTTTTTGACGCAGTTGTCTGAATCGGGCAGGAGACGCTGATGGCGATGCCTAGGGTTTTTGCTTCGGTCTTCTGACCATAGCTCTTGATTCTGGAGTCTGTTTTGGGTGTGCTTGGGCTCATTGGAGTGGCCTCCTCCTTCATTGATATAAGGTTTGGATGCTGATTTGGTAGTATTTGGTGCAGAAATAGGGTCTGTCAACTCGGGCCCTCTGTGGTGGTAGGATTTGGCTGCCACCCTGTTTTGGCCATAACTCTCACAAACAGTGCCTGTTTTGGGCATGCTTGGGCTCTTTGGAAAGCTCGTAACTGATTCATTTGATTTGATGCAGAGAAAAGGTCTGATAGTTCCGACGCTTTTGGTGCTAGGGTTTGGCAGCACATTCTTGCTTAAAATGAGGACTTCTCGGTGGTATCAGTTTTGCATAGGAGATTTGTCAAACTGCAGGCGGATTAGGGTCTGATTACCTCAGCTTCTTTTGACGAAGATGACAAGATCTAGTCATAGCCCTTCAAAACAAACGAGTAACACAGCCATGGCACAACAAGATGCTGATATGGATTCAACAGTGGTTTTCCCAGAGATGGGTATCTTGGATACTCATAGGTTGGCTCGTGATGGGGCAGGCTCTGATGGAAAAGGGTAAAGTGCATCTATCCCTTAGCAGCATTACCCCATGTTATGTCCACTTCTGATAAGTCTGTAGATACTGCAGCTTCAAGTATTTTCTCCTTCCCAGCTTCTTGTCCCACTCCCCTCTTCTTCTGTTGTAGCTTCAACTATGGTTTCCCTCTAAGCCACTATGGCAGCGTCTTCTTGTGTTAATTGCACAAGGAGCTGGGCTTCCCACACATGTGAAAGCCCTTGCTGGAGGTGGATTTGGGGATTCAACACTTCCAACACATGTTGGAGGTCTCTCAAGACAAGCATTATCTCATGCACCTCCAACACGAGTTGGAGGTCATACGCCACCTTCTAGATAGGATCTTGCATCAGATGCTTTCCCAATGCATGTTAGAAGTTCTTCTGACCACCTTGTTCATACTGCACATGTTCGAGCTGCTTCTGGGCAAGTGCAATCTCCAATGCATGTTGGAGGTACTTCAAGACAAGAAGATTTCTTGCCATTGACATCTAAAGGGGTAAACGAAATGACTTTTGTAGCAAATTCTACTTCGGTGTCTGCATCTTCTGTCGGTGCACGCCCGCCTACAGTAGCATCTACCCCTTGGAGGTCATCCGGCAGCATTGCTCAAGTTACGGGTGTTCGTTTCTCTGAGTGGTTGTGCAAAGGATTGTCATCTCCGGCCACATCCTCTCACGTGTTAGAGGCAATGTCCACCATGGTGGATAATAACCAGAAGGAGGTGGCATCCTTATCTTCAACAACTACATGTTAAGCAAGCCTCCATGGATGTACAATTCCCACCAGAGGGGATCTTTTATGATATGCAAGAGTGTTGAGCAGCCTTTGAGCATTTTGGGTCACCAGTCATGCAGATTAATCATAAGGCCTATCGGCATCATGTGGAGCAGCTTGTTGCATGCTCGGTGGTGTGCCACTTCACTGACGATTTTTATACTTGAAGCGTATGAGGTCGTGGTTGTCTGGGCATCTTCGTAAGTTGGGTTTTCCAGCTTATCAATCCATCAAGCTCATAGCAAAAGATCAATGATGTTTTCTTCTCATGTTCGGCAAGGCTTTGAATATATATGGTTTGACTTTCAATCTGTCAATGGATTGGGCATTCCACTTCTAGATTTTGGAAGGCCACTTTAGATTTTGGATCAATAATAGCAACATACATCTAAATATCCACAACAAGTTTGCTTGGCATATGTGGTGAGACTCCTGACTGCAAGAAGGCAAGCAACTCACTGCATCTTTTTATAGAACCTCCAGAACTGTGTGATGTTGAGGCCAATTCTTGCTTGCATAATATTATAGATTGTTGTTGTTTTTTGCTAAAACGACGACACTTATTATTTAATATTGTTATCTAATATGTAGTTGGATGCTTTCTTTCCCATTTCTTACGAGCTCTTCCATGGCAAAATCTTAGAGGGCAGAACGCAAAAATGTACATGTTTGCCGATGGTTAGCCCCAGATTCAGCCTGGAATGCTGATAATCCAAGCTGGGAGCTGATAATCCATCTGGGACCTGTGGGTTAAATGGAAAACCCATGCCTGCTTGGCAGTTACAGGAAATAAGCAGGGGGTGTTTAAGGCCTTTTCTCCATAATAGTCTTATTTCTAAAAGGGACATATTTTAACAAACGAGGTTTGGCCACCTAATTGTACTTCAACAAAAGCGTTTTCCCACTATAAAAAGTAAGACATATCTTATTTAGGTTCGGATAGGTTTGAATACTACTTTTAACGTAAAAGGAGTCTTCGGACCTTTTCACATGATGTTTTAAAATGTGGTTGTCCCACTTCATATAGAACATCATTTGTGCAAAAAATAACGCACACAAATATAAGTTGTTTTCACACTACAAGTGTCTTAGACAAATGAGACACTAACAAACACTAGTGTGAAAACCATCACAAAATAAAACCACCTATTATTTTGAACATTTCTTTTAATATATTGATGACACAGTTCTTCAAAAATAAAATAAAATAAGTGGTGTCTTATTTTATGGCGAGGAAAGTCCCCGGTATAAAATAAGACTCCATTTCACGTACCGAACCTAACCAAACCTACCTGAACCTAAATAAGCCATGTCTTATTTCTAATAGTGTGAAAACAACTTCACCCTCTTCTGTTTAAGTGGAATCCTTCTATTGGACACGTCTAAAAACTTCTAAAAACAAGACAGTCATGTGAAAACGCCCTTATTTTATACCAGGGGACTTTCCCTCCTAGTCTTATTTGAATATATAGCTAAAAAATAAGAGATGTCTTATTTTATGATGGTTTTTTACTAGTATTTTAGTGGTGTCAATATTTTATGACTAGAAAAATGCACCATACAGTGGAAAGGCGAGTTTAAATCTGTGTGTCCCAGCTTTTGCCTTGGAGTCACAAATGGTATCTTATCTTGTATATGGTAGCTATGTTTTGCAACTATCATGGAAAAAGAGCCTAAATTCTTCATAATGGTTTGAAAATTTTGATAAAATGGACATCCAAGCATAAACAAATTTTGATTGAATGAGGTTAAATAAAATGGTATCCATAATACACGAGAAATGTATTTGGGTAGTTGGCAGATAATTGTGAAAGACATGTTTGAAAAAAGGAATGGAAGATCCCGAAGGGGCTTACGCAATGTAAGGTGGTTGGGGGCAGGGCCCAACCAAGCAATGTAGTGTGGTGTGTGGTCACATGTCCAGTTGGATGCTGCCTAGTGGCGTGACGTTAAAACTACTATCTATCTATCTATCTATCTATCTATCTATCTATCTATATGCCATGAAATTTATCCTTTAATAGTTGAAGATAAAACTATATGCCCACATTTTAAAGTTGTTAACAAAGTCAATATAACGGGACATTCACATTAGCAATGTTGATTCAAGGAAAAGTTGTTGATATACTTTTATTGATTGCTGAAATTACCGAAATGTCTTAACTAAAGACATTTCAGTAAAAATAGTAATAAATATTTTTTCTGATATTCTAAATGCAAATGTGCCCTTCAAATGAATTGTAGACAACGATGAGAGCTTTCCAACAAGTGTAATATTGCCCGATTTTAAGATCGCAGTATTAAGTTATGACATAGTTTGCTCCTAAAATTTTAAGAATTCAAGACATCATCTTAACTTCAATTCAGATAATCTTATAATTACTTCAATTCAGATAATCTTATAATTATTGGAAAGCTCTCATCGTTGTCTCCAATTATATTTTGATAATCATAAAAGGACAACTCGTTTGAAGGCACATTTATATTTTGATAATCATAAAAGGATATTACCATTTTTATCAAAATGCTCATGTTGAGGGGTATTTTGGTAATTTTAGCAAACAATAAGAGTACTTTCCCTTGATTCAAAGGCGGCAACACAAGGAGAAAATTAGAAATAACACAAAGAAAATTGGAAATAACGCTTTTGTCCAGACAGACACTATGAAATAAGTTTTGGAAATAACTTAATTTATGAAGGCACTGCACTGCCACATCCGCCTTCATAGTTGGCACCATAAAACATTTTTCTATCCTAATCATTAGTCGTTAAATAGTAGTGACTGCGTTTGGGATCTTTTTTAGAAAGGGACAGGAAAGAAAAACTCCCTAGGTCTGCCTTCCTTAATTGTGTGAGATTGAATATATAGTTTTATCAGGAAAGGCTCCAGCTCTTTCCACACTTAGCGCATTAGAACCAACCAATCTACTATTTCCTCATAATGATAATACGTATGATGCTTTCATTAGTTTTAAAAAAAGTCATCCGCAAAATGCTATCTTCATGCTTCCCATGCTCCTTGTATGCATATATACAAAGCTTCATGAATAGCAAGGCTGAACTTTACTACTAAGATATATTCTGTTCTACATTTCATTCTACGCAATTTCGTTATAAAAACAAATTCTGGTGAAGAAAAGAAAGAAGAAATGGTTGAAATAGCACATCACTAAATTTATGAGAATAGAAATCAATTTTCGCAATCTTATATTTCATCAGCAGATCTGTTTCAAGTAACTTACACAAAACGTACGTTTCTTAGCATGTACTTTTGAGTGAAGCAGATAAGAAGAAATATTGATGTTCACAGAAATAGGAACACATTTTAAACACACAAAGGTAGTGTGTTGTTGCAATTATAGCTGTGGCCAACAGCCTTACCACTTAACTCCTACTCTTTAGCTCAGCTAATCTTCTGCTCAAGTCATTCTCATCTGGAAGCTCAGCCTCCTTAAGAGGAGGCACCACATGTGAGGCAGCCTGTGGCAATCCAACAGAGACCTCCAAACCATAATCATCAGCCACTTGCTGCATAAGGGAATTAACCTGGTCCTCAGGAGTGGACAGGGATGTGCTTCCAGCCATTGCAGACTCGACAAACTCTGATTGAACTTCCATATTCACAAACTGCTTCTCAAATTGGTCCATTGTTTCAGAAATTTTTTGAAGGTTATTAGATGCAAGGGCTGTATCAAGTGCGCGCACAATAGATGTCATTGACTTGTTAATTGTCATCATCTTTGCTTGTGTATCCAACCTAGACACTACTGCGTCTAGACGCGACGAGAGTCTCAGATAATTCAGCTGTTCATTTCGTTTCCTGATCGCATTCTCAGCATATATGCGTGCGCCATCCATATTGCCCTTTTCAATAGCTTTCTTCACCTTAAATTTCTCAGATTTCTCTTCTTTTTCACATTTTCTGGCCTGGCGGGCCAAAGTCTTAGATGTCAGCTTGAGTTCCATGACCTGCTCCACTAGCTTTTTCGAACTCATCTTGATTCAGGTTTGGAGATTCTTCTAAGAACAATTATACTCACTGCCCAAACAAAGAAAAAATGGTCTTTGGAAATAGAACTTCTCTGACAGACTGCTATTGAGATATTACAGGGCAAGTACAGGATTCTATTCTAGTGAAAAGAAGATAAAGGCAAAGGGCGTATGTATGATCGACGCTCGCCTTTGCTAACGGAATTAATAAAAAACAAAGGCCGATCTAGAAAACATAACCACAAACCTGAAAAGAAGAAGATGCAAAACTTCGCCGGAGCCGATCAAACGCGTCTTCTGCCCTTCTATTCGACCGAGAGAAGCAGCCCCGTAGCTCAGCCAATAATGGGAACCGTTATCAGCCAGAGCCATTTTTTTCCCCATACGTAAAGGAAAAGAGGTCTCGAAGATCTGACCGCTAGCAACCGTTGGATCAGAAAGGGTTAACTTGGATAAGAATTTGTTTTTAAAACCTTAGGGAGATTATGATGTTTTAGCCGGAAGTTCCTCGACTACTTTAGATCTTAGCTGTTAGATTGAAATCATTTATTAGCCGTAACAGCTCATATTCGGCCTGTTTAACTTGATAAACCATCTGCTTGCCTATTTATCTTGATAAACCGTCTGCGAAGCATCTCAGCTATCAAATATTTGCCAAACAAGCATCTCAGCGAAGACAGAGCTCTAGCCGGCCGTCTTGAAGGCTTTGCATAAATCGGAGCTCCGGAGCTCTGGCCTGTCATCTTGGAGGTCTTGGAGCTCTAGCCTTGCAGTCTTGAAGGCTGCTTAAATCAGAGCTTAAATCGCTGCTTGAATCTCAAATCTCGATGCTTAAATCTTAAATCGCATCACCCAAATCGGAGCTCTCGGATAGCATTGGAAAAGGCATGCAGATATCGCAGATGCACTTTTCCTTGTCGCTGCGAAAGCAGGCTATATATGCAACACCTGCCGGTTAAGGGGTCAAACCCCTTCGCCCATTATGGCAAAAATAAATGGGCTCGCCTATTTATTTGTCGTGATGGGCTCTAAAGGGGGTTTAACCCCTTCTTCCATTATTTCTATATTCCTAGTTTTGGCCATTGATATATAAATCTGTGGCTGGAATTTTGGCTCCACTATAATCGTCTTGTGATTTAGAGCCAATTATACAACGATTGCAATCCCTCGAGCACTAAGAGGCCCGAAGGAAAGGAACACTTGCCCAACCCACGCGCAACTGAGCTCCTGGACAACACTGGCAAGGAGCTTCCCCGAGATGCCACACATTGGTGCTTCGCAAGGCAACAAGCAGGGAAGCCATGGTGGAAGGAGCTACTCTTTGAGGTGTGGCCCAAGAGGACAAGGAAACGGTTTATTGAGTTCACGATGAAGGAGGCTCCCTTTGCACATGTTATGTGTGAACCATGAGGCATGGAGAATGAGCAGGTTATTTCGCATACCTGCGAGAGGGAAGGTTTGACCCCCTTACATCAAGGTCGGAGAAGATTATTCAAATCTTATGTGTACAATCAATGGACCAGATCCACTGCATTTCGATTTATCATGGTAAAAAGTTGTGGGTTATCAAGATAATCTCCCGGTGTTGTGGCTGCCAACAGTGAAGTAATGATACTCTTCGACACCCAATGCCTTCATGCTTCTATCCAAACTTTTTGCCCATATCAAGCATGCAAAAATGAATCAACATAAATTTGAGTGAATCTAGATATCTACAATGCTTAAGCAGGAAATAAAACTAGTTGTGTCTTTTTATTGAAGTTCATGGGAATTGTAGATATAAAATTCTGCTCTAGGGCTTAGGAGTTTCCTAGTTTATAAACATGAAGAAGAAAAGATCGTTGTTTGAATCAAGTTAGTTATTTCTTTTCTATCCAATATTGGTGTTGAGTTATTTAGGTATGCATGTTCTTTATATCCTCCCATATCATAACCTACAACAGGAGACACGTTTCTTACCTCTTCAGAGGGCAGCCCCGGATTGGCACATCATTTACTTTCAGAAGGTGGTTACTATGGACGATGCTCGACTCCCTAACCTGGCATATGCGGTCGCAATGGGGCCACAACTCCTCAAGGCCAGTTGGAAGGAAAAGCGAGCTTAGTGGCTCGCCAGATGGAATCTATAGGAGCACATGTGCATACAGGTGCACATAGAGGCAGATTGCCACAATCTGAGATAGTTCCTTGATGCCTGCTTTCTCAGCAAGCTCTAGGACGTCGCTCTTGAACAGGTCAAGATAGCATATTACCAGCGCCACGTGAATCCCTCATTGGAGTGGGGCCCACAGTTTTATCTGCATATCCATCTGCCTATGAAAAAACACAGACTCATTGCCTCAATCCACGCAGGTGCACACCGTCTCCGCATTGAGACAGGGAGATGGATTGAAAAACCACGACAGAACAAGCTCTGTAGATGCTGTCAAATGGGGGACGTTGAAGATGAATGCCGTACCCTACAGGGATGTCCGGCATATGACCAAATCTGGGTGTGCTATGTGGAGTTGGTCAGGCCTGGCCAACTGCTATACGTGATACTCAATGCGACTTCAATTCGGATGCTGGGATCATACCTCCATGTAACGGATCTGCGGGACCAACTCTATTCCCAAACACATACATGACTTGAATATGTCTTGTCTCATAGATATATTTGTATAGTTTGACAATATTCCTACTATTGCCACGGTTTTTCCTTCGAAAACCTTTCGGGGCGGAGGTTTTTTAACCTAGGAGTAATAGGTTTGATTCACTCTCTCTTTTAGGTCCCATAGACTGATTAGTCTCCGTGGATGATAAAAGCCTATTCTATTCTGTTCTATTCTATTAGGTTTTTGGTCTAATAGTGATACGCTAGTCTTAAAACAGATATAATATACCGTGAGTTTGAAGCCATCGAAAGTCGCATTCAATGTAAAGTGATTGGGGTTAAGACCCAACATAATAAAACCTCCTGTTATTGTGCTACATATTCATGGTAATATGGTACAAAATGCTATGCTGCTATTGTGCTACATATTCATGGTAATATGGTACAAAATGCTATGTTATATAGCATATGCTATTGTATGAAATATGCGAAGTCCATTTATATAGGACATGACCAAAGAATGTGGTACAAAATTTGAAGAAGTTGAACACGAAGAAAACCAGAATATCAATCATGAAACTTAGCCCTGTTGAGTATCGATTTAAATCAAGCGTTAAAACTTTCATAATAATGTTTATAATCTTTCTATAACATATAAAATCAATTATGAAAACTTAGCCCTGTTAAGTATCAATTTAAATCAAGCATTAAAACTTTATAATACAGATTATAATCTTTCCATTATTTAAAGAATTGCACAAATTTATAGGAATAGCAATGAAGAATTCTCCAAGAAGCGGTGGCAACTTTCCCAAATGTAAAGGAGGTGGCATCTTGCAGAAGCACGCAGGGCCATTTCTATGGTAAAAAGGAGCTCCATGGTTATGGTTATGGTTAAGATTTGGCAAACTTAAGGCATTACAGGATTTGGTCAAGTGGCCTAAATGGCCGTTCCATAAGCATATATAGTTCTCACGTGGGACTAAATTGGCTCCAAAGTCGATACCGCTCCAATTGGCAAACATCTAATTGGCCATTCTAATGTCCTAATAGGCAATAAAGTGCCACGAAATGGTGGCTCTGCAAGTAGTCCATAGGTAAGGAATCCTACTCAAGCCGGCCGTCGCATTTTGCCTGAACCTGTAATTTGTGGCCAAATGGCCTGCCGGGGCCACTAAAATTTTCGTTGGTATCTTCAAGGAGTGCATCTTCATCTCCATTGAAACTCTTACAGCAGGGTCACATCTCCACGGCCATTACAATAACAGCCATGTTCTTCTTGACAGCAGCAAATTTGGCAGTAAACTTGGGTCTTATAATCATGACCCTGTCACAAGCATCTCTGGTACTTTTATGCTTCAATCCCTGCAATTCGAACGTACTGTTATTGCAGTGCTTAATCTCTTCTTCTGCAGATTCAATTCCTGTCAATGAAATCAGGGAATAAAATGTTTCTTCAAGAACTTCTTGTTCTAGAAATTCCTTGGCCGTTGCTTCAATCATGGCTCTGAGCATGTCCTCCAAATTCGCCCATGCCTCCTTATCTTTCAATTTTAATTCGGCTTCTAATTCAGCCGTATCTGCATGCTTGAACTGCATTTCCCTGGGCTTCTTTTCATCTGGCATTAGACCCCATTGATTTTGGGTCTGTTTGGGTGCCATATTCTTGGCTTCGCGGAAGTGATTTGCGCCACAACGTGGCTTTGCAAACCTAATAGATACCGGGGAAGCGGACTTCGTGACCAATCTTGGTGTGACGCCTCTAACATATATACCCTACTTCTGACGATATACATACGGGGACTTTCCTCCCATGGCGACCAACTCGCCATGAGCAGGTTCCCTCCGGCTATTTCGGCCATCTATAATATGATGCCCGAAAAGAAGGACACGATAGGGTCATTCGCCCACGCCAATGGGGCTCCTATGGAAGCTGAATACAAGGGTTAGCACACAAAGATAAATCACGATAAATAACCACCACAAAGGGTGGCATATCCATCCAAATACCAACGCAAAGAATATGCATCTAAACCTCAAGAAAACACCCCAAACCCATGGTTCTACCCCTGCTCGCATCTCGGTGAGGATCGACCGACCGGCTAGGGCCTCAAGAGATCAAAGGCAGCCGTAATCTTGACATGGCGCTATCGGCATAGAACATTGGCTAGGGTTGTCCACTCCATCCGCCCCTCCGTGCACACTTTTGCGTGATGGGTCAAATCACGCCTTATGGTTTCGCTTATAGCCTTCCGAGACGCAGCTCGAGGCATCACCCCGCCGAGCCTACTCAGGTTCATGAAGCCCCAACCGATGAGGCAGGTGAGGTCGCCCCTTCCGTAATCACAAGGGTTCCATGGGTGAGCTAGAGAATACGTGTCGCGCATCAGCGACCCCCGCATCCGCATCTCTACTTACTCACCCTAAATCTACTCAAAGTGCAAGGTGCCCCATACGGGTCACACCTCTACACCCGGGAGTGTCAGACCCATACCCGCCCCTCACGCGGACCTGCCATCGTGCCTAGCTCACTGTAGGAGTCTCGTGAGCCTTTATGTTCGCAAGACCCCACCCCCACTTCACCACTGCGGTTCCTTGTCCGGTGCTAAGCATTCACCATAGCATCTATGACCCGGTGGGCTCTTGTGCACGTGCCGCAATTAACGGATAATACATGTGGCTCTATCTAGGAGCATACTACAATAAATAGCCTCTCGAGGTCTCTACCCCCTTAATCCCCCATTTCCGTAGTAACACTAGGCTAATAACCACCAATCCATCCATTACAAAGTAACTTAATCAAAATATATAGAGAACCTACCTTTACAATCAAGGGTTAGTTCCCACGAGTAAACAGAGAGAATAGACCAACAACTCCAAACAAAGTGCCCAACAGGCGCCACCTAGAATTCACAACTACACTAGCCACCCACCTGTTTCGCTCGACCCATTGTCATTGGGGATCTCCATCTTCTTGATCTTGGTGTTCAACTTGTGTGAGAAGGGTGGCGCCCAATTGCTCAAGGTGGCGCTCGGGTCACAAGGGTGGCGCCTCCACCGCCAAGGTGAGTTGTGGCTGTTATGGGGGTGGTGATCCACCCTATTGACCCCAATTAGCATTATCATGCTAACCAATCGAGGGTGGCCACGTGGCGCCTTCCCAAACCATAATTAGCTTAATTATGGTTTTTAAATATTAGTTCCTTAATTATAGGTTATTATTAATTTAATTCCTTTTAAGTGAACCACCTAGGTTCCCATACCCCATGTGGCGTATGTATCCTTGGTGACGTGTCAACATATTTATACTTATACCGTATAAATACTTGGAACGCCACATTCTCCCTCCTTAAAAATAATGCCGCCCCAAAGATTGAGGTTAGATACAAATATAATAAATGACAATAAGGAAATTCCTTATTTCAGAAGGTAATTTCAAGTTTACAACAGTTTAAGCACCAAAAGTGCAATTTACATTATTATCATAAGCAACAAGTTCAAGGACCGAAGTCCAATATCAAAAAGCAGCGTAACACTAAAGAACTATGTGTAAACACCATGAAAACGGAGAAAGTCGGGTCATCAGCAACCCCCTATACATGGGCAGGTCACGTACTGCTCACTGGCCTGCACATGTCAATATATCAGTTTTCATAGATAAAAATAATTAGATTGTGGTTGAAAGGGTCCACCCCCTAGAAGAAATGAAAGAAAATTTATCTACAAGGAACCTATTATGCCTATGGTTCGCAATTCATTGCGGGCGTAAAGGAAGTTCATGCTTTACAAGCATTCGTGGTTGTGTCCACATTGACAAGACACCACGCCCCTAAGGAAACACTAAGGTGATCCCATCGGTGAATCGTTGTTAACCACGATGCATCTACCTCTACCGATTCTCGGCGAATCAAGTCTTCAAGCTTACCACGGAGCGGGGTTGATAGCATCGCTGATAGTGTGCCTTGAGATTCAAGAGATGAAACCGGATAGTGCTTCTCAAGACTGCTTTGCATCACCACGTAGCATCCTCCACGGCAAGTGTTTCCACTTGACCAAGTATTGTAGCATTTGGCGCCCTCCCCTGGTTCGCTTATAAGTTCGATCAAGAAGAGCTTCGTGTACTATCTCTAGCTGCTCCCTATTTTCGTGAGGGTTGGGGTTTCCAAACCTCCTCTCGATCGTGGGTGTGCTGCTTTAGAAGACTCACATGAAAAACCCTTGTGGATCTTTAAGCCGGGGTGGCAAGTCCAGCGATATGCTTGCTCCCCAATACGCTCGCTGATTTTGAACGGTCCAGCCCATCTGGGTGCCAACTTCTTGCGCTATTTCAATCTTAAGCTTGGCTTGTTTTACCTTAATCTTAAGCCAAACCGATTCACCCACTGAAGACTTCGTGGGGTCCCGTGCTTATCGCTACACTCTTTTGACGATGCGTGCAGCTAGCAAGTAACCACGTATTTCCTCGACCAAAGCTTGCATCTCGGGGAGGAGTTGTTGAGAAACCTCCACTTTCGGGGGTGGTTGTGCCATGTGTCGAGTAAGGCATTGATAACCATAATTTATCATGAAAGGAGACATTCTCGAAGACTCTCGTTTTCATTCGTTATAGGCAAACTCTACTAGATAAATATAGTCAGCCCATTGGGATTGCTTACTCCATAATATAACTTCGTAGAGCATATCCTCTATGATACGCATTGGTAACGCCCGTCGACCATCCGTCTGAGGATGATATGCGGTACTCATAGCAAGCTTGAACGGATGGTGGTGAAGAAATCCTTCCGTAACGCACTTACAAATTTGGGATCTCTGCCGATACAATAACCCGTGGCATTCATCAATCAAGATCTCCTTTGCAAAAAAGCGAGCAAAGATCAAAGGCGGTGTCCGTGGTACGACATGGCAAGAAATGAGCCATTTTCGACAATTTGTCGACCACTACCATTAACGCATCATATCCACGAAGAGTACGTGGAAGGCCCACAATGAAATCCATGGTTATCACTTCCCACTTAGCGTTGGGCACATCCAAAGGTTGCAATTCTCCCGAGTCCTTAATTGTGTCGCCTTTGGTCTCGCCGACATACTTGATTAATCGCTTAATGTACCTGGCAATGTCCTTCTTCATCGAAGGCCAAAAATAACTGGAGCGGATTTTAAAGTAGGTCTTCATAAAACCGGCATGTCCAGCTATAGGGCTGTTGTGCGTGTCATGGAGGATTAACTTACGCACCCCGGAGGTATGAGGTACACACAACTTGTCCTTGTGATACAACAAATTGCCCTCTTTCTTATATGACCAGGAAAAGCGCCACGTTCTTTATCCGCGTGCCTCCTTATTTAGACTACTCCAAATTTCATAGAACTCAGGATCGGTGGCTAAAGTTTGTTCTATCTGTTTACCAAACTCACTTGTGAGTGTCGAAATCGCATTACAATGGGTTCAAAGTTACCAAGGGATGGCGTGATAATGCATCCGCGAACCACATTGTGCTTTCGGGCTTATACATGATCTCAAAATCATATTCTTCAAGAAATTCCATCCATCTCCTCACGGAGGTTGAGGTTGGGTTGGGTGGTTAAATATCGGAGACTTTGGTGATCCGTGTCCAATGGAATCTTCTACCAAGGAGGTAGTGTCTCCATATTCGCAAAGCGGGAACTGACAAACAATTCCTGGTCATGGGTAGGATATCGTTGTTACGTCTCATTCATCTTCTTTGAATCATAAGCAATAACCCTCCCTCCCCTCGCATTAGAACCCCACCGGTGGCAATTTTACCGCATCCGTGGGCCACTAGTTTATCCTTATCGAGGATCGGGCAACGGAGAACGGGTGCGAGGTTAAGGCATCTTTTAAGTTTCTTTGGAAACTTCCACGAACCTTAGTCTTCCATTGTCCATCCAATCCTTTACCTTCTCATGCTTGGTCAGATTTGTAAGAGGGATCGCAATCTTTGCAAAATCCTTTACAAATTTTTCGGAATAGGCCATTCCCTTACGGCCTCTATTTTTGCCGGATCAGAAAGCAATTCCCTCTGCGAAATGATATGGCCCAAATAGTCAACCTTTGGAGTGGCAAACTTGCACTTAGAGAACTTGGCAAAAGCTGATGGCGTCTTAACTTTTGTAAGGCCAATTTAAGATGTTTCTCATGCTCTTCTAGAGTCTTACTGTAGATGAGAATGTCGTCAAAGAAAATGACAACAAAATCATCCAAGTATTGTCGGAAAACATCGTTCATTAACCGCATAAACGTTGCGGGGGCATTAGTTAATCCGAAAGGCATAACGGTAAACTCATAATGCCCATATCTAGTCTAAAAGGGCATTTATGGATGTCCTCCTCTTTAATCCTTATCCGATGATATGGGCTTGAAGGTCAATCTTTGAAAATATTTGGCCCCTGCAACCCGATCCATTAGATCATCGCTCTCGCAAAGCATAGCGATTTTTGATGGTATGCTTGTTGAGTTGCCGATAATCAATACACATTCTCAAGGAGCCGTCCTTTTTCTTTACAAAAAGAATAGGGAGCAAAGGGGTAAACGCTAGGTGAATAAAACCTAGGTTTAGCGGCTCTTGAAGTTGTTTCTTAAGCTCGCCAACTCGGAAGACTCATACGGTGCGGGGGCCTTGGTGGGTTTTAGTCAGTAGGGCTCTAAAAAGCTATCTCACATTCTACCCCTCACGAAAGGAGGAAGCGGATTTAGATGGGGAAAAGATCGCTAAATTGATGGAGAATCCGGCAATCCCGTGGCAAGGTGTTGATTACTTGGTTTTGTTTAGCATCTCGACTCAATGGAAGCAAGTCTAATAACGCAGAGGAGCTTTTGCTTGCATTATAGCTTTATCTAACTGTCGAATGGACATAGACCGCATGATAGGGTTGAATGGTTCACCTTTTATAGTTACGCGGGCTCCATTAGCGCTGCGTTGAAGGTAACTTTCTCTTTTCGCAGTCTATGTTGGCTTTTGCGGATGCCAAAAATTCCATTCCAACAATGAGGTCGTAGGATTTGCCAATATCCATTAACTTTGCCCATAGCAACTGGTGCGCTGGCAACTGGATCTTAAGGTTGATGGTAACGACCATGAGTATGTCTAACCTTACCTTTGGCTAAAGTGATGTGCCCGGTCGTGACCTTAGGGTTTCGGTTGTAGGACTGGGCCATTCTAGGAGAAGCAAAATTATGTGTACTCCCAGTGCATCCATAAGAATTACAAAAGGCTTACCGTCTACTTGGCCTATGGTGGAAATGACCAGGTGACTTTCGGCATTGCCGGTTTCTATAGCCAAGAAGGATATGAGACGCTTAGTGAATGTACCGGGGGCGCCCTCGCCGCCAGGTAATGTTGACTCAATATCGCCCCGATCCAAAGGTCGGCCATGGCACCGGGCGTCCCCGGGTAACATATGGGCAAGTCAAGATGAAGTGTCGGGGCCTCATACACCGTAACATGCCTTATCTACAAGAAATTCTCTCTCGCCTCTTTAGGAATGGAACGTGTAAGAGGTTTGAACTTCCTTACCGGCATTGTTACGCTTATCCGTGTGCTAAAAGCGACTTTCTTCTCTGGCGGCCGTAAGAGTTACATTGAGAGGGCCCGGACTTGGAGGCGGGGTTTGTAAGGTGTGGGCCGTGGGCTGCTTGAGTAAGGAAGCGGGGCGGGGATCTTGACTCCTTGGTATGTCCTCCTCGAGGCTCAATGCTTTAGCCTCGGCTTCACTGATTTCGATTTGGTCGATGGCCTTAACCATCCGTTTGATCGATGGTGCCAAACCCTCTATATAGCCCTCAACGCCCTTTTCTCTTTCATACCGGTACATCTGGTCTGGTAGCATAAACTCATCCGTGTAAGCCACATGCGGACATACTCTTACGCTCCAACTTTGTAGAAAGTGCGGATCATTGGCATTTATGTGCCGCGAGGCACATAATGCGATTTGAAGCAGCCTTGGCAAACTTTACGAAGTTGCATCTACTCTGTCGGATGTTTGGCTCTCACGGCAGCCCTTCCACCAAATACCGGGCAGCTCCGGTGGGTTTGTGGTGGCAACCTTTCTGTATCTTTCTCGTCATGCCATAGGACTGCCGAACTCCTTCATTTCGTCCAGCCGGGGATTCGGCATTCAAGCCGCCCTAGATTTCCCCATCAAAGCCTGGGCCAATTTCCTATTCTTCCATATCTTTGGTTATGGCTGTATCAATGTCTTCGCGGTACTCCTTATCTCGGCTTTGCATGGTCACCGGATGATGCGGATGATTCGGATGACACCGAAGTGGCGGACTTTGAGGAGTGGTGGCACTGTCTCTAGAGAACTCGTCGGCGTTTAGGCCTAGGGCCTCTTTCATGCAGTTGGGGGCTGGTTTGTGGTGGGGGCGGGCTGCTGGGTAGGCGGACTAGGCTGCAACGGAGGCAACTTCGTCCGTCTTCTTGTACATCTTTGTGGTGGGTTAGCATGCAACACATAGGCCCATGTAACTTCGGCGAAGCCATCTTTTCATTAGCATCAATTCTTGTTGGGTGTTAACCGATGGCGTTTGAGGGTGTACGCGGCGGCATTGCGTGCACCAGTCTATCTATATTAAACATACGATGATATAAGAAAGAGTGCGATAATGATAAGTGTTATAACAAAGTCATTTTGGGTAGTATCGAGAAACACAAAGTGAACACGAAAAAGGACGGAAGATTCAAATTACAAACGAAATAGCGGTTACATTAAAGAAGTTCATACGAACACGGTTATAAACTTATAGTTATATAATACATAAAGGGGCCCGATGAGGCCATTTCCTAATCATAGAGAAGCATAGGAACACACAAAACTGGAAAATGCGGCTTAAGGGTTTGCGTAGGGATACATGGCGGCATAAGCGCACACTCTCTCACGCACAGCTTCCTCGGCGAGCTTGTAACGTGCCCCAAGCCCGGATAATAGCGGGTTGATAATCCCAAGTGGGGCTAATAATCAGAAGGTTGAAGAGCCTTCTAGCGGTCGTAGAAGATTTGCCGAGAGATGATCATTAGCATCCTCAAAAGCTTGATGTGGGGTCATATTCCAATAATCCCAAGTGCGGGAAAGGGTCCATTTCAAATCATCGTAAAAGCACGTTCTCGAAGGAGAGTAACTATTTCCATCCCTTGTCGGGGATCATAAGGTTGTTAGGCACCTAAGCTCCGCTATCTCATCGTCAACTTCCCGTTCGGGGATACTTTCGTTGTATCGTTCCCCATAGTCTGTTGAGGAGGTCCCTGTTCATCTCTCCTTATGCGGAATGTTATCCTATCTTTCGTATTCCGCCGGCGTTTCTTACGCAAAAGGCCGAATGAGTATATAATACTAACATTTCGGGAGGCTTAATAACTTGTCATGGAAGAGACTTATTCAAAAAAAAATTGTATTGGCATTATGTATTGACTGATACAATAAAGAGAAATCACATCACGAGTAATAACCATTTTTTTTAAACAACGATGATTTCAAAGGCAAAATACATAAGACAATAATTTAGGAGCTGGATCCCTCATCTTCATCCATTGGCTACGAGGAGGTGGGCGATAACGCATCAAAGTGGTGGCTTGGGGCAGAGAGAGGCGGCTTTTCTTTGCCTCGGTGGTAGTAGGCAGGGTAGCCAAAGGTGCCGCCGCAAGGAGGCGCATGCTAGTGCAGCCCGCCACGTCTCCCAACGCTGCTATAGCCAAATCTCTAGGACCGTAGTAATAGTGGTAACACGATAATCAATCTTCTTATGGCCCGCTGGAAGTAGATATGGCTGGGGCCACCAAGAAGCTTCCGAAAATGGGCCTAAATTCTTGAGAAGAACAGCACCTCTCCTTGGCGGAAAGTTTGAGAGAAAGAATGGGGCCATATGGTTGCCCATTGCCCTAACTTGAGGGTCGGTGGAGGTCTCGACTTCCTTCTCCAAGTCGATGGGGAGCTTCCCTTCTTCTTCTTCTTCTCTCTCATCCCTAAGGCTGACCTTGGTGTCCCAAAGGTCTTCCTTGTCTTGATCCCCTAAGCCCATAGTGATTTGCAGAGGCCCGGATCTGAAGAAAGGCAGACCGTGTCGGGGCTGCAAATTGCTCTTAGGAGGCTGGGGGTTTCAGCTAGCAAGAAATCTTGTGGCGACAAAAGAGTCTCAGCGGGCTCTTGTTCCTCGGGCGATATGCCAATAGGCTCTCTACGTGTAGGTTGCACCGGTGTAGTGAAGTCGATGAAGTCATCTTGGCAATATTCCAAGATCATAGAGAACCTCTACTTTTCTGGCGGACCCGGTAAGAACATTATGCCCACATGATATCGTCAAGGATTAGGTACTCTTGGTCATTCAAAGAATGCGTAGGAAGAAAGGTTTAACCCGCCGGGTTTTTGAGGCCCTTGTTGGCGGCGGGAGCTTCGTAGCAAGCTCCTTCCACCTCACAAAAATCTGCTCATCGGCGACCGTCATCTTACAGGTCGGGAGGTAGAGGTGTAGAAGAAAGCTTCGGCGGGGATCTCCTCATCCTCTATGTACTGGTCCATAATAATGGCCAGTGCGAATCGGGCCTCAAAACAGGTTTCCCGATCTATTGTGGCAATAGGGAGGTCGGTCCCTCGCCGTCTGATGCCCTTGATGACGTTACGGGCATGATCATCACCCCCTAACATCTGGTGTAAGGTGTGGAAGTCGAGGTAAAGCTGCTCATCGTCATCATTACCAACGCATGCAGGCACAATCTCCTCTCCATAGAACTGAAGGAAGGCAGAATAGTCTGGGTGGGCCTGCATGTTGGAGATAAGATCTACCTCTTTGAAGGCGGTGGGGATGAAGAAGATCAAAGGGAACGCTTGAGGGGTCCCAATGCTCTCCGATCTACATACCTTTGCTGCAGGGTTGGGCAAGCCATGAGGAGTGAAGGCGCAAAGGAGGAGGAAGAAGGTATTTGGAACAAGAAGAAAAAAAAAATGAAACCCTAATGGCCAAAAAGGGGTTTTATACTTTTTGGCACGTTTCCCCAAAATTATTATTAAAATTATTATTTATTTAATAACATATATATATTTTTTTCAAAATATATATTTTTTGTATTCACAAACCCAAAAATGGGGCTAGTACATCGATAAATTACAAAATTTATACAACTAGAATCTGGCCCTAATCATCTAAGATCCCTCGGATCCTTAGGTGCCAAGTGAAGGTCCTTGGGCATAATAGTAACCCGCCGCGCATGTATGGCACACAAGTTGGCGTCGCTCAAAAGCTCAATCGGGTATGCCTCGGCGGCCTCTTGTAATGCAAGGACCGCCAAAGGCTTGAAACCGCAAGTCGGTCTTGAATTCTGGCGATCTCCCTTGCGAGTCATTTGGAAGGGAAGCCGCGGATCAATGGCTCGATAGTCTTACGATACTTGCGTATCTCCGAAGAGCTACCGCGGGTGCCGGTCGGAACCTATGGGGCTTCCGGCGGCTTAAGGGTCGCCTTGGCGGCGGAATGGATTTACCTCTGTCGAGAAGGATGCTTTGTGCGCTCCACGATCAACTCCCTTCACGGGCGAGGTCTTCTTGGCGTCGTAGCATCTGTTGCAATGTCGGGTCTTGTAGTTCACCCCACCCCTAACCGGTCTAGATTTGGTTCTTTTCGGGGTCTCGGTTACACGGCCGGTCGGCTGCTTTGTGGGTTGGCGGCTTGGTTTACATCAGCGGGGTTTGTGCGGGATTGACGTTGGAGCCGCACCTAGGTCTAATTGTCTATCATCAAAAGCTGCCGCTCCTCCTGGCTGATGGCCTAGCTGCTCCTCCTCCGCTTTCGTGCTCACTTTGCTGGCCATGGGAGTCGCCGCCTTCCTTTAGGAGCCGGCTCTCGTTCTTCAGCCCTAGCCTCTCTCTCCAAAGCGCGCTTGAGTGCGCTGGCCAATCTCCGAGTATGATACAGTGCGGCGTGCCCGCATATCTTCTTGGATGGATTCTAGATGGCCTTTGTTGAAACGGGTAGGGACATTTTCAAAAATGAAACTATTGAGGCTTTCATTCCAAGAAAAGGTGGGAAGGTTAAAGTATTCTGATGCGTAATTACCGACCCCTCCCAAATAGTAAAAGCGATCCATCCTTAGGTCCGGTGGGGCGGCTATTTGGTGCAAGTCTTCTAGTCGAGGGCGGATGCATGATCCTCGAGCTTCGTTCGACTAAGCTCCCACAAGGTCTTCATCTGGTCTGGCGAGGAATAAAACTTAACCCACGGCCCATGCGGTCCGGCTGCTCCACGAGTGTAATCGACCGGCTTCATTCAACTTGAGGAGGAAGCTTCGTTGAAGTGGAAGATAGGGTAGGGGACTTCGTCGGCCCTCGACAAAGTGCTTGACAAAAAAGGTTAAGAATGGTATCTATCATAGGGTCTTCCTCAGCAAGATGCTTTCGACTAAGGCGACAAACAAGCGATATATATTGGTTTCTTGGATCTGATTCGGCCTTGAAGCGGCATGTCGTACTTTATAGGGACAACAAGGAGAAAGGAGAAAGGAGGCGCTTCGGCAAGGTGGGGACGGGCGAAAGGGGTGTCGAGGGCACCGGGGTGTAGAGGCAGGTGCAAGGAAGGCGTCGAGGTCGGCTATGGCGGATGTGGAGCTTAGGTCCGTGACTATGGCGAAAAAAAGCTCAAAAGAAAACACACGCCCGAAAAGACACTTCAAAATTCAAATTTTAACTTTTGACTTTTTATTAAAAATTTAAAAATATTTTTTTTTTTTAAAAAAAAATTTCAAACAAAGCGTATATAAAATACGACCGTATAGGGGCCGGCGTGTTTATCTGGCGTTTTATTTTTCGAAAAGCGCCCTCGGATACCTCGGGCCCCTTTTTGTTTTGACCCGTTATCCGTTTTGCCTCGGGAGACGTGCCCCTAGGGTATTTGAGAGGTGCCCGATCCATTGGAGCCGTTTTCGCCTTCATCCGAGCTACCTACAAAAAGTTATAGCTCCTCGAAACTTGGGTCCTCCAGGCAGCCTAGACTTCCTTAGAAATTACAGTCTATTACCTTAACCTAGCACCAATTCAAACATGAAAGACTTAAACAATCACTCTTGCTTAATTCTCTCTCCTAACTACCGAACTAGCGAGTTAGGGTTTGGTCAGTGCTATGATTTCGAAAGCTAACCCGAAATCCGGCTACGATACCAATGACGGCTCCACGAACATATATGACCCTCGGACGTATACATACGGGGACTTTCCCCTCCCATGGCGACCAACTTCGCCATGGCGAGAACCCTCCCGTCTATTTCGGGCCATCTATAATATGATGCCGAAAAGAAGGACCTGAAAGGGTCATTCGCCGCCTTCAATGGGGCTCCTACGTCGCGGGCGCGTGAATATAAGGGTTAGCACACGGCATAAATCGCGTATAAATAACCACCACAAAGGGTGGCATATCCATCAAATACCAGCGGCAAAGAATATGCATCTAAACCTAAGAAAACACCCCAAACCCATGGTTCTACCCCCGGTTCGGACTCCGGTGAGGATCGGTGGCGGCTAGGCCTCAAGAGATCGTGAGCGGAGAATCTTGACATGGCGTTGGTACGGCATAGAACATTGGCTAGGTTGTCCACTCCATCCGCCCTCACATTGCACACTTTTGCGGATGGGTCAAATCACGCTATGGCCGCTATAGCCTTAGGAGACGCCAGCGGGCTCGAGGCATCACCTGGCGAGCCTACTCGGGGTTCATGAAGCCCCGGTCCCGGATGAGGCGGGTCGGAAGCGTCCACTTCCGGAATCCACCCGGTGGTTCCATGGGTGAGCTAGAGAATACGCGTGCGCGATCAGCTGACCCCGCATCCGTGCAGGCTTACTCACCCTAAATCTACTCAAAGTGAAAGGTGCCCCATACGGGTCACACCTCTACACCGAGTGTCGGACCCATACAGGCCCTCGTGGCCGGCTATCGCCTAGCTCGCGTAGGAGTCTCGGGAGCCTTTTATGTTCGCGTGCAAGACCCCACCCCCACTTCACTGCTTGTGTTCCTTGTGCGGTGCTAAGCCCGATACCATAGCATCTATGACCCGGTGGGCTCTTGTGCACAGGCCGCAATGCTTGGGGATAATATAGGGCTCTATCTAGGAGCATACTACAATAAATAGCCTCGAGGTCTCTACCCCCTTAATCCCCATTTTCGAGAGTAACACTAGGCTAACAACCACCAATCCATCCATTACAAAGCGGAACGAATCGAAAATATATAGAGAACCTACCTTTACAATCAAGGGTTAGTTCCTACGAGTAAACCACGAGAGAGAATAGACCAACAACCCAAGCGGGTGCCCAGCGAGCTTACACCTAGAATTCACAACTACACTAGCCACCCACACGTGTTTTATTTCGACCCATTGTCATTGGGGATCTCCATCTTCTTGATCTTGGTGTTCAACTTGTGTGAGAAGGGTGGCGTCCAATTGCTCAAGGTGGCGCTCAGCTCTGGTCACAAGGGTGGCGCTCCACTGCTCAAGGTGAGTTGTGGCTGTTATGGGGGTGGTGATCCACCCTATTGACCCCAATTAGCATTATCATGCTAACCAATCGAGGGTGGCCACGTGGCGCCTTCCCAAACCATAATTAGCTTAGTTATGGTTTTTAAATATTAGTTCCTTAATTATAGGTTATTATTGTCAACTAATTTAATTCCTTTTAAGTGAACCACCTAGGTTCCCATACCCCATGTGGCGTATGTATCCTTGGTGACGTGTCAACATATTTATACTTATACCGTATAAATACTTGGAACGTCACACTTGGGTCCTCTGGCTCAACTCCAGCATATCCATGGCAATTGTTTGCACTTCCTGTTATGCCCACATCTGCACAAGACGTCTCTTGTGAGAATGAAGCCCCTTTCTGGCTTCCAGAGCCATCATATTCTTCAAGGAATTTTCTTACTTCTGCCAAGCATCCTACTATCCATAGATAGATCAGATTTGCAAGGCTTGCAAATTCGTCAGCCCTTCTTGATTGCGCAATGATCATCTTCTCTCCCAAGACCTATTCTCTTTAGGTCTTCTAAAGCCTTCCCCCACAGATCTTCCAGGATCAGATCAAGAGCCGTAGCTCTGATACCATCTTAAAATAGCAAAACTGTAGAGAATGATATTGAGATGACTAGTTGAGAATAGCTCTCAACGTAGCACACATATAGGATAGGTGGTGACTGTTCATCCTAATAGACATGACTATTGGGCACAGTTGTGACTCTTAGTATGGATTGCCTGCCAACATGGCAGTCCACCTCATCTGTATACGCCACAACACCCGCATATCTACATTGATCTATACCATCACTATTCTTAACAGATTGTATTGATGTATGCATGCATCCTCTTTTCTTTGTACCAACAACATTGTAAACTAAAGTGCATATGCAGATGCAGTGGTATATAACAGGGCTATGTTGCATGATCCTCCAACTAGGTTGGCCCTGCAGGGAGTGCTTAGTCCACATGTACTCAAGGGTTGATGATGCTCGAATCATGTATGTCAGGAAACTGGCTTTCAAAGCAGGAGGATACAAGACGAGGACTATTCTGAGCGAGAAGAGGATGAGAGAAGGATGATCAGAATGACCTCATCTTTTGGGGTCAAAAGATTGTGTTCAATAGAAATGGAAGATGCATTAACCCTTTCAATGGCAAAAGGCCATCCCATCCTATTCATCACAATGTTGACAAATACAGATTGGCTCCAAGATATGGATTGCACTTAGACTAGGGCAAAATGCATGTAATGCCCTTATAGTTATCATTTGATGTTTCCACCATAGACTACATCCATTGAAAAATGTGTTTCAAAAACTCTTTTAGCATATATCATGATGCACGTGACAGAGCTCCAAAAATGACAAAAACGAGGATTATTGTATACTCACCTTGTGTTATGTATAGAATCAAAAATATATTGACGGATTGTACTTATGAAGTCCTTTTTATTGAACTACTATTAGATCCAGTCCTCTGAGGGTAAATGCAAAAACTCACGATGCCGAGACACATTAGAAGATGCTCTGCAAACAATCCTCCATGTTGCTACAGCTTTTTGAAAATTGTGAGTCACATAACATATTTGGATTCGAGAGCTTATGCACAATACAAAAGAAAGATATTAGAGGACATGTCGGTAGTTAGTGCCATATCTCAATAGACATTGCATTGCACATGTATTATTGTTTGGGGTGT
The DNA here is from genome assembly GCA_021234155.1 of Isoetes taiwanensis. Taxonomy (NCBI): domain Eukaryota; kingdom Viridiplantae; phylum Streptophyta; class Lycopodiopsida; order Isoetales; family Isoetaceae; genus Isoetes; species Isoetes taiwanensis. The sequence continues at coordinate 28,218,418 of JAJEKV010000005.1, forward strand.
GTTTTGATTTTTCGTGGCCATTAGATCATAGCACAATTTGGGAAATATTCCCTATGCATCCATATGATCCGTCCGCTCAAAGTCGAGATAGGGTCAAACAGCCTCATGTTGACCCAATTTGTAAGGGGGCAATTAAAATACAAATCCAATGGTTATCATTCTCACATCAAGCGTACAGCACAGCAAGCATGCAATATAGCAAACTGAACTTCTTACAGCAAACCTTTCTCCCTTCTATTTCTTCAGAGGAATTGAACCTCTGTGTTTCACCAGAAGACAGAGCAAAAGAAATACATGCACAACAAAAACAGAGCAACACTGACAGCAGGGCAAACATACCCTAAACAAACACACAAGAAACAGAAGAATTAGTCCAGCCTTGGCTGCAAATCGACCTTGCTCCATTGCCCAGCGACAAGCCTGCCGGAATTAACAAGGCCGGGCCTTAACAAGGTTTTCCTCTGTGGAAACCTCATTTCTTACTGAAACACTGCAGAAGAAGCGGCTAGGCCCTTGGTCGCCGATCCTGCTATGGTATGCCCTAAGGAGCATGGCTTAAGCCTGTAGCAGAATACCAGAAATTGGCTATGGCTATGGCCGAATATGCAACTGCGACAGAGGCCTGGCCGCCTCCACAAGACCCATCGCCGCCTCCCTACAAGAATACCATGCTGACAATAGAAAACATCTGAAACCCTAGATGCTCGCGTTTGGAATCCAGGGTAGCACCGTTAGCTTATACAGTATTCTAATACGAATACCAAGAATAACCTTTAGAAATCGTAGGTTATATATGGTTTGTGATTTCGGCCACATTATTTCCTATCTCTATATTTACATGTACAAGGACAATTTTTGAGTAATCCAAATGAGCCAATCTGTGGCTGAAAGCATAAAGGAATAATTGATAGGAACATCATACATCAAATCTTCATCTGAAAATTTAAAACAAAGAACAGAGGGATTATGAGAATCATCTGAAAATGGATCACTAGTGTAAATTGCGAGACAATGTACTACAAATGAGATATGAGATTACATGAATGCATATTACATGTCAGCCACAGAGACATCATGGAAGATAATGCCATCGATCTGAGCCCTCGGATCGACATTCTAGAAGGAGCGAGCATGCATGTCTTGCATGCATGCATGCCTTCTTTGGGAGATCGTTATATTAGGCGGGGTTCTTCATCAACGTCTCATCGGCGCTTCCTCTTCTCTCTCAGCAGTACCCTATTCTCTTTTCTTTGAAACCATGCAGGGGAGGGGCTTCTCCTTGCTTGGATTGACCAGTTTGGCATTTCTTTCATGCTGTGGCATGTCCTTTCTCGGCCTTGCCTCTCCTTTAGCCATAATCTTTTGACCTCTGTCCTCGATCCCGTTTTGATATGGAAGTTCTCTTCTATTCGGGAGGTTTTTGTCGTTTTCATGTGTGCTCCTTCTAGAATGCCATCGATCCGAGCCCTCGGATCGACATTCTAGAAGGAGCGAGCATGCATGTCTTGCATGCATGCATGCCTTCTCTGGGAGATCGCTATATTAGGTGGGGTTCTTCATCAACGTCTCGTCGGCGCTTCCTCTTCTCTCTCAGCAGTACCCTATTCTCTTTTCTTTGAAACCCACCCTCCCCCCCTTAATTGTTTAATATATTTGTTGCCTGGCACGCGTGACCAGCCCCTCTATTTGAAGAGGTTTTTATTTTGTTGTCGCGTGGCACGCGTGATCAGCCCCTCCACTTTGGGAGGTTTGTTTTGTCACATTTGTTCTTGTGTTGGTGTTGTGCAGGTACAGATTAGCAAGCGGCGGCGTCTTCGACTTCTTCATTCGTGGGTTTTTTGGGAGCGAATTCTCAGGCTTACGTTGGTCCAAGCCCCTTGCCGAAGGCTTATCACTAGGGTTTTTCCTCGAAAACCCGAAAGGGCGGGGTTTTTTAATCCCGGTGATAAGCTTTCGGCAGGTACACAAATAAACATCTATTAGCGTTGTATTTCATGGGGTCCAAGTTGTATAATTGGACGTTCTCATGGGTAGTTCGCATACCCACTATCCACCATTGTAGAAAATCTGCTGAGATGAATGAGAAGCCTATCTATCGGGAGGTTTTTGTCGTTTTCATGCGAGCTCCTTCTAGAATGTCCTAATTATATAACAAACAAATCATCATTCGTCAAATGCCCCCCATTACACTTGTCGCTGCCAAATACAAATTCACTCTTGGACCACTACTTTTTACGATCTTTAAATCCTTAGTTCGACGCCTTTAATTACATCTAATACCATAACCAATATACACTAACAGCTAGGCTACTAGCTCATTCCTAGGTATCAATGCATGCATTTAAATTGTACTTTTCCCATCATGTCCGATGATTTCATGCATCCTATCATGCCTACTCAATTATGCCCTTCTAGACTGCCTATACCCTATTACTGAGATGGCGTAAGGAATGGCAAAATTCCTGTCATGGCTATTGGTGCAGATGCTTTTTCTATCATGCATCCTGTGACAATTTACTAGATGATTTCTCTCTCCCCACCTTGGCTCACTGGCCTCCTACTGTTATGCACCTACCTATCGAGCCTGCGTCAACTAACTTGAAGGCGACTTGGTCATTGCATAGCTTCTATGAATTTCAAAGGTGGACGTGCAATCATAAGGTTGAGCCCCCACTTTCTTCGAAAAGAAAATGGTCTGCACCCCTTCAATGGCATTATCCAATGCACCCTATCCCCTCGATTGATGTTGCACCCAACATCATAGCTATTCTCTCTCCTTAAGAGGTAGATACTTCTTACTTAAAACGATTAATTTATAAGCCTTAGCTAAACATACTTACATGTCTCACATGATGGATGGAGCCATCATGTTTAACATATCTATCCCTAAAGCGATGGATTAACAAATTATTTAGAGTAATTTTAAACTGCAAGGTTCTGTCATCATGACAATTCTTTTTGTCTCAAAAGACTTTGTGATTAGTAGGCTTTCCTAACTCCCCTCCCCCTACAACAATTCCTCAAATTTCAGCCTATCCGCGTTGCAGTCCACCTCAACAAATTTCAACCTACACCATTATAGATCTTCAAATTTTGACATCCATGGCCTAGGAAATTAGAAAAAGTAGAGAGATTTACTTGCCCTATTCTCGATGTCCATCATCCATGGACCTTCATACTTGAGCAACTATATGAATTTTAAAAGCTGGGAGTGATACTAAAAATTCACGAAGGCATGTCTTGGTTGTCTCCTTTATCTGTAAATGCAATTTTGCTCACAGAAGCCAGGTAAAATCTCTGCTTTTTGTAGTTTTGCAATAGTGGCATCCTTGAGGCATCCAAATCAAGCAGCTTTGTTGGACGTAAACAAATCCATGTTTATATATTGAGTTCAAGTCTTGTAGCAAAAAAAAAGATATTTTTTCTTGTTGTGAATGATTGGGTTCTTCAGAGTGCTTTAAAAGTTTAGCAGCGACCTTCCCACTTCCACATCAGCTCAGTATTTTTTCTATGTTGTGGAACTTCCAGCACAATTGGACAATGTTATTATGGATGAAATTACTCATTTGTCATTTTTCATGAAGCATCCCAGTTATCTTTATAATAGAGATTAAAGGAGTTTTCGTGACTTATATTTAACGACAGTATGCAATTATTCTATCATAGAGATTAGTGACTTATATTTAACGGTAATTATTCTATGACAACACTTAAGCAGGTTTTCTTGATCATATAGGCAATACAACATGCTCTACCATCTATTTACCATTTCTAATGCTTACCACCTCGGTTTTGGAGTAGTGCAAAGAACCACGACGCTGTAACATGCGCCTTTTGTTCTATGCCATACTGTTTTCCTGAGAAATATCACTTTTTGGCTCTCATATGCTATAATGCAGAAATATAAACTACTAGTCATGTATGTGGATTGTTTTAATTACTCACAATGGCTAATACGCAACATTTTTTTTTTCCATCACAAGACTCGAAATTGTTGTTAGATCTGCTCGATTTCTGGTGCAGCATCTCAACATTATAAGTTTTTGAAATTTTAAGGCAATTTATAAATGCAAAATAGAGGTACTTCACTCATCCGGATTATATTTTCCTTGGGCTGAAGACTGCCAAGTTGATCTGATCGTTCCTTATATACGATCTAAAAAAGATGAAAGTAGGGCCTATGATGCTGGTGGAAACGAGAAAAGCAGTGGTTTGCAAGGTAAATCATTAATTGAAAAGGCCATGAAAAGGTATGTGGCATCTCTAGTTTATTTTTTCTAAGTTATTTGGTAGAACATGTACTTGCAACATTAAGAATGTAATACACTAGCAATATGCAGAGACTATTGAGAATAAATGATCGTCACACTAACCTTCAAGGTTTGGTTACTTATTTACATCAAAATTTTAAAAAAAGATGGGAGGGCAAGCTTTGTTGCTTTGTCCCCGTTTTTTTTTTTTTTGCTCCTTCTAGAATGCATCCTGAAGCAAGTCCATTAATGTATATCTTACATCAACAGGGCTTGCTGAACTTGTATAAACTAGACTTGAACACAATGCCCTGCTGTTAGGCCTTTTGAGTACGTCTCAGCAGCATCTGCATTAAGATCAAATATATAAGATGGGCACTGAAATTTTCTGTTTGTTCTAGGGAGAAAGTGAGCAAGGAAATTTTCGAATTTGGGAAGTGTGGAAATGCAAAAGCTTAACTGAAGGAACATAACTCCATTATCGGATTAATCGAAGTGATCTTGAAAAGTACAAGTTTCTGTGAATTTTTCTTGTGCAAATGTATGGTAGATGTGGAGCTTTGGGAGATGCAAGGATGTATTTGACAACATATACAACCGGAATTCTTTCTCATGGAATTTGATGATTGCAGCTTATAGCCAACCTGATAGTATTAAAAAGGCGCTTGACTTATTTCTGGCATGGTTACAGCTTACTATGTCATCAAGGAAATCTTAAAAAAGCTCTTATGCTTGTTCTAGCAGATGGGTGTAAATTCTTTGGTGGTGTACAACTTTCCGCGACAGCACTTAGCACATAAAGCACTTAGCTAATACAAAATTTGATATTACGAAATAATTATATTAGTTGGTACCTCATTTTTCCTACTTTAATGTTTTAAAGACACGTTTATTATTTGTAATACTCAATTTTCAAACACAATATGCATGTCAAATTCATGTTGGATGTGAGATTTTTAGCAGTTAAAGCACTTGTCTAGACAATGCTTTTTGACCACCAGTAGAATTTACACCCAGATGCCTGAAAGGAAGGAAGGTAGGAAGGTATTTTTATCGTCCACGGAGACCAATCGGTCTATGGGACCCAATACAAAAAGCGCAGCAAGCGGATTACCACCCGGATTAAAAAAAACCCCTTGAAAGGGTTTTCGAGGGAAAACCGCGGGCAAAAAGCGACTGGCCCGACAACCGTCCTAATACATAAAATGCAAAAACACACAAATATATACACTCATGCACAAGTTTTAGTGCCTGTCAACGGCGGCCACGCGGGGGCAAAGGTGAGCTTCGCAGTCCGATACCTCTGAATGTATCACCCGGGGGACGCGTCTTGGCGGTGTGTTCATCGGCAAATGTAGGGGCAAGTCCGGACGTACTAGGGGGGCGTATCGGCCGGATCGCCCGAGCGAGCAGCAACTCGGAAAGTGTGAGACTCATCCTCAATGGCACCCGTTTGACAAGACCGGCCGAGCACATCTGGTGGGGCTCTCCAATCCACCTGCCCGTCTCGCCTCTCGCGAAGATGGTGGGCATCTTGCGTAATGGAGGCAATGAGTCTCACGCTTTTCGGGGGCATTTGAGGGAAGGTAGATTTGTGGGCCCCGGGCTAACACGGGGTTGATGTGCTCCTTGTAATGGGCGTTTTGACCTGCTTTGTAGAGCCAAGGGGTCCCAGATTTTGCCAGGAAGCAAGCGTCCGGGGTACTCCTTGGTGTCACGATCGGCCTCTGTGCCCACACCGGCGCACACTTTTTGTGCTCCCGCGACATTCCATCTGGCGAACCAGCGATCTTCGATTACCCCTCCCAGCGGGCCCCCGAGAAAGGGCCATTGCCACAGCGTAAGCCAGGTGCGGGAGCCGAGCATCACCCATAGTAACCCCTTTCTAAAAATAGGCTGCCCGCTGAAGTGGCAAGAATCGAGCCTGCAGCCCGTAATCTGATAGGGGCCTGAAGGTTTCACCCAAGTGCCCATGCCAAAATGCCATACGCACTGCTCCAAGTCATTCCAGGTCGCCAAAGAGACGATCGGGCCCCAAACCTCAACCCCATACAGAAGGACATGCTCGACCAGTGCCCGAAACAGATGTGACTGATGGCCCCAATCATAGAGCTCGCACGGTATTTGTTACGCATAGCATAAAGCTTTCCGGCCTGCTGTCCCATGAAGCGGATAGGCGCCTCCCCAACAGAGGTAGAAGGGGAACTCCACCCCCTAGGTACTTGTAGGTGGGCGGACCTCCACAAAGTTGTCCCCCGATATGTGAGTGCGGGAGGCGTGGGGTGGCGTGAAAGAGGATACGAGAACCACCACGGTCTTGGCGGTTCACGTCACATGCGGCCGAGAATGTGTCTAGGGCATCGGATGAGACCGCATAACTTTGAATTAACCGGGGTGGGGGCGGAAGGTCAACATCGTCGCGATAGATGGGGGCGGATGACCCAGTGCAAAAGCCGTATGCCATCCCCCATGCTCGAAGCGGGCTCTTAACCGGATCAATGTAGAGGCCAAAAAGTGTTGGTGAGAGGGGACAACCCCCCGCGGACCCCGATACACTTGGTGAATGCTTGGCGTCATTTGCATCACGCCAAAACAACTCTCATACACGGCTATTGTATGGCATTACGCACAGCGGCAGCCCGTGACGCGTGATTTGGCCCATAGCTTTTCAGGGGGACCGTATCAAAAAGCCTTAGCGAAGTCCACAAAGCAGCAATACAAGTCCTGCCGATGGTTCCGGCTGTCTTCAATCAGTGCCCGCAGTGTAAAGATATGGTCAATCGTTGAGTGGCGGGGTCTAAAGCCTGCTTGTGTGAGGGGCTCGCATCCATCGCGCCTACGCCTGCCCGAGTCAAGCTGTTGCTTTCGAGAATGCCCGATAGCGGTTTGCAAATCTTTGGCCCGACCATGATCGTCCAGGTTTAGGACATATACGACAAAGCGGCTCTTTGCGGATCCGCGTGACGTTCCAATAATTTATACGGTGAACGTATAAATATATGGGACACGTCACACGATATAAGGCACGCCACCTGGGGGATGATAACCTAGGGGGTTGGCCACAATGGATTTAATTAGCTATGTTAACCAAATTATTAAGGATAATTATCAAAAGACATGTGATTAAGTCAAACCATAGTAGTAAGGCGCCATTTGGCTTCACCCGGGTGGCCAGCATATTGGTTGCTAAACTAGGCCACCAAAGGGCAGCGCCATCCTCAGATCTTTCCAATCTCGACCCAGCAAAGCACCAGGAGCAGCTGAGCACTCAGGAAATTGTTGCTGCTCGGTCCCAGATCGCCAAAACACCCTTTTACTGTTGCTGCTACCCCGGTACAACCATGGAAGCACCCCTTGACAACGGGTCCAGCCGAAACTCTGGTTAGTGGTAGCTAAATTACATTCTTGTAGAATAACACTCTAGGATTCTTTCTGGATGGTTTTGGGGTGAGACTAACCCTTCTCTGGTAATTAGGAATACTTTTCAATTATGAATGATGCTCTGTTATGAGATGGGTCGATGTCTCTATGTGTCAGTTAGTCGTTCCAGTAAACAGGGATTAAAAGGAGGGTAGAGGCCTCTGAGCTTGAGTATAGAATGCTCCTAGTAGTTCCTGTAACACCCTAGTAGTTTCGGCCTGTGCACAAGAGCCCACCGGGTCATAGATGCTATGGTCTGGCTTAGCACCCGGATAAAGGGACACGATGGTGGAGTAGGGGTGGGGGTCTTGCACTCCAGCATAAAGGCTCCTGAGACTCCTCTGATGGGCTAGGCCTGATAGCCGGGTCGCGTGGAGGGCGGGTATGGGTCCGACACTCCCCGGGTGTAACTCCTTTGGGTGTAGTGGTGTGACCCGTATGGGGCACCATGCACTTTGAGTAGAATTAGGGTGAGTAAATTCGGCATGCGGATGCGGGGGGTCAGCGATGCGCACGTATTCTCTAGCTCACCCCCGACCATACTTGTGATCACGGGAGGGGAACGCCTCCCCGACCTGCCTCAGCGGGACCGGGTGTCATGAACCGGAGTAGACTCAAGGGTGATCCCCGGATTACGCGTTTCGGGAAGGCTATAGCGAATCCATAGCGTGAATCGACCCATCCGCAAGTGTATTACGGGAGGCGGTTGGAGTGGACAACCCTAGCCCGATGTTCTATGCCCGATAGCGCCATGCCAAGATTGGTCCCGATCTCCACGAGACCCAGCCGTCGGGTCGCTCCCCACTAGAGTCGAGCCGGGTAGAACCAGGGTTTTGGGTGTTTTCTTAGTTTTAGGTGCATATTCTTTGCCGTTGGTATTTGGATGGATGTGCCACCCTTCGTGGTGGCTATTTATATGTGATTTATGTTGTGTGCTAACCCTTGTATTCATGCTTCCGCGACGTAGGAGTCCCATTGAAGGCGTGGGCGAATGACCCCTGGTGGTGTCCTTCTTTTCGGGCACCATAATATGGGTGGCCGAGGAATAGACCTCGGAGGAGCCCCCTCATGGCGAGGTGAGGTGGTCGCCATGGGGGGGAAAGTCCCGCATGTATACGCCCAAAGTGCCGTATATATCTGAGGAGCATCTGATGAGGGTATCGAGCCGTGATTTGATTGCTCGAAATCATATGCCAAACACTAACTTCGTATTAACGGTAGTTAGGAGGAGGCTAAGTTAATGTGTTGATAGTCCTCTTTGATGTTTGGCTTGGTGTTAGGTTAAGTTGGGAAATTGTAGCTTTAAAGATGATAGGGCGACTGGAGGGCCCAAGATTGGAAGCAGAGTAAATGTCAGTAGGTAGCTCAAATGACAGGGAGGGTGGTTCCATTGGATCGGGCGTACCCGAATTACCTTAGAACGGTCGACTCTATGCGAAAAATGGTCAAGGGCGGGGCCGAAAACCAACTCGGGCGCCGCTTGCTTTTTGTCGTCTTGCAGTCAGGGTAGAAGAGCCGAAAATGCAGTCGGCGCCCGACCGGTCAACGGGAGTCAACGCGGGCCGCCAGGTCAACTCGGGCGCCGCTTGCTTTTCGACGACCCCCAGCCGAGGCGGGAGCCTGTATAATGCAGCCGGCGCCCGACCGTATGCCTCGCGTATTTCTGCCGTATAATTATTTTTTTAATAATAAAATTTAAAAGTTAATAGGAAAATTTTAAAATTTTAAAAGTTATCTGGCCGTTAAAATTTCTTCTTGTATCTGTTTGCCTTGCCTCAGCGCCTTTGACCGCCAGAGCCGCTGCCCGCCATCGCTACCGGACTTGAAGTTGCTTCGTCACCCTTGTGTCCTGAGAAACCCTAGCGCCCCCCTTGCCGCCTTTTCCGCCACCAGCGCCTCACTGCTCGCCCTTCTAGACTTTATTGCCACAGCCATGGCCAACACCAAGAGCGCCCCTGACCCTTCTACCCTCAGCATCGTGGAGATTTATGCCATGATCGCCCGGTACATGGCTACAGATCCGGCCTTCATTGACATACTCCTGGATGAGCTAGTAAACAGGTTTGAGAACAACGATAGGATTCCCTATCCTATCTATCACTTCTTAGAGCCATTTCTGATCCGGCTGAACCTTCGCCAGCTCTCCTATACCATTGTCGAGCAACCGGACATGGTCATGGTGCTCATTAAATTCTATCCTCCCGAACAGGAAGGGCATACCGAGGAGGAAGACATTAGAACGGAGGCCGACCGTGTTAGAGGCTTGGCCCGGGAGGATGACCACCGGGAAATAGAGCGGGCTGACACGACCACTCGTGGAAGGGAGTACCGCTACCTCGGGGAGGGCCTTGCAGTCATAGACGGTAGGGCAATAGAGGTTCCTCCATACCGTTGGCACGAGGACTCCAGCAGCTTTATATGGGGGGAAATCCCCTATATCAGCATAGACTATCTGACAACCATTCAGATAGATATGGGCCTGCGACCACAGCGGTACTAGGCTGAGCTTCTTCGCCGAAGCGCAGCCCAACTTTTTGCTCAGATCCAAGAAGATCTGAGGAGGGCTCGGGAGGAACGGGAGAAGCTGGAACAGGAGGAGAGGGACCGGTAGGACCAGCTGAACCCACAGGACGGAGGAGCATCCGGGAGTGGGCCGGGGCCAATCCCGACACATGTAACCGTTAAGCACCGGAGGAAGGGTCTAGCCCGGAAGACCGGCAGTCAATATAAAGAAAAACTAAGGACTGTCGGGGCCTTTGGTAAGAAGGCGAAGTTATTCGAGGCGGGCAGCGTGGGTGGATAGCTCCCGGCCATTTCGTTGGGGCTAAAACGGTGTGCGGCACCAAGCGGGGCGCCTGCAAAGCCAGCCCCTGAGAGGAAGCCTCACGTACCCACCAGGTACCGTGGGCCTTGGCGGGAAACCGCAAGTTCGAAGTCCACACGGCCGATCCGGAAGCTACCCTTCCGAGGCCGGTACTGGGAGATTGGCAGCAGTTCAAGACCGACCTCCGTTTCCAGACCTTTGCGATTTTGGCACTCCAAGAGGCTGCTGAAGCCTACTTGGTGGCACTTTTTGGTGATGCCAATCTTTGCGCGATCCATGCAAAGAGGGTAACCATAATGCCTAAGGATTTAGCCCTCGCCCGCAGGATTCGGGGGGAGCATCCTTAGCATATTTGCGGGACTCCGCATTGTAAATATTTTTTTTGGGGTATTTAATAAAAACTTTTATTTTGTATTAAAGCTTATTTATTTTATGTTAAATATGAAACAAAATGCTGACGTCAGCCTCAATAAAAAGGAGTTAAAAGAAGGAGTCTTAAAGCTCATTTCAATTGTTTCTCTTCCTCTCTCCTCCCTTCTAGCGCCATGGCGCCCCGCCTGACCTTATGCTTTGGTACCATGTCTGAGAGCAATGGGATCCGCAAGTCCCTTTCGACCTGCTGCGGCCTTTGCTATGCCAGCGTCTAGATCTTCTTGCCAATATGTTGAAGCACCCAGATTACACCGGATTCTTGGATTTCTACAGGGAGGTCTTGGGGACCCTCCCCAACTATATCTGGAGCGGGAGGCAGTCCGGGAGATGTTAGGGGGAGACACGCATGCATATGATGTGCTGAAGGGAAAGCTCTGATGGGGCAAACACACACTGTTATGCTGACATCGGGCGGCAATACCTTGAGGTCGCCTTCGCCCTAGCCATCCTCATGGACCAATATGTCGAGGATGAAACCCTGCCTGTAGAGAAAGGCAAACTGCCGGAGTCTTCCGAAGAGGGGGACGACGAACACATAGGCATGGGCGACTTCGCCCGTTGGAAGCAGTTAGCGGAAGAGCTGCCACCGCGCCGTGAGCAAGCCGTAGGCTTGTCAGGGCTAGATGCTCTCCCAGTTATTTATCACCAAGGGCAAGAATATCTTCTCTTGGATGATATTATCTGGACGTATCACATGGTGGCTGGCTATAGACGCAAGCGTAAAGACCATGTGCTTTATGAGCTTGCAGAGTATTGCATGGACGACTTCATCGACTTCACACCTCTTGCGCTTCCTCCGGAGGTGCAGCAACTGCTCCAGTTCCGCCAAGAGACCATAGAGCCGGCTGAGACTCTACTACGTCTTCGGGACTTCGTGATGCAGGAGCCGGCCTCTCAGCCCTCACCAGATGCCTTCAGGACTATGGGACCTCACGTCCCAGATATAAATATGGTTGAGGTTCCCTCGGGCTCCGATGACGAGGGAGAGGATTGATATCATAATCCTGCTCATGTGAGGGAGGAGCAGCAGGAACTTATTGGAAAAAGAGGTGGCCACATCAGAGACCCCGCAGGGGAAGGTATCGGGCAACCACCTTACCCGTTTCTTTTTGTCCGCCTTTCGACAGGGGCAAGTCCTCTTTATAGCCCGAGACTTAGGGCCTGAGGCTGAAGCTTCATGGTGGGCCCTCTGTGCTCTCTCTACGCTGGCCGGCCACAAGAAGCTCCCCTATCGTACGTTTACTTATGTACTCATGCGACGGGATCTTGCTCTAACAGCCTTGGGTCAGGATATTGCGCCATGGATGAGCATGAAGCATTGGCCGTTGCTTACCCACCAGAGGTTGCATCTATTGCGGCTGCCACAGTGGACCCCGGAGTAACTCTGCTGCGACACCGACCGCCTCCACCACCTCCTAGATCTACGAATGAAGAGGGAGGACCTAGTTCCTAAATAATTGTATTATGTTTTTCTTCCCTGCTGTCTAAAGTTTTGGTTTGGCAAATTCTTTAGCCACTTTATAATATGATACATCTTCCTTTTTGTCAATTGTAATTACTATCTTTATGAATACAATTGAGAATTATTCCTTCTATCATATGTTTTGTCGGTTATTGGAGTTGGTCTATAACAAAACTATAGAACCCTCTATATTCATTTCAACTATCTTGCAGAAGAGACCCTTTGGGAATATGAGGAAAGGATTACAGACATGGTAAGGAGGGATGATCCTGGACCGTCCGACCAGGATTATGGCCAAAGATATGGCGAATATCCAGAGTGGGATGAAGGCTACGAGATGGAACCTCCGCTACCAGGAGAACCCTATGATCCTGACAAAGGGTTGGAGATAGTTAACATCCTTAGGGACAGAGCTTTCGAGGACCTGAAGCTGACCCTGTGCCGTACCTGGGATTATTGGAGCATGTCCAGGCACGAGGCTTTTGAGGACGCCAATGACCACCTTTGGCAACTCTTATATGCTCTGCGAAGGCTTTTCAATCTTCTCATTGTTAGCCCAACATGGGAATACCAACCGGTGATTGTCCAAGCCTGGGCACGCTACAAGCTCGTTAGGGCTGTACAGGAGAGTGTTCGCTACGCGATCCTATACCCCTTTGCGAACCCCTAGGCTTGGTCGCTCCAGTTATGTTCTGTTGATTACGCTGTGTGCAAGTAGAACTTTGGAACTTCCACTGTATTATACCTCCTTTTGTACAAATCTATGTACCAATCAACTTGTTGTTGTACTCAACTTGAATGAAATGAAACTTCAGTTCCTACTTGTACTTTTTCTTGTCACTGTCGGCAAATGTATCTAAATAGAATTGTATATTACTGTAAGTCTGCTTATACTTTCATGAATACTCGATATAGACGGTGCATGCAACGTCGCCTGGCAAATGCCCTCGAATGCCAGTAGGTTGACACCTGAACAGGAACTCATGTTAATGAAAAGGCAGCTAGGCGAGTTGCAAGCCTATGTATTGCATGCCAATCCACCCCAGCGTATACAAGAGGATGGGCCAGAGTTGCCTCCGCAACCACCTAGCCCACCTGCACAGCAACCGTCCCCACCCGAAAACAGCCCTGTACCTGTACAAAGGAAGCTTCATGCCAAACGTCGTCGGAGCTCCTCCAAGGATAGCGCCACCTCTTCGCAATCGGCCACTTCTGGGTCCTCTGCGTCGTCCGCATCCTCTAATGATCATACGAAGCGCCGGGACAAGGAGTACCGTAAGACGGTTGATACCGCCATAACTAGCATATGGAAGAATAGGAAATTGGCCCAATTTGATGGGAAATCCAGAGGCGGACTGAATGCAGAGTCTTGGTTGGACGAAATGAAGGAATTCGGGAAGTCTTATGGCATGACGGAAAAAGATACAGGAAAGGTTGCCACTACCAATCTTACAGGAGCTGCCCGTATTTGGTGGAAGGGCTATGCCAGGGCCAAGCATTTGGACAGGAGCAGATGCAACTTCAGAAAGTTTGCCAAGGCCTTCAAGTCGCATTATGTGCCCCGTGCGCACAAATGCCAACAGATCCAGACTTTCTACAGGTTGGAGCAGAAGAGTATGTCCGTGCAGGCTTACACGGATGAGTTTATGCGCCTGAGGCTGTATGTACCTGGTATGAATGAGAAAAGGGCGGTGGAAGGCTATATTGAGGGATTGGCACCATCAATCAAACGGATGGTTAAGGCCATAGACCCGAAATCAGTTGCAGAGGCAGAGGCTAAAGCATTGAGTCTCGAGGAGGACACACCAAAGAACCAGTATCCACGTTCTGCGCCTTACTCGCAACCACGGCCGTCCACACCTTACAGACCCCGCTCGCCAAGTCCGGGACCCTCTCAGCAGAACTCTTATGGCCGCCAGGAAAAGAAAGTCGCTTTTAGCACGCCAGATAAGCAGAACAATGCCGGTAAGGAAGTTCGGAACCTCTTACAGTCCATTCCTAAAGAGGCCCGTGAACAGCTCCGCCGAGATAAGGCATGCTACAGGTGTATGAGGCCAGGGCACTTCATGCAGAACTGCCCCTATGTCACGCAGACTGCCCAGCTGGCCATGGCCGACCTTGACTGGGATGATCTCGAATCAACACGACCTGTCGAGGAGGAAGCTCCCGATTACATTCACGGTGCGTCTCATATCCTTGCGGCTATAGAAACCGGCAATGCTGAAAGTCAGCCTGCTGTTATTTCCACCATAGGCCAAATAGACAGGAAGCCTTTTGTAATTCTTATGGATACGGGAAGTACACATAATTTTGCTTCTCCTAGGATGGCCCATGTCTTACGTCTAGAAACATTGAGGTCCCGACCGAGACCTGTCACTCTAGCCAGTGGTAAGGTCAGGCATACTCATGGCCGACGCATCAACCTTAAGATGCAGTTGCCAGGTGCACCAGTTGCTTTGGGTGCCGAGTTGATGGATATTGGCAAATACGACCTCATTGTTGGTATGGAATTCCTGGCATCCGCAAAAGCGAACATAGACTGCGAGAAGAGAGAAGTTACCTTCAATGCAGCTAATGGAGCTCGCGTAACTGTTAAAGGTGAACCCTTCAACCCTATCCTGCAGTCTATGTCCATCAGGCAGTTAGATAAAGCTATACACAAGGAAAAGCTCCTTTGCATCGTTATGCTTGCTTCCATCGAGTCAGATGCTAAGCAAAAACAAGTAATCGACACCCTCCCAGAGGGGATTGCTAATCTTCTCCGTGAATTTGGTGATCTTTTTCCGGAAGAGATTCAGAAGCTTCCTCCTTTTAGAGGGGTGGAATGTGAAATAGCTTTAGAGCCAGGTACCAAGCCTACCAGTAAGGCTCCGTACCGTATGAGTCCTCCAGAATTGGCAGAACTTAAAAAGCAACTTCAAGAGTTATTAAACCTAGGTTTCATCCGACCCAGTGTTTCGCCTTTTGGCGCTCCTATTCTCTTTGTTAAGAAAAAGGACGGCTCGCTGAGGATGTGTATTGATTACCGGCAACTCAACAAGCATACCATCAAGAACCGCTATGCTTTGCCTAGGGCAGATGACCTAATGGATCAGTTACAAGGGGCTAAGTATTTCTCAAAGATTGATCTACGCTCCGGATACCATCAAATAAGGATCAAGGAGGAGGACATCTATAAATCCGCTTTTCGCACTAGGTATGGGCATTATGAATTTACAGTTATGCCTTTTGGATTAACTAATGCCCCAGCAACGTTCATGCGACTAATGAATGATGTCTTCCGACAATATTTGGATGATTTTGTTGTTATCTTCTTCGACGACATTCTCATCTACAGTAAGACCCTTGAGGAGCATGAGAAACATCTTAGATTGGCCCTACAAAAGCTGAGACGTCATCAACTCTACGCCAAGTTCTCTAAGTGCAAGTTCGCCACTCCGAAGGTTGACTATTTAGGCCACATCATTTCCGCAGAGGGAATTGCTACAGACCCCGCTAAGATAGAGGCTGTAAGGGAATGGCCTATTCCAGGGAATGTTTCTGAAGTCCGGAGTTTCTTGGGATTAGCAGGCTACTATCGAAAATTTGTAAAGGATTTCGCGAGGATTGCAACTCCTCTTACAAATCTCACAAAGCATGAGAAGGTGAAGGATTGGATGGACCATTGGAAGGCAAAAGTGCAGCAGAGTTTCTAGCAGCTTAAGGATGCCCTAACATCAGCACCAGTTCTCACGTTACCCGATCCTGAACAGGATAAGCTAGTGGCGACAGATGCTAGTAAAATTGCCACCGGTGGGGTACTAATGCAGGAGGGGAGGGTAATTGCCTATGATTCAAAGAAGATGAATGAGACGGAGCAGCGATATCCCACCCATGATCAGGAACTGTTGGCCGTGGTCCGTGCCCTGCGGATATGGAGACACTACCTTCTTGGTAGAAGATTCCAACTGGATACGGATCACCAAAGTCTTCGTTATTCATCTACCCAACCGAATCTCAACCTCCGTCAAAGGAGATGGATGGAATTTCTCGAGGAGTACGATTTTGAGATTATGTATAAGCCTGGCAAACACAATGTGGTTGCGGATGCTTTATCACGCCATCCCTTGGTGACCTGAACCCATTGTAATGCCATTTCTACACTCACCAGTGAGTTTGGGAAACAGATAGAGCAGACTTTGGCAACAGATCCAGAATTTTGTGACGTTTGGGGCAGTTTGGCTAAGGAAGCTCGCACGGATGCAGAACGTGAGACTTTTCGTGCATATAAGAAGGAGGGCAGCTTACTATATCACAAGGATAAGTTGTGTGTGCCAGAGACTTCAGGAGTACGGAAGCTCATTCTTCATGACACACACAATAGCCCTATAGCTGGACATGCAGGTTTTATGAAAACCTACTTCAAAATTCGCTCCAGTTACTTCTGGCCTTCTATGAAGAAGGATATAGCCAAGTACATTAGGCAGTGCCAAGTATGCCAGCAAACAAAAGCGGAACAGTTAAGGATTCCGGGCGAGTTGCAACCTCTGGATGTGCCAAACGCCAAATGGGAAGTGATAACCATGGATTTCATTGTGGGCCTTCCAAGAACTCTCCGGGGATATGATGCCCTAATGGTTGTGGTCGACAAATTGTCGAAAATGGCTCATTTCTTGCCATGTCGAACCACGGATACAGCCTTTGATACTGCTCTGCTATTTGCCAAGGAGATCTTCAGATTACACGGAATGCCACAGGTAATTGTATCGGATAGGGACCCAAAATTTGTAAGTGCATTTTGGAAGGATTTCTTTGCCACCATCCAGACCAAGCTTGCTATGAGTACAGCATATCATCCTCAAACAGATGGTCAGACAGAACGTACCAATCGTATTATAGAGGATATGCTAAGAAGTTATGTGTGGAGTAAGCAATCGCAGTGGGCTGATTATATTTATCTAGTAGAGTTTGCTTATAACAGCATGAAGCAGGAATCCTCAAGGATGTCCCCCTTTATGATAAATTATGGTTATCAATGCCTTACCCCAGATACATGGCATAACCCCGTCTCTAAAGTAGAGGTTTCTCAACAACTCCTCTTAGAGATGCAAGCACTGGTCGAAGAAGTTCGTGATTATTTACTAGCGGCACGCAGTCGTCAGAAGAGTGTGGCCGACAAACACAGGACCCCACGCATTTTCCAGGTGGGCGAATCAGTTTGGCTGAAGATCAAGGTGAAACAAGCCAAGCTTAAGATTGGTAACTGTAAGAAGTTAGCACCCAGATGGGCTGGACCGTTTAAAATCATGGACCGTGTTGGAGAGCAGGCATATCGCTTGGATTTGCCGCCCCGCTTAAAGATCCACAAGATCTTTCACGTGAGTCTTCTCAAGCAACACACCCCTGATCCAGAGGAGGTTTTAGAGACCCCAACCCTCCTAGAAATGACGGAGGAGCAACTCGAGATAGTCCCTGAAGCTCTTCTTGATCGAGCTTACAAACAAACCAGAAGGACTCAAATGTTGCAATACTTGGTTAAGTGGAAACACTTACCAGTTGAGGATGCTACGTGGGTGATGAAGATAGACCTTGACAAGCATTATCCGGATTTCATGCGTGAATCTCAAGGCCGCACCATCAACGATGTTATCAACCCCGCCGTCACCGGTAAGCTTAGAAACCTGGGTACCCGGGGTGGCGCTCTAGAGGGGAGGATGCATCGTAAATGATAACAAGCAACTGATGATGAGATCACTTTGTGTTCTCTAGGGTGTGGTCTGATGTCAATAGCGACATCACCGCAACTTGTTGCAAAAGCATATAGTTGATAAACCGCTTTCCTCTCGGCTACAATGGGAACTTGACCAATCCCTATGCCGCAAGGAACCGCAAACCATAGACATCATAGGTTCCCTGATAGGTAGTATGTTCTTTTAATTATTATAAGGGGGTGGTCCCTTCAACCACAATTTCATCATATGTACTGATACGCTGACATGTGCAGGCCAGTAAGCAGTATGTGCCCTGCCCATGCTAGAGGGTTACTGATGACTCGAACTCTTCAGCTTCGTTTTGCCTACATGTTTTGTTTTTTTTCGTTCCACTGATGTTGGTGTTGGTTTTCGGTCCTTAAACTGTTTGATTATGATAATCGTGTGAACGCACCATGGTGCTTGAAATGTGTTTGCAAACTTTACAGTCTGAATATATGTATTACTTTCGGAAACATAACGTATTGAATAATGTATTTCTTTGTACATTTCTAACTAACCCCAATGCTGAGGACAGCATTGATTCTAAGGAGGGGAGAATGTGACGTTCCAAGTATTTATACGGTGAACGTATAAATATATGGGACACGTCACACGATATAAGGCACGCCACCTGGGGGATGATAACCTAGGGGGTTGGCCACAATGGATTTAATTAGCTATGTTAACCAAATTATTAAGGATAATTATCAAAAGACATGTGATTAAGTCAAACCATAGTAGTAAGGCGCCATTTGGCTTCACCCGGGTGGCCAGCATATTGGTTGCTAAACTAGGCCACCAAAGGGCAGCGCCATCCTCAGATCTTCCCAATCTCGACCGACAAAAGCACCGGGAGGGCGGTGGCGCTTTCGGGGAAATTGTTGCTGCGGTTGGATCGCCAAAACACCCTTTTATTTGTTGCTACCCGTCTGACCATGGAAGCACCCCTTGACAGCGGGTCGGTCCGAAACTACGGTTAGTGGTAGCTAAATTACATTCTTGTAGGAATAACACTCTAGGATTCTTTACGGATGGTTTGGGGTGAGACTAACCCTTCTCCGGGTAATTAGCGGGGATAGGTTAAATGCGCGTATGAAACTATTTTTTTGGGGCGTATAAAAGTGCAAAATACGTATTTTACGGGAAAAATCATTTTTTTGTATTTAATTTCGCCGGCGGGAAAAAAAAAAGTTTAAAGCGAAACCTTACATTTTAAACCACGCGAACTTTTCTTTCGGCGTAAGCGAAGTCTAAGTTTTAAACTACGCGAATCCCTCGCCCGACTTCGGCGTGGCGAAAGCCTTAATGTTAAACTGCAGCGAAACTCTTTTCAGCGTGGCAGTATAAAGGTTAAACTCGCAGCGAAACTTTTTTGTTCGGCGTAAGCATTCTTTACGTTTACGCTACGCTGAAGGGGCGGTTCGCGAAGCGAAGAAGAAGTTTTAAACTACGAAGTTTTCTATATATATTTCGAGTAGCGTTCACGTTATTTCTGCCTTGAGAACAAGGTAAACCACTGCGCCACGCTCCACAACTGTGCCCTTTGCCTTTTTTTCATTTTCCCTTAGTTTTTAGCCAAACCTAGGTAGTTTTACTGTTGTTTTTTAATTGTAGGTCTAGGGTTCCTCCATAGTGAGGCCCTTGCTGTGCCCCCCCCTCCATTGAGGGCGTGGCGATGGCGTCTCGACCTATGGTTGAATCGACTGATTTTTTTTAAAAAAAAAGAAAAGAAAATAAAATGCAATAGAAATAAAGGAAAAAAAATAATGAAATAGAAATAAAAATAAGAAAAAAAATTTGGTTGCCTACCCTTTCATCGACAACCGGTAGTAGTTAGGGTAGAGAGTGATCCTTAGCTAGGTTAGAAGTTAGGAGTGATCCTTGGTGAGGCATTGACCCTTGCTGGCGTGCCACATTTAATTGTGCCATGCCGATGGTGGGTGTCATTGCTGATGTTGAGGATTGCTAGGGTCAACCTCCCATTTAGATGTATAGCCCTCTCACATAAGCTTGTTGGGTTTTGGTCATTGCTAAAGGGTGGGTGTTGTACTCTTATGGAAGGTCGGTCAGGAAGAATATTTAATGAGATATACCCTATTTTACGGCGGTGTTGTTGGCGAAAGTCCAACACTAATATAGGGAGTGGCGTATATTTCATTAAATATTCGTGACTTCGATAGGTGGTCTTATGCAATATGTTGAGTTGAGTCTTTGCCAACCTCGTGAGGGAGTTTCCCAATGGAGTCGATGTTTGGATCAGATCATAAGTTAAACTTGTGGAAGAGAATGAGAAAAATGCATTGCATATAACTTGGCTGTCAAACTCGGTAGATAAACTATAGAGTGCCTATAACCCTCAACTTGGGCCGAGTAGAGTGCCTAAAGCGTCAAGCTTGAAGCGTAGTAGTTTACTAAAATCTTAATGAACCATTTCAAGGCTTATTAACATTCACTAAAAGTCGGGTTTTTTTTTTTTTCTCGGACTCTTAGGTGTTGATCTTTGCTTTGCTACAGTTGGCATATCGCTATCTATACAGTTTCTTCTAAAGTTGCTATGAATCCACAAGAGTTAGGCGGGCTTAGACTACAAGTAGCGAGAGCCTCACATGAGCCCTAGAGAAGGACCTAGGGTAGAAGCGAGAGCCCCACATCAATGTAGAGGCCGAGCCCTCTACTAAGATGCAAAAGGAAAGATCAAGACCCCAACAACCATGGTCCAACCTAAGACTGCTTTAATGAATTGGCTTTGTGGCGAATCTGTGCTGCCACCCATCCGAGTTAGAGTTGATTACCCAACGAGGAGAGAAGGATGGCTAGACTTCCACTCGAGGTCTCATGCGAGATCTTTGAAAGAGCTTTTGGGAATGATAGACCTAGAACACGAAAAGATTGATTCTGAAAGGTATGCTTGGATAGATGGCAATGTATCCGTACAATGGAAACATGATACATGCATTAGCAAATCTAACTAGTCAGCTTGAGAGAGTCTTTGAAAGATAAAAATTTGTGGAATGGAACACGGCTTGGACCAATCGAAAGCTTAGAAAGGAAACCCATCAACCCCCACCTAGTTAAGAAAGTGTTGCCACAGACTATTAGAGCCAAGCGTCTGGTGAAGCGATAAAGAGTGGGAAGCAAGAAAAAGGCGGGATGCCAAGACTATATGGTTTGCAATGGTGGATTACTCTCAAATAATCAACAAGACCAGAATTGGTTCGGGAACATATGGAGCAGTATTCAAATGCAATATCACGGGTTCTAGTTTTCTTAAAAAGCGAACCCTATTGTGTTAAATTCGAGAATGATGGCGTGCGGTTAGATACAGCCCGAGGCTGATGTGATAGTAAAGGCCATGATGAAAAACATGAGGGAATCACAAATCTGAGGTTAGACATGGGTCTATCATACATTTGCATTGGCCATTACAACGGGTTGGTAGAACGGGGTTGATATTTCCCCTCTTTGGAATGGGGGTTCTTGTGCATCTCTTTTTGTGAATCATGGAGATAATGACTTTGCCGGGCATGCATTTAAGAGACTAGGGTATAAACCTCTTTGTCGAGGTCGGCGTCCATAAGCTTGAACAACGAAAAAAAGCAAGAGTTATATGTTGCTCAAAGAGTGGGTGATCTAACTATGTCATTTTTAAGCGGCTTGCTTAAGCTTCATAAAGAGCACCATTTACACATGGACTTGCACCACGGCAATGTCTTGCTTCATTTTGAATTTGGGAAAGAGAACACCACGGACCTTGTTTGTTTATATTGGTATATGTATTTGGGGAGAAGAGCGGTTAATAAGCGAGCTTTGTGGAAGTGAAGCGGTGGGCATACAAAAACATGGATGCCGCTGCCAAAAAGGCAATTGAGAATGAAAGGCTTGCCTATCCTTACATGCCGCGATGATTTGTATTGGGGTCCAAACAAAGATGGAGCGAAGGCGGTGAATGCAAAGGTAGACTTTGACCTCTTAGGGGCAGCCTACTTTTATTTATTACCTTGCTGATTTTGCCGCAAAGCATTCTTTCTTGGAGACCATGGGTACCAATGAACAAACCCGGAGGTTTGAAACATGTGCGATTATTTGAAGCAGCATGCGGGGAATCTATCTGAGACAAGGCACGCATAAGTTTGATCTGAACCGACTCACGAACACCATCGCGAACCGGAATTGCTCTCAACACATTGCACAAGACCCCTAAGCGGAATCAGTTGGATTCCTCAAGTTGGGTCGGTAGCGGCGATCTTGACCAAAATTTGGACCAAGTCACGCTTAAGCGTGCCATTTATGAGCTCTCTTATGCGCAACCAAAAAAAATATTGATTGAGCAATTGCGAAAAATACTTTAATAAAACATCTTTGGCATTGCTATGTTTATTTTTGTTGCACTTTTTATTTTATAATTTGTAAGTCATATTGAGTTGTTGTTTATTTCTGATTAACGTAAAAACCTATTTCTTTGGAATACTATTGCACAACTTGTCTAGTGCCATGCCAAAAAGAATGTCCCGAACAACCAGCGAGAGTTCGTCTCGGTGGCGGGAGAAGGTGTTGGTGAAAGCAGGACATATGAGGCGACTTGAGATGCCGTCCATTTTGAGAACTCGAGGAGAAGGAGATCGGTTTGTATTCCCTTCCCTACCCACGATTGTCGGAGGTTGGGAGCTGCTTGATTCTGAAAGAGGAGGAACATGCTAGGATGAATGAGTTGCGTCTTGCGAAAGAGTTGTTGAGGTTGAGGGCAATGGCGAAGTGGCCAAGAAACAAGGTGTCCAATTGCTGAGAGGTGCATGGGTTGCATGTGACATGGGCCCGGAGCATTGTTGCGCATGGAGCCGATTTTGGCGATCTCGAGGCCAATTTAGGCGTAAGCGGTTTGTGACGGCGGCCAAGCGGGGAAGCGAGGTAAGTATAAGGCATATATTTGCAAGATCCACGAAGTCAGGGTAGAGCTTTGGAGAGGTGGGTGCAAGTGAAAGGAACAATGATAAAAACCACGAATTCATAAGACATTTGCCAAGCAAGTGTACTATGAGATTGTGAGAGGGGAGGTCGTAAATTATGCCGTTGAAAGTGGAAACAAAGGCGGCTGGGTGGTAGCGACAAGAGTGAAGCTTGCGGAGGATTACAGCGCTCTTGGTGATGAGCGTGACTATAACTTATTTGCTTCAAGATGCCATAAAACTTTTAGAGGTAAGCGTCGGTTGAAAGCGGCGAGTCGCGATGACGGATGAGGTAGATTTGAAGGCTCGGTTAGAGAATGAAAAAGTGAAACCTCACTTTGTCGGGGGAAAGCGTCGCTTAAAAGATCGTGCAAATGCTCATGACAAGATGGGCGGGAATTACTAGACACAAAAAGAATCAGCTTGCGGCTTTGGGTAGGAAAATACGGTGTTGAGAATAGACAATGACCATATCGCACAATATCAAAGTTTTAGATTCTAATCCCTTAGAGTCTCAAGGGCGGGGTATTTCATACCTCCCTCGAATACCTATATGACCGGTCGGTGGGATGATGTAAAAAGCGGAGACTTTAGATATTGTCAAGTATGTCTTGGAAAATCGACCCAAGTTGGTTGGTATGCCTTAGGGTGTGGACATAAATGCATTTGAGATGTTTGTTGGATTGGATGATGGGCGGTAGGTTACGTCCATCAAATGATGGATATATTATACGAGGCGCCCGGTATGCAATGCTCAACATGCAATCCGCATGCCTCCCTTGCCACCTATGGTTGCTTTCGCGGGGGAGGGATGGAATGCTTCATCGGGTTCAAACTGGCGTGAAATGGACCTTTGGATGGGGGTAGAAAGAACGGCGTGAAGGTGAAGAGGTACGGACATTAATCGATTGCACGCCCCAGGCTCTGGGCGCCGGGTGATAGTAGATGCGAATGTGGATCTGGGGCGATTACATTAACCCATGAGCTACTCTACATTATTTTTTTTTTTTGATATTTTTCCTGAGATCTCGGATGCACATGAATGAACTAGCGTTGGCGAGGATTTTTTTGTCTAAATAACATTTTGGGGGTTGGGTTGCGGCGCATTGAGTTGTTTGTGTTGTAGTTAAGTAAAGTAAGTATGTTAGTGATTTTTGAACATCTAATTAGGGACCGGATGCCAATTAGGATTAGTGGACTTCTAACTTCGAGACTTCCAACTTCGCTCACCGGCTTAGTCTCTTTCGAGACTTCTCGAGACTTCCAACTTCGCTCACCACGGCTTAGTCTCTTTCGTTTTGTTTGGTGTATCTAATTTGCCCCTAGGATGACATCGGCTCACTCGGGTGGCGAATTAGATCGTCAGCGAGAAAACTTCGAAAAAGGGAGTAAGCCAAAGGCTAACCCTCTTGAATGGTTGTCGGTCACCGGGCTTTATATTCTCCATGGCAAACAATATAGACTTCTCGAAATTCTTGTTACCTCCTTTAGAAGGAGCTTGCGATTACGTGGGTTCATTAGATGTTAGTGATTGATGAGTTCAAGCTTGAGACTTCCCGTTTTTCTTTCCCCGCCTCTTTGGGCAATGTAGCTTAGTTTACATGCTAAGTTCCATTGTCCATAAAAGCCAGTGTAAAAGCTGGGGCGTCTCGATGCTTGAACCAGTCTTCGGGGTTAGTGGATGTTAGTGATTGATGAGTTCAAGCATCGAGACTTCCCAATCTTTCTTTCCCCTCCTCTTTGGGCAATGTAGCTTAGTTTACATGCTAAGTTCCATTGTTCAAGAGGGGTAACTTTAAGGTTTGGGAAGTCTCGATCTTATACTCAGTCTCTTTCATCTGGCACGGGCGTGATCCTCTTGAATGGTTGTCAACTCACCGGGCTTGATATTGTTCGCTACAAACAATATAGACTTCTCGAAATTCTTGTTACCTCCTCTACAAAAGGCGGGCTTTGTTGACTCTCTTGTGTAGTCTCTCTGTGTCAATGTAGCTTAGTCACTTTGCTAGGTTATATTACACAAAGAGGCTCACAATGAAGTCGGAGCAAAAAATCGTTCGTTCTAGAGGTTGAACTTGCTATGGCGTCGGAGGTGAGGCGCACTCTAATTTCAAGCCAAAGTGGTGCACGGGTGTTGTCCATCTATATAGCGGTTGTTAGACACCAAATCATGGAACATCCTAACTCCTGCTATTGATGGAGAACCTTGAGCATCACTATGACTTCAAATTAAATCTGGCGTCCCCTTTGGCAAGGTGGTGGATTGTAGGTAACAAGGTTTTTGAGTACTCTATTTTATTGTGGTGGCGGATGATATCAGCCTAGTGGTTGCTGCGATTACGTGGTTTTGCCGATGGCATGCCAAATCGCCATTTGGATGCCATCACGGACCTATAATTTGTACCTCCATTCCTTTGGGTGGCACATGCCATGCAAACCCATTTGGGTATTGAGCATGTGCCGCGAAAAATAAATCTGAATTATAGGTCGAATAACATTCAAAAGCCCAATTTGGCATACCAAAGTTATTCGACTTGGGTGCGAAGTACCTTGTGAACCTTCGATGGATCAGATTACCGTAGGGCTGGTCGAGGCTGTTTTGGCCATGTCGTAGATTACTTCTCATCGGCAAGATTACGGGCATGCGAAGAGGCAAGCAACAGCGGAGGTCGAGGCGGGTCTGATCAACGAAGGTTTTGAGAACGCTGCGGTTACACATGAAAGAAACATAGAAAGAACTATCATACATGAACCCGGTCTTTGGGGGTAAGTTCGACATAAAATAAGATAGCTCGGTGATTGGCGAGTTCAAGCAGCGACACTTCCCACTCTTTCTTTCCCGCCTCTTTGGGCAATGTAGCTTAGCTTGAATGCTAAGTTCCATTGTCCTGAGGCGAATGGCTAGATGGGAAATTCTCGATGCTTTGACTTTGATATCCGGTGACCCATGCTTGCACTCACCTATCTAGTGGTTGGAGAGTGGATCGTGTATCTAGTGACATCGTTAGTATCCGTTTGTTATCGTAGATTCAAGATTACATGTAATGCATCGGCAATGTCCGGGCATCTAGGCACGAGATTTCTCTAAACTTAGATCGACTTATATTACAAATGAATGAAACATGGGCCGGAAGTTACATGAACCATCATACAATACATGAAACAAACATCATACATGAAGGGAAAATTCCACAAGGTAGCGAAATATATGGAAGACAAAAACTTGTAACAAAAACTTTACTTTTAATTCATAGTGCGGGATGGTTACAATAGTTTTGAACATCCTCCTCATACGATTACAATAGAGCCGGTGAGGGTAGTCATCACCTCCTCTCTCTAGACATCTTAGTCTTCATCAATTTCATCATCTGCACTTCCGTCTTCTTACGCGGTGGCCTAGGCTCAACCTCCTCTGGCCTTTTCCCTTCTTTGGAGCGTCCTCGAGATGTGTTCTTCGATTTCGTTACTTTGTTTATGCGGGTCATTGGCATTGGAGAGTCCGATGGCTCGCGTACCATTAAGTCCTCGGGCTGATCTCTTGTATTACTTGGACTGGCCTTTACGTATCGACTCCTCTTACGTATCTTATTTGTCGTGCGAGTTGTCGAGAACATGTTCTTGTCTAAATCATCTTGGCATCGACAAAATGGATGCGTTGAATGTCCTCGTCAACATGGTTAGCGGCATTTGCAAGCGGCTTCGTCCTCTTTGTCTTGAAGTTGTCCTCTTCCGCTTAGAATCTGCATCCATGAAAGGCTGCGGCTTATCAACTCTGGCTGCACTGCTATTTGCGATTCAAAGAGGCGCCCGGTTTGAGAAGTTATATACAAGTTTGTCGGCCTTCTTATGCGGGGAGGCGATTTTAGTGTCACACTATGTATATATTTATAAGCACTCCGGTTTCTCTCACTTGCACTATTGGAGGATACCAAGGAGAGGATAGTCATTGCGAGGGCACATAGCGTATCGATAACTTTGTCCATGGGCTTGCCACCATGCATAAGATTCCATATTTGGTTCCTTCTTGTGACTCTCGATTGCATCGTGAAGCTCTTCATCGCCCACCTTCCCTCAAGTTACGGTATTGATTAACTTTCGGCAATGAAAACTTTGTAGTCCAGATTTTGTTGGGGTAAAACTTTTTTTTGCAACCTTCTTCAATGAACCCATCACTTCTTTATCGTATGCTGGTCCATATCATGGTTGTGTGGGTCTAAGGCATGTCTTGGCGCCATGAAGATCATTATAGGACTTCTTCCATCGTTCATTAAAGTCTCTAAAGCGGTCTTTCTTGGCGCTTAGCATTGTCAAAGGGTGCATTAGGGCCATGGCGTTCTAGAAAGGATTGAATGGAGTGCCGGCACCTCCACACCTTTCGGTGCTTGCCTTGAAGAATCAAGGGTTTTGATGGCATGACAAGCGGGTTGCATGCACTTGACAACATTCGCGCGCCTCTCCAAAATGTCTCCCCCAAGCATTTCTCGAAGAAGCGGCGGCTTCTTTGCCGGTGTTTTAAACATTTTTTCCCTTACGCCTCCTCTCCCATTCAAAGAACTACGTATGGTTGAAGGTCGAGATAATCAGTCGCGACACGAGCACTCTTTCAAGACAAATGTAATTGGAACCAAACCGAGATGCGCCCGGGATTCATGAGTGCAAAGGGCCTTACGGCGCAATGACTTGTATATGGCGTAAATTGCCGGCTTCTTTGTGATGAATTTCGCGAGGCGGCGGGCCTTTTGAATGGGATCTTTGAACCAAGCGTCTTTGTGAAAACCAGTCCTTGACAATAAGTTTAGGCAATGGCATTGGCGGTGGTGGCGTGCAATCCACGGAAATTCGGACTCCAACATTTCACCCGCTAACTTACAATTAGATGCATTGTCCATTACGACCTGAAATATTCTCTTGGTCCAAAACTCTCTATCCTGACCTTTGTCTTTTGAAAAATCAATCTCCTGTGACTTGGTGGAGTTTTGGTTTCTCGTTTTCAAGAATACTTAGCCCCCTGGATATCGATCATGAAATTTATAAGATGGTCCTTGTTTACATTGCTTCAACCATCGGTGACTAGAGAGGCTGGCCTGGCTTGATAACTTCGACTTAACCCAGTTCCACCCTCTCGACCATTCTTCCATGAATTTCATCCACCATTTTGTTATTAGCATGTTTGTATGAAGGCAATCTAAAATTTGGGCCTGCTTTGGCAACTTCTGGAAGGCTTCTTTGATTGCTTTGTGCTCCAAAATATGTGGAACAACCGTATAGAAAGGCCTCTACAACCTTCAATTCGTCTTCTTCGGTTGCTCGATGTTAAGCCTTTGGTCAACCCTCTGTTGCTTGTCTGTCTTTCCACTATCTGAATTGTCTCTGCCATTCTTTTTCGCCCGTACTTAACCCACCTATCGACCCTAGTCCACCCTCACGGTTGAGTGCGTTGGGCTGCGGGGGGGGTGGTGTAATTGATCTCTTCTTCTTGGCATGGTGAAGGTTCTTGGCTATCCCTTGGCTGTGTTCTTACGCTTCTATTATTTTTCGACCCAACACTTCAAGTGCATCTTGTCGTATGTCGGCCGGATGCCGTACATGTTTGCACCCCAATTCTAGGATCCGTAAAAGATGAGCTCGTATTCTTGTCGGCGGATCCATTTATTAACGATGTACCCACAAAATACACATTGCCACTCATTCTGACCAAATTCCTTCACAAATCCCCCATTTTTCGGGACCTCTCTTTTCGACCACGGGATTTCGACATATAATTCTTCCCGTCTTTGTTCCAACTCGGGTAGCCATATTTTGCCCATGACGGCGCAATTGGCTGCGGACCCCTGAAACGATGATGCATGACTTTGTTCCAACCCGTGGCCGGATGTGGATGCATGGCGCATGGCGGCACGGATTTGGATGATGTAGATGCATGACCGGTGGCATCCTGCTGCTATCTAAAATTCTGTCCCTGTTTTAGTATGCTAAAGGGTAAAGACTCCTTAATCGTCAAACTAAAGGCCGGCGTCTATATCGCGAAGGAGCAAGCTCACTGCGCATATGTTACATCGGCGTCCGGTTGAGCGTAAAGTGAAGGGCGAACCTATAGGTCTCTAAGGAACAGGGTAGGAACCAAAGGTGGGAAAACTCGTGAAGGAGGAATCTCACTTCACAATTCGGCGTCGAGGCCGGACGCAAAAACCCACACCTCAAAACCCCCGTTTCCCAAGGGGTATGTGGACTCAACTGGTAGTCAGCGTTGGCCGAATTCTAGAGCTAAACAAGTTTTCCTTATATATAATATTTTGCACAAAATAGACCTTGATGATTGGCGCAAAAGTTTTTCCCTTAGCAAAAGGCCCAAGATGCTTTGCAAAGTTTCCGTGAAAACAAGCTGTTTAACTTGAAAAACATCTTGGCGTGGCAGCAGGATTTTACCTCTGTAACCGAAATAGTTTAGCGTGGCGAGCAATTTATTTAAACTTATGCGAAGATGTTTTCGGCGTAAGCGGTTTATTTCGCTTCTGCGAAACTATTTACGGTTGGCGTGGCGAAAAATACTATTTAAACTACGCGAACCGGACCAGCGTAAGCGAAAGCGGTTATTTTAAACTACGAAGTTTTCGGCAACGGAAATTTTTTAGCGTATTTTGGCGTATTAAGCGTCAAATTTGTGCCGTATCAAACGAAAAATACGTATTGCGTATAAAACGTATACAGTATTGAACCTATCCCTGGTAATTAGGAATGCTTTTCAATTATGAATGATGCTCTGTTATGAGATGGCTCGATGTCTCTATGTGTCGGTTAGTCGTTCGATAAGCGGGGATTAAAAAGGAGGGTAGAGGCCTTTGAGCTTGAGTATAGAATGCTCCTAGTATTTCCTGTAACACCCTAGTAGTTTCGGCCTGTGCACAAGAGCCCACCGGGTCATAGATGCTATGGTCGGCTTTAGCGCGGATAAGGGACACGGTGGAGGAGTAGAGGGTGGGGTCTTCACGAGCATAAAAGGCTCCTGAGACTCCCCTCTGATGGGCTAGGCGATGGTCGGTCCACGGAGGTAGGGTATGGGTCGACACTCCACAGGTGTAGTGGTGTGACCGTATGGGGCACCATGCACTTTGAGTAGAATTAGGGTGAGTAAGTTTGGCACGGATGGGGGTCGTTGATGAGCGCGTATTCTCTAGCTCACCCCGATACCCTTTGTGATCACGGGGAAGGGCGCCTCCCAGGCCTACCTCAACGGACCGGGTGTCATGAACAGACGAGTAGACTCAAGGGTGATCCACGGATTACTGCGTTTAGGAAGGCTATAAGCGAATCCATGGCGTGAATCGACCCATCGCAAAGTGTGCAGGGAGGCGGTTGGAGTGGACAACCTAGCCGATGTTCTATGCCCGATAGCGCCATGCCAAGATTCGGTCCGCTGGTCTCATGAGACCCAGTAGTCGGTCGCTCCCCACTAGAGTGCAGCGGGGTAGAACACGGTTTTAGGTGTTTTCTTAGTTTTAGGTGCATATTCTTTGCCGTTGGTATTTGGATGGATGTGCCACCATTCGTGGTGTCTATTTATATGTGATTTATGTTGTGTGCTAATCCTTGTATTCATGCTTCCGCGACGTAGGAGTCCCATTGAAGGCGTGGGCCGAATGACCCCTTCGTGTCCTTCTTTCGGGCACCATAATATGGGTGGCGGAATAGGCGGAGGAGCCACACTCATGGCGAGGTGGTCGCCATGGGAGGGGAAAGTCCGTGTATGTATCGTCAGAGTCTGCCGTATATATCTGAGGAGGGCGTCCTGAATGCTCTTTGACTATTTGTGTAGATGTCGGACATGTACTGAAGGGGTGTAGTCTAGTTTAGGACATGTACAGCAAGGGCGTCTTGCGGATGCTCTTTGACTATTTGTGTAGATGACGGAGCAAATCTTGCAGTGCTGCTGTTGGAGCATATGCACAAAAAAGATATACCATGTGAGCTTTCTAAGTTAGAGTGCAAATGCATTTAAAGGTATGATGCCTGACCACGTAGTACTTCTGTTTTGAAGCCTAAAAATCATTAAAAATGTCGCGGATGCAATCACAACAAGCCCACTACATGAAACAAAATATTACTTGATTGTACATCTGATGGAGATGGAACCTTGTCTCTAAACGTTCAAACCCTAAACTATAACATATTAAAGTGGCATCATTACACTTAATACCTTCTGCAACTAGCAAAAATCCTGGAAGAGAGAAATGAAGATCAATGAGTTTTTTCTATAAAGAATCCCAAAAGTGAGATAAGAGCATAAACAGAGAATTAAAAAGAAAACAGGATTATGATCTATAACAATAAAAGCTTGCATCTATATTTGAAGGGAAGAAAAAGAATATCCAATTAGAAATTTCAATAGAGTAAATTACTTCATTTTATCATGTAATAAAGGCCCACGTTACTGTTTGCAGACCTTAGAATATGCGTCTAATACCATCACAAATTGCCGCTATGCTGAACGAATATTATAGTTAGTCAAAGAGATGCAAAACGAGCTAGGATTTGCATCCATTTCTTATTTTGGCATTTATGTGTTCATATTGTATGATGATTGGAGCATCACTTCTGGAGAACTTATATGTTGTAGGTGTAAGATAGAATTTTGCACTTATATGTAGTTATTTGTATGTGGGAAAGTAGGTGGGTTGGAACATCTTACTTTATGAATGGTGAATGCCAGTGGATAATGGTCCAAAAGAAGGTTTGCGCAAGTTTTTGAAGGTAGCAAGCGAGTGATGAACCTGAAATTGTACTTCACTATGAGTTTATGCAAGAGGTGATTAAGACGATATTGGTTTAAGGTAGAATTTGTACAAATATTCTATGCTATCAAGATTGTATTAGGGTGTAAATATGGTGGATGCATGCAAAGTTATTGCCGCCAACAGAAATAAGCCAAGATATTTTGGCCGTTGGAGATTTTGGGAAAGATATTCTTGTAAAAGTAGTGGAGAGAAAAGCTCATTGTGAAGAGTCATTTCTTGATATTGGAAAAGCAGATTGGAAGAATGCATCTAAGAATTCACAGCAGGAACTTCATGCAAGAGCAGAGATGCGGGAAGACCTCTGTAACGACTCCAGAAGAAGATTAGGCATCCGAATGGAAAGCAAACCAACGATCTGGCAAGATATCCTGGCCGGAAATGGAGGGACGCAGCTGTTCTTACCTGGACGAAAACCTAATCAGGTTTTGTTGGTTTTCCAAAATAATGACGTGGCGGTTATTGCATATAACAATGCGACACAGAGAGCAGCGATTTGTGCCGACTGAAGCGTGCCCAGAAATATCAGGCATCTGTCGAGTTTGGAGAAGGAGATGCTGATGGTTTTCAGATACAAGGATTTAATCCTTATGCAATTGCGGACAGGACCTGACTGGTAAGTATTCCCGTGATTTATGCAATAAAGAACTATACTGGTGATCTTGGAATAATCAGCCAAGACCAAATAAATTCTCAATGGCATAATGGATCATTCATGCACAATGGGAGAAGCTTAGATCGTCCTCGTGTGAAGCTTAAGAAGAAGAGACATCCTTGTGGACATCCAGAGTATGGTTGATAAGGAAGATATATCCTTTTGTAAGTACCATATATAAAATGGGTGTCGTATATGTCTAAATAGTCCTAGTGTGTGAGGCCCCAATGTAATTGATCTTAGCAGTTCAGATGCTTAGATCAAGGGGGAGAAATTGCCAATTAATATGATCTAGGCATCCTCATTTCTTATGATATGGTATATAGGACTAGAGAGTCAATTTGAATTTTCTAGTCGCAGTTTTAGAACTCCCTACATCATTGAAAGATGTGTCGTCCAAAGCCATCTAGATGTGTTCAAGGTTGAGCATTAAGGGGGAGTAGAAAACTACTAGGGAAGTTCAAATTAAACCCTCATTGATCTATTGATCAAGGGGGAGTGTTAAGAATAGTGATCGTATAGATCAATGTAGACATACGGGTGTTGTGGCATATACAGATGAGGTGGATTGCCATGTTGGCAATCCATACTAAGAGTTACAACTGTACCCAATAGTCATGTCTATTAGGATGAGTACCCAATAGTCATGTCTATTAGGATGAACAGTCACCACCTATCCTATACGTGCGCTACATTGAGAGCTATTCTCAACCAGTCATCTCAATATCATTCTCTACAGTTTTGCTATTTTAAGACAATCTTTATTTCTTCTTAGAAGGGTAAGAAGAGATTCAGTTTAACTTTTTCAGGACAATTTTTTATCTCTTGCTTGTTTTTGTCCAAAGCACTTAAAGATAGAAAATCATGGAGAAAATTACTATGGCAAGCGTCACTGGGCAGGAGCCTGAGCAGCCATTTACTGGCTGATTTCCAAAGATACTAAGATACTATGAATTTCAATGACCACCTCCTTTTCTTTGCATAAATCCCAGAGTTGCTTATCATGAGAACAGTCCACAACTTCATCATTTCATCATGATATATTAGAGCATCAGACAGAGAA
This sequence comes from Isoetes taiwanensis, assembly GCA_021234155.1. NCBI lineage: Eukaryota > Viridiplantae > Streptophyta > Lycopodiopsida > Isoetales > Isoetaceae > Isoetes > Isoetes taiwanensis. The sequence continues at coordinate 28,251,988 of JAJEKV010000005.1, forward strand.
AACAATTCTGAAATTTTTTAGGTGCATGACAGGCACTGGGCACTTGACACGTCGAATCTTTTCAATGTTCTGCAATAATAACTATATTATTGACATGTTCCTTCACACAAATTGATGTACGTCTACCTTTACAGTTTAGCATTTACATCCAACCAATCTGAATTTGCAGTCCTCAAGAACAGTTTTTGTTGCAAGGCAGCACAGTTATTTGCATGCCTATAGTGATATGTACATGAATATAGTTTATCTGTTCATGGCATAATATTGCCCGTTTTCATCTCTGTTGTACTAATTATGTGTAGGGCTGAGTCCACTATAGAGTGTGGCAAGTGGATTTCAAGGAAGGAAGTAAATGGTTCAAATTTTGCCACTAAGACTAATGTGGAAAACTTTTACAGAAAAGAAAATTAAATGTTGCTTACTTGGCTTCTGTGCATGTAAGCGTTTCCTTAGCTGAATCCACTTTCCTTGCAGGCCACTAACAATGCAGGAAAATTCACTAAGATCCAAGCACAACTGAGAATGGATAAATAGATACAAGATAGATACAGTTTTTAATGTCCACGAGAAGTCGGAACTGTTCAAATATTTTAGAGATGGGTATGCCTGCTAATAATAAGGCCATTTATTCCCAAAATTTAACCAGCAAAAACTAGTTGCTAGAAGTTGGAGTAAGTTCCAATGATTCCAATCACCGTATAGACATTCATTCATATAGATAGTGGTTGAAGGATCTTTTCCTCTTTCCATAAAACATCATGTCCAGTCCCACAAATAGGGCTAGCTCAAGATTGCAGGCAAATGTGGCTTATCTCCAAATGAAAGGAAGTTGCTTTTTAGAGCAGGTGGTTGTGGACAGAGATGAGGAGCTGACTTTTCAGAGGCTCATATTTCCTATGCCATAAACAGTACTATGCTGCTATTAATGGCGAAAAGAAGGAGAACCTTCAAACTGCTTGCTTTGATCTTTGCATGATGGGGTATACTCTGTGCCTGCAAGAAACCGAACTGATTTCTGTTCCAGAAAATGCTTGCTCTTTTTGCATGATGGGGAACTATACTCTGTGCCTGCATGAAATGGAACTCAATGTTGTTCCAGAAAATGCTTGGTTTTTTTTTGCATGAAAACTATACTCGGTGCCTGCAAGAAATATGGGGGACTCTATTCTTTTCCAAAAAATGCTTATGCTCTTATGGAGAACATATCTAACGTTCTTGATACATCAAGCTCAAACAAAGCTACTGAAGAAAATGAATTTGAATATACCTAGTTTTGTCAATAGGAAAAACAAAGAATCACAAGACCTAAGAATGCCAAAGTAACTCCGTCCGCCTCTGAAATGGCCACCCTGATTAGAACAATCTTATTTATATATGCAGACAACTGCCACGACAATTTTCACCCGGCCAACTTTAGCAAAAGGTGCGTCCAGCTGCGCTGGCTATGTCACTTCAGAACGCCTTTCGCCGTTATTCCCTGGTTGCATAATTGATGTTTGGTTCTGACATTCTCTTATGTGTCTATCTATCTTACCTGTATATAATTTATACATACATAGAGTTACATTTGTCAGCTGATGTCGCACAATCCTAACCATTGGTGATTTCGTCCCCTAGAATAATAAACGGTCATGATTCTGCCACGACCCACTGCACCAAGATATCGAGATATTTGAGATCTCTCATCGAGATATTGAGATCTCTTACATGTGCAAAAGTTGTACCTGCACTAAGATTTCATTCCACGTCTCTTTGTAAAAGAACATTTGGACCATTGCCCACTAGTATTTCAAGATGTTAAACATGTGGGCATTCTCCTTTTTCCTCTTCCCCTGTTGATTTTAAAGCTTAAATTTGTTGTCAATTCTCTCTCTTTATGCTTGATGCATGTTTGCGCATGACACTATAAGAAGGGTAGAATACCTACACTATTGCATCACACGCTCAGTCTTCCACCATCTTTCCTTTGTTGATTGCAGAGTGAACCTTCTCTTTTAGGCAAAGTTAGCATCTCCTTAAAGAGTGAGAAAATGTGCTCTAACGACCAAGTTTTCTGTGAGAAGGAAAAGTGCCCAACTGAAAAAAATGATGGGATCAAAATGAAGAGCCTCAAGTGCATTTTGGAATCCTATGGATGGAGCACAAAGGAAAAGATTGGGAAAATGGACTTCGAATGCAATAGCAAGGTCAGCACTTTGAATGGACCCTTCGAAAGAAGTTTGGAGAGTTTCATAGATCTTGAACTATTGCAAAATGAAAGAGAGGTAAAATTATGGAGTCATGTTTTAGAGTCCAGGGAAGTAGCATACCCTTACAATGATGATGTTGTTCATGATAAACTATATCAAGATTCAACGTTATCTGAGTACTTAAAAACTATAGCATGTGTACTTAGAAAGGGGGGCTGGCAAGAAGGGGAAGTGCAGGAGATGATCCCAATAACATGGTAAACAACGCCAACAAATACCTAAAGTTGTATATTGGGTGTTTATGATATACTAGTTGAATCCACAATCTATTACATACCATAGAGTCAACTAGCTAATTTCAACATATTGTGATAGATAGATAGATAGATAGATAGATAGATAGATAGATAGATAGATAGATAGATAGATAGATAGATAGATAGATAGATAGATAGATAGATAGATAGATAGATAGATAGATAGATAGATAGTGGAGCCCGCCCTTTTATATGGGCCAAACTCTGGGGCCCGATGTTGTCCCTCTCTACCTAGAATGACTTGGAGTAGGTACAAAAAGCCTTCTTAGCGCAGGCACTTGGGGTGAAGTCTATGGTCCTATATCAAATCCTATTGCAAGAGACAGGCCCTTTGCCTCTTTATACAACGGCCCTTGATCGCACATCGTCTACTTTCAGAAGGTGGTCAATATGGACGATGCTCATCCCCCTAACCTAGCTTATGCTATAGCAATATGGCCCCAGCGCCTCAAGGCCGGCTGGAGGGAAATGAGAGCGTAGTGGCTGGCCAAATAGAATGTGCAGGAGCACAGGTGCATATAGGTGCAAACAAAGGCAGATCGCCATAGCTTGAGGCAATATTTTGATCGTTACCTGCGTATCCATTTGCCTATGAAAAGGCACAGACTCATTGCTTCGATTCACACAAGTGCATATCGTCTTCAAATTGAAACGGGCAAATGGATTGGGGAGCCATGCCAGAAAGGCTTTGTCAATGTTGCCAAGTGAGAGCCATTGAGGATGGATGTTATACCCATCAGAGTTATCTAGAGTATGATCAAATCTGGGCACACCATGCTGAGTTAGTTAAGCCTGGCCAACCGCTACATGTGATATTGAGCAGGGCTTTCGTACGGATGTTGAAATCATACTTTCAAGAGGTCATGGATATGCAGGAACAGCTATGTCCTTGACACACACCTGGCATGTATATATATGTTTTATCATGTATATTTGTATAGTTTGATAGCATTCTTATTACTGCCACAGTTTTCCCCTCGAAAACCTTTCGGGATGGGTTTTTTAATCCAAACAGTAATAAGTCTGCTGCGCTTCTTCATTGGGTCCCATAGAAAGATTGGTCTCCATGGACAATAAAAGCCATTCTATTCTATTCTATTCTATCTATGTTCATATACTTTCATATGACTAGTGCCATGTAAGCATGCCACTTGACATGAACCTCAACATGTAGCTTGATCTATGTGATCACTTATTCTAAATTCTAACAGAAGAATCTTAACATGTGATCGAGAATGCATTTCTTTTTAGACAATAAAAAAATTACATTTACAAATTCAGTCACTATATGCACAAGTCTATCCGTCATCCATTGAGGCATAGCTGCTGCTACTTCCACAAATATAATATCAACAAATATTCCATAAGTGGGGATTTGCACATACAATATTATAGATCAAATTTTGAAATGTTTCAAAATCAATTTTTTTTCTGGTTGTTACTTACTCAAATGCTAAGTAACATTCTCCAAAATCTAATGCACGTGGGTGCGCCGATGTCTATATGGACGCGTTCCAATGGGTTTTGTATTCTGCAATTTTCTACTAATCAAATTTTTCATGTAGAAAATGCGAATTTTGCAAAAAGGATGGAGATTTCATCCATTTCGTATTTTATGTATGCAACTTCGACCCTATCCCTAATCAACAGCACACGAGTAGCCATCAGTAGGCTGACCGATGCAACACACATATAATAGAGAAACCTTGTGGGCGTGGAACAATGAAAGAAGAAGCAAGCAAGTGGAAGGAATTCATTGAAACCTTCAGAAAAGGTTGGATCCCAAATGACTTCATGATGGAGCAAAGATAGTCTGGCAAGAGTAACACAACGAAGTAAATTCTTGTCAAAATACACAAGTGTTTACACGGGCCTTAGACTTTACAATGTCATACTCCTTCGACTTGAAGCAGTCGAAGGGTACATTGGAGACCTTCTGCAAGAGCTCAAAGGGCCAGTTAGAAGTTGTAGGCCAATGGCCATAAGGGAAGTGTAGAACCATGCAAAGAACCTAGAATCGACAATGACTGAGCATGTAAGCTTTGCACCTACAGTTAAAAACACGATAAGGAAAGCTAGCCGCCAAGCAACGGACCAAAAAGACTTTTTCAAGCAAAACTTTGACAAATACAGAGGGGCATCTACAATGTGACGCTCCCAGAATCTATACGATGCTCCCATCGTACAAATACGGGAATTTCCCTTTCATGGAGACTATATCGCCATGATAGGGCCCTCCGTCATACTCGGACCACTTGGGATGGCCAAATGTCCGGGCGAGGAACACGGAGGTGTCATTCGTCCCACGTCCTCTATGGGAAATCCTATACAACGGAAGCATACATACACGTTAGCATACAACAATCATGCTAAATAATATACCACCACGAAGGGTGGCCCATCCATCATCATCAACGAAAAGACAGTACAACCATAATAATATGAAATAAACATCATGACAAGGCGCTACCCCGGGCTCAGACTCCAAGGGATCAATTGACGGCCAGGGCCTCAAGATATCAGCAGACGAAGGTATAACATGGCGTTGACTGGCATAAAACAATGGCTAGGGTAGTCCACTCCATCTGCCCCTCCTGTGCACACTTTGCAGATAGGCTGAATCATGTTATGACGTGCTTGTAGCCCGCCGGAGATGCAATCCCAAGGAATCACCCTACGGGACTACTCCGGGTTACATCTCCCCGGTCCGATGAGGCAGGTCAGAGAGGCGTCTCCTTCAAGATATCGTGAGGCAGAGGTATAACATGGCGTTGGCTGGCATAAAACAATGCCTAGGGTAGTCCACTCCATCCGCCCCTCCTGTGCACACTTTGCAGATAGGCTGAATCATGTTTGACTTGCTTGTAGCCCGCCGGAGATGCAATCCCAAGGAATCACCCTACGGGACTACTCCGGGTTACATCTCCCGGTCCGATGGCAGTCGAGAGGCGTCTCCTTCGAGAGCATGGCCGGATCCCCAGGTGTACTAGAGAACACGTGCCCCTTAAAGTGACCTCTCGCGCCATTACCAGACTTACTCCCCTAAATCTAAAGGCCAGCTCACCACCCGGCTGGGATTCCAGTCGAGCGTCCCTATAGGCACGCGTCTCGACCTGTGGAGTGGTCGGACCCATACCGGCCCCCACCACGCTGACCGGCTATAAGTCTAGCACACTGTAGGAGTCCTGTAGCCGCGCTAGGCAAGACCCCACCCCCGATTCACCATCATACTCGTTATCTGGTGCTGAACCGCATCATATCATCCACAGCCAGGTTGGCTCTTGTGCACAGGCCGCATTTATTGGGTATTAAGGGGTCTAGCTAGAGACATCTCTACTGTTAAGAGGCTTTTAGATCTATACCCTTCCCTCATACACGAAAGAAGTGGAAAGAAAGATTATAAACACTATCTAAATATCCAGAACAACATACAAAAGAGAATTTAATCATTCCAGCTATTCAAAGAAGTGTCAGCGAAATAGAAGCTATCTAAGGACTAACCAGTCTCTTGGCTGGAGCCGTTGTCACAGAAGGCATCCATAGCTCGAGGCTGTTGATAGGTATTGGCAAGGACGGGTTTAAACTAGTGGCTGCTGCTCCTCTTCACTCTCCAATTCAAATTTGGGATGGAATGGGGGGTAGGACCCCTATTTCTCCAACCAAAATAGAATAGAATAGAATAGAATATGATTTTATCGTCCACGGAGACCAACTGGCCTATGGGACCCAAGTACAAAAGAGAAGCGAAAGTATTACTACGAGATTAAAACCCCTGAGAAGGGTTTTCGGGAAAAACCTTAGTAGCAATAAGGATCTTGCGACATCTTTGCACAATTATATACATAATCACAAGTACATCACGAGGTTAATGTCCGGACGGAGGGGCATAAGCGAGTCCACATTATCCATTACCTCCCGGGTACGATCCCAACAAGCCCTGAGAGGTCGCGTGCTCGGTAGCTCATGCAAAGGCGATGGGGCACAACTAGCAGAGCATCCGAGGCCCGGATATCTTTGTATGCCGGACAGGCACGGAGGGCGTGACTTTCATCCTCAATGGCCACGTTGGCGGCCGGCGGACTCTGTCCTCACGCGGCTCCCGAATCCATCTCCCTGTCTCAATGCGGAGGTGGTGTGCACTGTCTTGAATGGAAGCAATCACCTGCGCTTTTCATGGGTAGATGGGTGCGCAAGTAGTGGTGTGGGCCTTGTGAGCATGGGACTAAACTGCTGTCGATAATTGGAGGGCCTCTGCATCCCAAAGCTTGGCCATGAAGCAAGCATCCAATCTTGCTTCAAGGCGGTAGCGTTCCGCCGGTGTATGCAGCGGGTCCACATCGTGTGCTGCACATTCCATAGCGAACCAGCTGGGCTTGCTTGTCTTTCCAAAGAAGCTTTGAGTCGGCCAAGGGCCCATTTACTTGCCAAAGCAAGGTTGGGCAGCGGGCTTCATCCATAGCCACCACCTTCCCGGAAGTAAATAATGTGACGTTCAAATTGACCCTCTCAGAATGGAAGGAAGCCCTGTCTCCTCGAGCAAGATCGATATGGGACCGTGGACTTCACTCCCGGTGCCGGGCCAAGAAGGCCTTCAGCCCTGCTCTAGATCATTCAAGTGGTGAGGGATATCCGGCCCCCACTTACGCCCCATAGAGGAGGACGGTTCAACCAAGGCCTCGAACAAGTGTGCTGGTGACCCCATGCATCTGACTCACGCCTTGTTGTTGTTTTGCATTGCATCTGGGGGCTTTCCGACTGCGGTGACCGTAAACGATGGATGCATCCCGGTGTGTGGTAGTAGAAAACTCAATGCCCAAATACTTATAAAGCCCGGGCCACCTCCACTACACCTGCCCTGGTAAGTGAATGAGGGAAGGCGTGGGTGCGGGATGATGGGACCAGCGGCACCCTTGTCTTGGCAAGTTAACTCTCATGTCGGTGAATTGGGAGAAAGTGTCCAAAGCATCCGGTGGCATTGCATGTCCTGCAGGGGTATATCGCGAAAGCAAGGCCAACATCATCGGCATATATGAGTTGCCGGATTATGTGGTGCATCAATGGCCTCCCCCCGGGTGCTCGGCTAGCCATTCTTCTAGCTGGTCAATGTACAAGCCCCGGCGTCGGGGATAGAGGGCAGCCCTGGCGCACCCCAATGCTACTAACAACTTGGGCTCCCCGACGGCAGGAGCCAGACGAGCAAGCCTCGTATAGTCGTATATAGCATTGGTGTCTCAATCGTCCAACTTCTCCCAGAGGCTTTGTGTCAAAAGCCTTTCTGCGAAATCCACAAAACAACAACGATCACCAGATTGCGGCGTTGATTCAGGCTATCCTCTATGAGTGTTCGCAGAGTGAAGATATGGTCAATAGTAGAATGCCTGGGGAAGCATGTACTGCGTGAGAGCCTTGACTTCTCCATCTCGCCCAAAGTATCGATTCGGCTGCTCAAGAATCCGGAGCAAAGCAACTTGGCAAAGGATGGCCCGACCATAATGGTGCGATAGTTGGGTCGGGCTGTAGGGGGTCCCTGCGCTTTGTATATGGGCACAACTCTTGGTAGTCGGTCTTGGGGGAAGCCTTCTTGCAATGCCCTGTTGAAGAGTGTTGTGAGAACCGGCACCATTGGGGGGCCCGATTTGAGAGCTTCTTCTGCACGCATACCATCCAAATGTCTTTGCCTTCCGTTAGCGGCGTTACAGGCCCATTATGACATCCCCTTCAAGAATGACCGGTGCTAGGCACATGCAGTGGAGATACTTGGTGCCCGGCTTCCCATTGGGTCATACAGCTGCTGCAATTATCTCACCCATTGTTCCGGGGAAATATTTCTTGTGGGATGTGCAGGCTTACTCAAGACCTTTCTCCAGAAGGTCCTAGGGTGGCGGTCTAGTAATCTGTTGCTGGTGCTCCGCAAGGTACCTGGCTTTCTTGGTCTTGAGGAAGGAGCGGTATTGACGGACGGCCTTGCACAGGGAGACCAATTTAGTAAGTCCCTTCTGGCCAATCGATTTGGGCCAGGTGCCACCCCCCTCATTGGTGATAATTCGTTAATTAGACCAAATTAGCATAATTAGGTTAATTATGCTAATAAAATCCATAATTATCCATTGATTTTATTAGCATAGCTAATAAAATCCATTATAGGTGAATACCACTTGGGCCCCTAGGCCTACTACATGCTGGTGACGTGTCATGATATGCATACGTATACCGTATAAATACCTGGAACGTCACATTCTCCCCCCCTTGGATTAATGCTATCCTCAGCATTAGAATTAGTGGAGAGTAAGAATGGAAAAGATAACTTTCATTTATTGAAGACATCAAAGGGTTACATATTCAGGTAGCAGGACAAAAGTCCTTTTTCAACATAAGTAGTAAGAGATTAACACTCAAGAGTACACTCAAAACATAAAATTTCAAAAACACAAGTTGGCCTGCGAAGTGAGGTCCATATTCTTCTGCAGTCATCAGTACACTCTACTGAGCTGCAGAAGTGAATACTTTAGTGTTTAAAAAGTAAATTAAGTAGTGTGGTTTAAGGGATCACCCCCTTAAGTAATAAAAAAATTATGAATGCAAGAATCCTATCATGCCTATGGCTGGCATGTCATCGCGGCATAAGGAATGGCACTATTCCCATTATAGCCGTAGACGAATGCGTCCTATCATGAATGCCTATATGCCCAGTTTCCCATCTAAGTTGCATGTAACCCAACCCCTAGCATGATCCCTGCCGAATCTCACTCATATGACCCCTGTCGCACTAAAAAAAAACACTATGCTTACCGTGAGGGTCGGAGATGATTGCATCTTGAATGGTTCGGCCCTGACATTCTTTCATAAAGTCCGGGTAAGTCTTATCCAAATCCGCTTTAAGAACCCATGTTGCGTCCTCTGTGGGTAAGTGTTTCCACTTAACCAAGTATTGCAAAATTTGAGTTCGGCGGGTTTGCTTAAACGCACGATCAAGGAGAGCTTCAGGCACAATCTCCAATTGATCCTCAGTCATCTCTTGAAGTGTTGGTGTGTCAAGAACTTCTTCTGGATCTGGATGATGCTTCTTGAGAAGACTTACATGGAAAACTTTAGGGATCTTTAAATGTGCAGGTAGATCCAATCGGTAGGCCTGAGAACCTATCCTTTCGGTTATCTGAAAAGGTCCCGCCCATCTAGGTGCAAGCTTCTTGCAATTGCCAATCTTATTTGGCTTGCTTCACCTTGATTTTTAGCCAAACGGAATCACCGACCTGAAACTCGCGTGGAGTGCAATGTCGATCAACAAGACTCTTTTGCCGAGCTCTTGCGGCTATCAAGTATGCTCGAACCTCTTTGACTAATGCTTGCATGTCTGTAAACAACTATTGAGAAACTGTTACGCACTAGCACCTCTAGTGATAACCAATGCACCAAAAGGGCGGATCCTTCAAGGAAATCGTTATCCAATGGGCCCCAACCTTTCCAGGCTTTATCCCATACCCCACAGACCATATCAATTCCTCCCCTCCTCGAGATGCTTGCCCTCAAGCATGTGGAACACACCAATGTTACCACGAGGAATTGAACCTTGGCTCTGATACCAAATGTTACGCACTAGCACCTCTAGTGATAACCAATGCACCAAAAGGGCGGATCCTTCAAGGAAATCGTTATCCAATGGGCCCCAACCTTTCCAGGCTTTATCCCATACCCCACAGACCATATCAGAAACTTCCACCTTGGATACTGGGTTATGCCACGTATCTGGTCTAAGGCATTGATAGCCGTAATTAATCATGAAAGGAGACATCCTTGAGGACTCCTGTCTAGTGCTGTTATAGGCAAACTCTACCAAATGGATGTAGTCTATCCATTGAGATTGCTTGTTCCAACGTAGTTACGTAGCGTATCTTCAATGATGCGATTGGTACGCTCTGTTTGACCATCTGTCTGCGGATGATAAGCTGTGCTCATGGCAAGCTTAGTTTGAATAGTGTTGAAGAAATCTTTCCAGAATGCACTAACAAACTTAGGATCCCGATTTGATATAATAGTATGGGGCATCCCATGCAAACGAAATACCTCCCTGGTAAATAGCAAGGCGGTGTCCAACGCAGTGTCCGTGGTACGACATGGCAGGAAATGTGCCATCTTAGAAAGTTTGTCGACCACCACCATTAAGGCATCAAACCCTCTTAATGTGCGCGGAAGCCCCACGATAAAATCCATGGTAATAACTTTCCATTTTGCATTGGGGACATCGAGGGGTTGCAACGCCCCTGGGATATGCAACTGCTCAGCCTTTGTTTGCTGGCAGATCTGGCATTGCTTAATGTACTTGGCAATGTGTTTCTTCATTTCTAGCCAGAAATAACTGGAGCAGATTTTGAAATATGTCTTCATAAATCCTGCATGCCGCGCTATAGGACTGTTATGTGTATCATAGAGAATGTACTTACGAACTCCAGATGTCCCGGGAACACATAACTTATCCTTGTAATAAAGGAGTTCAGCTTCCTTCTTATAATGGTGGAAGGTCTCCCTCTCCTTATCCGTTCTGGCTTCCTTAGATACACTTTGCCATATCTCCCGGAATTCTGGGTCTATGGGAAGGGCCTGCTGAATCTGCTTCCCAAACTCACTGGAGAGTGTGGATATAGCATTACAATGCGTTCGAGTGACGAATGGATGTCTGGAAATCATGTCAGCAACAACATTATGCTTGCCCGGCTTATAAATGACCTCAAAATCATATTCCTCAAGGAATTCCATCCATCGTCTTTGTCTAAGTTGAGATGAGGTTGCGTGAAGATGTATTGGAGGCTTTGGGGATCCGTATCACACACTCTTCAACTTAGTTTATGGCATTGAAGCTGTGCTTCCAGTCGAGCTTGAGCTTCCATCTCTAAGGTTATCTCACAAGCTATGTTTACCCTTTGAATATGCCTTGCAGGAAAGATTGGACACCCTTTTGCATTTAGAAGACTACAGGATGGAGGCTGAGAATGCTAACCTGCTTAAAAAAGCCAGAGATTTAGCTGCTTTCAAAGCTGCTCATAAAATACAGGGGACTTTCAAGGCAAGAGAGCTAGTTCTAAAATGGAATAAGTCAAGGGAAGACTCAGCTAGTAAGTTTGAAAATCTTTGGGAAGGTCCCTATGAGGTGTTGGAACCTGCATGCACCAACTCTTATTGGGTGAAGACTAGCCGGGGTGCCACTTCCAAATCCCAACAATATATCCACTTGAAGAATGCTGGGACCAGCATATATGTTTGTCACACATGCTCTAAAATTTAGATAAGTTTATGCCTTTTTTATATAATAAAATCTTAGGCAAAACCATTATAGAGGTTGATATTCTCTCTCTCAAAACTTTAGAACTTCATTATTTCATATTCAAAATCATGAAGCCTCAATCATAAGTGATCACAAGCAAACGAGAGGTGCCCAGAGGCCCCAACATACGATCTGCGTCGTAGGATTGACGGATCTGACGACTGTGGTAATCCAAGCTGCATCGCTTAGAATATGTAGCCCAATTGCAGGGGGGTCCAAGGGGATTTGATATGGATGTAAAAAATACAATTTCTAAAACCATAGACCATATATCCTTAAAATAATTGAATGTGTTGTTATAAAAAAAAAAAAAACATAGATTCAAGATCCTATATTATAATATTATAGGGTGTGTCGTGAACCACGTCCTAATCTGGACGGTCAGGATTGATCTAGCAATCTAACGGTCATAATTTTTTTGTAGTTTAGGTATGGCATCTTCTCTATACGCAGCTCCAGCCATGGGTGAAGATAATGTACTAGTTAAATTTTCTTCTCATTGAGCATAATGTCAATGTCTACTAGCAAACCTTTAGTTATTATTTATTAGAACCTTTACACCAAATCATAGTCAGAGCACTGCAGCAATGAGGTTAACTAAAACACTATTCATTCTATAATAAAACCATTCGAACCTGTACTTGTTTGGTCTTAAGCGAATCTCGCATGCCTTGGTACCAGACCCATTTCTTGCAATACTGAAATACAAGATCCGTCGATTGTGCAAGACCGAACAGGATCATTCAGCTGTGGTGGCCTCGATTAATCGGGCCACCTTACTATTTAAAATAAGAAATAATCCTAAGGTCTAAGTTGCTTATTAGAGAATAAGCATTAGACCTTTACAAAGCTTGTAATCTAGAATATTAAGGCATAACCATTATTATGGCATGATTAAACAACATTCCTCCTTCATGCAGCCTTTTGCACATGTAGTTTCCTGCTTGCCCATCCATTTGCTTCCTCTTCACATAGTTACAGCCACTCAGCATGACCCCCAGGATCAAGACCATGGCACGGGAGACCCGCAAAGCCAAGAGCCTGATCAAATTGCAAGTGCATATCTCGGACAAACCCTATGACACTTCAATTAAACCGTATCTTATGGCAGCCTCTTTTTTGGGCCTCAGCATCTTATCATGACCCAGCCAGATACACAGTTAGTCCTGATGCGTCCTTAGATGCGGCCCTGGATAGGCTTGCTGCTCAGATGCACTGTCTGCATCCAGATATCTTGTTCAGAATACAGACAGTCATCACTATCACAATGATGTCTGCTCAGTTACCCTTACAAAGCTGGGTGCAGCTTTTGGAGTTGTTGCTACAATTTCTGAGCCACAACCCCATAGATCATAGCAGTGCTCCGTCGGTATCCAGCACAGTGCCTGCGCCTGAGCATGTGAATGATATGCCTGAGGATGATAACAAAGTATAGGGATCCACACATATTATGCCTAAGCATGTGAATGATATGTTCGAGGATGATAACAGAGTACATGGGTCCATGTATACCTCACCTGATGATTCATTGCACACTGTACAGGTGGAGGTCCCGCCTTCTAAGCCAGCAAGGGCCACAGAGCATACACTAGCCTTGAACCTACGTATCATAGGTATTCAGGAGACGAGTGATTCTCTTGCTACAGATGAGGCAGTACAATTTTTTACCCAAGTGATGCACATCCAAGCACATGGTATTGTCTTGGCCCATTGGGTTGGAGCACTGCGGCCTGACCGTCCTCGTCACCTCTTGGTCTGCTTTCAAGATGCTCTTTCCCGGTTGCACATTTTGCGACATGGCAACCATCTGAAAGGAACCACCTTCTCCGTCCAGGAAGACCTGGCCCCAACATAGCTCTGTAGACGGAAAGAAGAATTATGTCGTGTGCGCGAGGCTCGCCTACAACGGAAGTGGGCCATTTATAGGGGAGGTCAGGCCATCATTCGGGATCAGCGGCCATCTGACCCATGGGCTGTTACTGTACAGCCATGTAATCTCTAGTTTCACTCTGGTTTAGTCTCTATTTTTTTGTTTGTTATCATTTGTGATTTGTTGTGGGGGACAGCCCCCGAGCTTTGTGAGGGCTCATGCCCTCTTTTTCTGTTCTGGTTCCATAACCCGATTGGGTTCCCGTGGATGTTAAAGGACTTATCTTATCTTATCTTCATGCCATAATCAAATACAGGTTTTTTTTTTTTTTTTTTTTTTTTTTCAGAACTTACCTTGAACTCCTAACATGGTTTTGAACTGTCAAATTTTGCCAGAGGTAATGCTTTGGTCAGAATATCTGCAACCTGTTCTTGAGTACTTACATGCTCAAGTGATATCTTCTTGTTTGCAACTTGCTCTCTGATAAAGTGCATATAATCTCAATATGTTTGGTCCTCTAATGCATAATAGGGTTCCTAGTGATGGCTCTGCAACTTAAACTGTCACTTACTAGAATAGTAAGATGATTTTGAAGAAAATTTAATCATGTCATGACAGTACCTTAATGGTTTGAAGGCATGGTGGCTACAGAATACTGGTGTTAGCATAATTCAAATGATCACTACTATGTGGTGTGATCATAATACTTATACTGCATAAGGAGATCATGGAGATATGCATATAAGGTTCGAAAAGCTAACTTTGAGATATTTGAAGGTGATATTTTGAATGGTTCTATAACTATCTGTGGATAAGACCTATTTATATTGTCTGGTCTTATCATTGAATTAAGTTAAATATGGCATAAGGTTTTTCGGTCCAATAGGTTGGAGGCAAGCAAAGTTTGAATTCGGACTTGCCCATTCCGGCATGAACCAAAGAGGTCGGTCCGGCTTGTCGGCCGGATCAACCAATAAATCAAGAAGTATGATGTAAGTTTTCTGCATCTGAAGTTACAGGGACTTCCGGAGAACTGTCGCTTGGGCTATCGAAGATGTAAATATCACTGCATTTGAAATATAAAAGATAGCATATGATCATGCTTTACTCGTTTGTTTTTCAATGGTATTAACATCACATGTTTTTTGAAGTCCATTTTCTTGTAGTGATAAAGAGGTGAAATTGTGCCAAACAAATTGTGCTAGTGCAATTGTATCATATTGACTAGTCAATCTTCTTCATTGGTATCAAAGCACAGGTCATCATGTCTACAAGATTCGGAGCCAATCTTTTGAATGCCATAGAAGTTTTCAAGGGAGAAGGAAGTTTTCAAGTTTGGAAACAAAGCATCAGGGAAGTCCTTGAATTTGAAAATCTCTGGTATCTAATAGATGAAAATGCAGTTAGACGTACCACCTCAAATGTAAGTGCAGGAAGTGTAAATGCAGGGAGAACTAGTGCAAATTCTTGGAAGCACATTTCCTTCTCTCAAAGTAATTGAATTATCTCCTTCATCCATGATCATACACACAACATAAACCAATTTGTGCAAGCTTCAAAGCGAGCAAAGGAATTAGAACCATCTACCTTGCGAAGTCTCAAAAGCCCAAATCTAGCATCGCCCACTGCTATTTGAGAGACTATTTGAGTTTGCTATTTATGTTGAAAAGTGGGCATGGCGATTCTAACACTCAAGATTATCATTCTGTTAACTCAAGGGGAGCTTTGAAAACAAATTGAATTGCAAATCGAAGTGCAAAGAGAGCCGTTTGAAGAAGAGCTTCTATGGCCAATAAAGCCTGCTGCACTCCGGCCTCGAAGCATCCGAAACCCTGAAGATCCGAAACCCATTGTTGTTTAATCATGCCATAATAATAATAATGGTCATGCCTGCACAGCCCACAGGGAATATCAGCTCGGAGCAATGGGTACAGTACTTGCAACAGCTTTACGACCCGCTCGGGGGCCGGATACCAGTCCCTCCACAGATAGGCATGGCTCTGGTCATCACAGAGGGGGATGTCATCATGGGCCTACAACGTCTAGCTAATGGGAATGCAACAGATTTAGATGGCATGCAGGCGGAACTTCTGAAATGGGCTGGGCCTCCACTGGTGCCTGTCCTCACGGCACTATTCAATAAAGCATTGCAAGAAGGCTTCCCTCCGTGCAGTGGACCACTAGTAGAGTTGTGCCCATATACAAGGCAGGGGACCCTCAATCCCCGGCCAACTATCGTATTATTAATGTCAGCTCTCTCTTTGCAAAACTGTTGGCTGGCATCCTTGAGCAGCGACTGACAATATGGGCAGAGGAGACAGATGTGCGAGCCCTCACACGGGCATGTTTTCGTTCCAGGCATTCCACCATTGATCATATCTTCACCCTGTGCACATTGATTGAGGATAGCAAGAATCACCGACAAAACTTGTACTGTTGTTTCGTGGATTTCGCAAAAGCTTTTGACACAGTACCCCGGGACAGGTTATGGGACAGACTGCGGCAGCTGGGGACCCCCCTTGACTTGCAGAATGCAGTATATAGGCCATAAGAGGCATGCTCAGGCCATATCACATCGTCAGGACAGCCGGTAATCAGTAGTATTGGAGCAATGGAGTGCGTTAGGGTTGTCCCCCGCCCCCACACTCTTTGGCCTATACATTGACCAGCTGAAAGATTGGCTCTCTGAGCATGGAGGTGCAGGCGCCCATCTCATGCATCACACAATCCGGCGACTCATATATGCTGACGATGTCAACCTCCTGGCCTATACTCCAGAGGACATGCAACGTCACCTGGATGCTCTTGACACTTTTTGCCGATTCACTGGCATGTGAGTTAACTTGGCCAAAACTAGGATGCTGCTAGTTTCATCATCCCGTATCCAAGGCTTCCCTCATTCACTTACCAGGGACAAGATGTAGAGGTGGCTCCGACCTACAAGTACTTGGGGATCGAGTTCTCTACTACCACCCATTGGGATGCTGCCATCAGGTTGCGGGTCACGACGAGTTGGAAAGCACTATATGCCATGCAGAACAACCGCCACAAGGCAGAGTTGTATGCCTGGGGCCACCAGTCACACTTATTTTGGGCCTTGGTCGAGCCGGTCCTTTTGTATGGGGCAGAAGTGTGGGCTCCGGTGATATCCCGCAACACCTGGAATGACCTCGAGCAGGTGCAGAAAGCCTTCTTGGCACGAGCCCTTGGGGTAAAGTCCACAGTTCCATACCATATCCTACTCCAGGAGATAGGTTTTCTGCCCCTTCAACAGGCTGCATTGAAACACCATATCATTTACTTCCAGAAGGTGGTCGCGATGGGTGATACACGTTTGCCCAACCTTACTTTTGTCCTGAAAGCCTGCTGGAAGGACAAGCAAGCTCAGTGGTTTTCACGCTGGGGTGTACAGGCAAATAGATGCGTACATGTAAGGTCAAAGAAAGATCACAAGGCACTTAAGCTGTACCTAGATGCTACTTTCCTTCACAAGCTCTAGGATGCAGATGCTGTGATGCACGTTAAGCTGGCACACTATCAGCAGCAAGTCAATCCTAGGCTCACGAGAGGCCCACACCAGTACTTGTACACCCAGTTGCCCATAAAGAAGCACAGACTTATAGCTTCCATTCGCACGGGTGCACATTGCCTCCGCATTGAGACAGGACGTTGGGCTCGGGAAGCACGAGAGCAAAGCCTTTGCCAGTGTTGCCACCAGGGCGCCATTGAGGATGAATGTCATGCCCTCCAGATCTGCCCAGCGTTTGCCCATATCCGAGAGCGGTATGTTCGATTATTAGTGCCTGGCCAACCGTTGCATGAGTTATCGAATACAGCATCAGTGGGTTTGTTGGGGTCATACCTCCAGGAGGTTATGGATGCACTGACTCAGTTGTGTCCTCTGGGACGGTATTGAACTGTCCTATACAATTGTACAGCGTGCTAGTATACTTATTACTACTGCTAAGGTTTTTCCCTCGAAAACCCTTTGGGGCGGGGGTTTTTTAATCCTGTCAGTAATACGCTTGCTGCCCACTTTTTGTTTGGGTCCCATAGGCCAATCGGTCTCCGTGGACGCTAAAATATCTATTCTATTCTATTCTATTCTTAATCTAGAATATAATTCTAGATTACAAACTTTGTAAAGGTCTAATACTTATTCTCTAATAAGCAACTTAGACCTTAGGATTATTTCTTATTTTAAATAGTAAGGTGGCCTGATTAATCGAGGCCACCACAGTTGAATGATCCAGTCGATCTTGCACAACTGACGGATCTCCTTGTATTTCCGTAATGCAAGAAATGAGTTTGGTACCAAGGTGTGCCGGATGCGCTTAAGACCAAACGAGTACAGGTTCGAATGGTTTCATTATAGAATGAACAGTGTTTTAGTTAATCTCATTACTACAGTGCTCTGACTAGGATTTGGTGTAAAGGTTCTAATAAATAATAACTAAAGGTTTGCTAATAGACATTGTCATTATGCTCAATGAGAAGAAAATCTAACTAGTACATTATCTTCTTGTGGTATCAGAGCAGGATTAACTATGGCTAGCAGACTGGGAGCCACACTTCTGAGTGCTATTGGAGTGTACAAAGGGGGTTCTGAATTCCAAGTTTGGAAGGAAAAGGTTGAAGAAGTATTAAGAGTAGAAGGTCTATGGGAAGTCATAGATAAAGAGGAGCAGAACCCTGCGGTTGTCCAATGTCATAGCAAAAAATCCTGTGCACCATGAGAGAACCAAACACATCGAGTTACACATTCATTTTATAAGGGATCTTATTGCCAACAGTGTAATCACAATGGAATATGTGGAAACAACAAATCAAGCAACAGACATATTCACCAAAGCAATGACAGAAAAAAAGCTCGAGCTATTCAAACAATTATTGGGTATAAGGTAACAAAGGCATGAAGGAAAAATGTTGGGATATTCGTTCCATTGTCACATGAAAATAACAATTGGATATTCATGTCAGATGAAAATAACAATGTAGCAGACTGACACCTGACGCCATGCAATATGTCGGTGTAGATCAAAATAAAAGGGAAGCGTGGTGCAGAGATTGGGCAGAAGGGAAAATCCTTTGGAGAGCACAGTCCGACATCAGAAACTAGCATCCAATTTCTGTTGGTCGAAATTATCATACGTTGAATCAGTGTAGCAGAAGAACTGGTTGAATATTTCGGCTGTTGAAGACTTTGTCTGTAGCAAAAGTACTCGTCAGCTATTGGTTGCAGATTTCGGCTGTAGCTAAAGAACTGGTCGGCTGTTGCTTGAAGATTTCGGCCGTAGCAGAAGAATTGGTTGAAAAGCTGGTTGCAGTATCAGCAATATCGGGAGGAGCAGAAAAGCTTGCATCAGAGGAGCCAACCTGCTGCAGTGGTCAGTAAAATCTGTCGGGAGCTGAAGATTTGCTAGAAGGAATCGCTTGGTCTGTAAGAAGGCTGCCTGCTTGATAAGTTTACAATTTGTTTCTTGCCTAGTTGCTCCGGTTTTACTAACTGGAATCAGTTTATTGCGGTGAATCACTGTTTCTTGTGCTTCGGCTTAACTAGCCGGATAACTGCTAATTCAGCGAATCGCTGATCAGAAGTTTGGAGACAGTTGGTAATTGCCAGGGATGATTTGGTTGTTGTAAATCATTGTTGCAGTAGTTTTCAAGCAAGTTTGATTATGCTTTAAAGTTTTTGTTTTGCTTGATTGCCACTACTATTATCATGTGGATCTAGACAATGATGAGCCAAAAGAAAAGTTACTAGTAAAAGTGATGGTGTAGATTCAGACATGATAGATCCTTGCAGCCCCAGCAACTCTAAAATTCCTGAATTGAGTCCAGACAAGGTTCAAAGGAGGCCAAGGAAAAGTGAAGCAGAAAGATTGTCAGAAGAAGCTGGAATAGATACTAGCAAATTTGGAAGATTAAGAGAAGGGAAAAGCTAAAGATTAGATACCATAGAAGATCCGGAAGCTGAACTTAATGCTATAATGGCAATCATTGAACCACATACTCCCACCACTTATGAAGAAGCAATTTCAAACACAGAAGCTGCAAAATGGAAACATGCCATGGAAGAAGAGATAAATGCATTCAAGAGAACTAAGACATATGAGTTAGTTAAGAAACCAAAAGGAAAAAATATTGTGGATAACAAATGGGGCTGATGGGAAATCCAAGGTATACAAAGCCAGACTTGTAGCAAAAGGGTACTCTAAAAAAAAGGAATGGACTATGATGAGACATTCTCACCTATAGTAAAACTTGCAAGCATCAGAATACCTTTAGCATATACAAATGCCCTTGATCTTGAAATACATCACATGGATGTTAGTACAACATTTTTAAATGCACCACTTGAGGAGGAAATTTACATGAAACAAGCAGCTGGTTTTGAGCAGGGCACAGGAATGGTCTAGAGGTTAAAACGAGCTATTTATGGGCTCAAACAGTCACCCAGAGAATGGTATAAATGCATGGACATTTTTTTAAAAGCAAGTGGCTTTAAAAGATTGGAGAGTGATGGGAATCTATATATGTTTGTTGATAAACTGAGTTTTTGCATCATTGCACTATAGGTAGATGATTGCATTATGCTGGTTAACAACATCTGATACTTAAATGAGTGCAAACAGATTCTCAAGTCTAAATTCAAAATGCAAGATCTTGGAGAATTCAAACTTTCTTGGGAATTGAAGTAACAAGGAATAGAAAGGACAAAAAAATTTATGCTCACTCAGACAACTAATATTCAAAATATTCTAAACAGATTTGGCATGACGAATTGTAATAATGCTGCTACTCTACTTGTGACTGGACATCAAGCTTTAAGTCTTCTGTACCAAATGTTATTCCACAGTACATTGTACCTTTGAGATATCTAAGTACTCTCTTGGCAGCAATCCAATGTTCCTTCCCTGGATCATTTAAATACCTGCTCAGTATATTCACTATGTATGCTATATCAGGCCTAGAGCAGTTTGCAACATAGGCTAAGCAACCAACCAGAGATCTATACGGAACCTTTTCCATCTCACTCCTTTCTTCCTCTGTTCTTGGGCACAATTGCATGGAAAGTTTCTTTCCTGGTACTACAGGGGTCTTGCAAACTTTACAATCTTTCATTCTGAATCTTTCAAGCATTGAATCTATTTGCACCATTGCGTTAATGTTAGTTTCTTATTTTTCCTGTCCCTATGCACTTCAACTCCAAGAAACTTAGTTAGTTCTCCAAGATCAGTCATTTGAAATCTCTGATTCAAAATCTGCTTGCATTTTTCCAATACCTTTAAGCCTTTTGAGATCATGATGTTATCATCAACATAAAGAGCTATGATACACCAATCATCCCCTGCTTGAAATTTGTATAAATTACCATCATTTTTAAGTTTGCTGAATCCTTGTTCCCTGAGATAAGTGTCCATGCACTTGTACCACTCCCTTGGCGACTGTTTGAGGCCATACACAGCCCTGTTTAATCTCCAAACTTTGTTATCACCTTCTTCAAATCCTGATGCCTGTCTCATATATATTTCTTCCTCCAATTTAGCATTCAAAAATGTACATCCATATGATGTATCTCCAGATCACATGCATTTGCAATAGACAAAAGCATTCTAATACTGTTCATTTTGACCAGAGGTGAGAAGGTTTCTTCATAGTCTTGTCCCTTTTTTTGTGAGAAACCTTGAGCCACGAGACGGGCTTTAAGTTTAGGTGTAATACCATCTGCTCCTGTTTTAATTTTATAGAGCCATTTACAGCCAACTACATTTCCATTGGTTGGCAAATCTGTGAGCTCATATGTTTCAGTCCTTTTGAAAGATGCCATTTCATCTTCCATAGCCTTTATCCACTTATCTTTATCAATTGAATTCACTGCCTCTAAATAATTCTTAGGCACACTAAAATCAGAAAGCATCAAGACTTCAAAAAGATCATGTAACTCACCTCTTTGTTCAGCTAACCTTTTGCTCCTGCCATGTACATCTCTTCCCAAGCTTCCTTGTTGCTTCCTTGTTGAAACACCTTCTTGTAATTTTTCGACCTCAGTTTTTCTTTTTCTTTGCTCAACAAGTGCTCCAAATAGTTGGTTATCTTCTGGCTGAATCTGCACATGCTCAGGGACTGCAACATCATTAGTTATGTCAGATTCCCCCTTTATGTCATCTATGTCAAATTTGACCATTGGTTCATGCTGCTTTTTCTCTGATGTGTTGACCTGCATTGGAGTTATATTACCATGATATTTCCCCTTTGACATATCACCTTGTAATTGCCTTTTATTTTCTGCATTCTCATCATGCAGGTTGATCTTTGGAATTGATTTGTAATATTGTGTTTCATCGAACACAACATCTCTACTTACTATTATCCTTCTATTCTTTGGATCATAAAGCCTATAGGCTTTAGACTGATCATCATACCCAACTAGATATGAAATATAAGCTCGGTCATCAAGCTTCCTTCTTAATTCTTCGGGTACATGTGCAAAGGCAAGGCAGCCATAAGCTTTTAATTTGTCATAATTTGGAAACTTTCCATTCCACAACATTTCAGGGAGTGCACCATTTAGGCTGCTGGAAGGTAAGAGATTTTGAACATACACTGAGGTTTTGACTGCTTCATCCCAGAGAAAATTAGGTAAGCCTGTGTACTTCAACATGCTTCTTACTACATTTAGAATAGTGCGATTTTTCCTTTCTGCAATACCATTCTGTTGGGGAGAGAATCTACATGTTAACTGCCTCTTAATACCTTTGTTTCTGCAATAAGCCTTGAATTCATTTGACAGGTATTCTCCACCTCTGTCTGAGCGTAGACATCTAATCTTTCTTCCTGTCTCAAGTTCAACTTCACTTAAATACTGTTTAAAAGCTTCAAAAGCTTGATCTTTTGTTCTCAAGCAGTACACCCTTGTTCTCCTGCTGAAATCATCTATAAAAGTCATAAAATATTTCATACCTGTCATACTGGTCACGTTAAGAGGCCCACAAAGGTCTGTGTGAACAAGGTCCAGCAATCCCTTTGCTCTTTTCCATGATTTTTTGGAAGGTAGCCTGCTATGTTTGCCTAAAAGGCACCCTGCACATTTGAGATCTTCTTTTTCATCCTCTTGAGCATGGATCAGACCCTGCTTGTTTAAGAGCTTTATTTACATGGCACAATCTCTCATGCCAAGTTTTAATGGAAGGGCATGCAATTAAATTAATACTTGGTAATAGATGATCTATATTCAAACCAAAAAGGTTTCCAACACGTTTTCCCAGAAATCTGATTTCATTATTCATGAAAACCTTACATTGTAGTCTTTCAAAGACAACTTTATAAACTAAATCTACCAGCTGAGCTACTGAAATGAGATTTCTAACAAGCCCTGGAACACAAAGTACATCTTTTAATTCAATCTTTTTCCCTTGCAGATCAAAAAGCTGGAGCATGCCACTATCCTTGATCCTTTGACAATGTCCATTTCCCAGTTGAACATGTCCACCTGCTCTACTTTTGCAATCTTTAAGAAATTTCGTTGTGCACATCACTGTCTTCTCAGCTCCTGAATCTATAATCAATAATTTTGAGTCACTACTCTTAGATTTTAAAGCATTCGACTGAGACTTACATGCCTCTTCATCTTCATCTGGTTCTTGTTCATCATTTGTTTCCTGTATAAGATTTAATTCAGGTTTTCCCCTTCCTGTACCCCTGCCTTTACCAAAATTTCCACCGCTGTTGCTTGCTCCTTTTCTTCTTCCTCTACCTCTGCCATAACCCCTTTTTGGGCTTGGACAGTTTGCTGCCAGATGTCCTTTGCCCTGACAATTATAACAGATAACTTCTCTTCCTAGTTCAGGACATTCATTTTTCAAATGACCATAATTGTCACAATGATAGCATGGTCCGATTTTCCCTTTAGTTGAAGTGTTCCCCTTTTTTCCTTTGTATTTTCCTGTATACAACACCAACAACTCTCTGCTCCAACAACTCTCTGCTCCAACTCGGTTCTTAACATTCTGACTGCATCTTCCTTTGTTCTTGCCACATTTCTTAATAAAGTGGCCAGATGAGTGTCACGTGAGACTGATCTAGCAATAGCTAGAATCTGGTATTCTTCAGTCAAGGTATTCCCTGCCCCTTCGAGATCTGCAATAATAGAGTCGAATTTTTCAAGAAATTCAGTCAAGCCTTCTTTATCATATAGTTTAAGCCTTTTTAATTGTTTCTCTAGAACATCAATATGTGAGGAAGATTTTGATTCATAATTCTTAATCATATACTGCCACATATCTCTTGGTGACAGTCCCCTCAGTTTTAGCTTGATTACTGTGCCAACTTTGCAAATTATAGCTTGAGCTTCCATAATGTTCAAACTTTCATCAATTACTTCTGGACTTGCTGTGACACTTGCAGATTACAAACAGACAGAGAAGAGCCTATTATTGAGTTCAATGGAGAAGAATGCTATGGGATATGATTTTTCCGTTGCTGCTTTACGATCGATCGCTATTACAGGTATCTTTGAATCCTTCTGAATAATGTTCTATTATATCCTAGATTGCATGTTAGGAATATAAGCATCATCACATCTTAGTATCTGCAAATCAATGTGTTACCTATGAACATGATGTTTCTAGATGTCAAAATTGCCATTCTCAGTTACATGTTAATTAATAATTGTATGGCTATATTAATACTTGCCTAATAGCCATAATAGCCATCTACACAAGGGATGCTGTTTCAACTCATGTGAGAGGTCGAAAGGTCTATTCATGGTTTAATAATTAAAAAAGGTTGTCTGGGGTAGATTGTGTATATATATAAGGTTCAGAATTCATTGCTCTTAACTGCAGCAAGAGCTTATTATTTGGCCTTTGCTGGGCACATCACATATCCAGGTAAGATATGCAGATGGAAAACGTGGGCATCTTGATAATTCTGATTCTTAAGCTTAAGCTATATTTCTTGCATTTTTCTTAGAGCATTAGGAGCTCTACTTTATTCCTTCTGTTGTTGATGTCACTCCTCATTTCTGTACTTAGGAAGTATCTTGAAGTTTTGCAAGGTAAGAACATTATTCTTTATTCCCATTCAACTTGAAAAGTCATTGCTTTGGTATAAAAAGTAGCTATATGCATTGGAAATTGCCACTATTTCCTTTTTCATATTATTTATAAGGCGTCCATTTTAATACTGGGGAGCTTTTGCTAAGAATGATTTGTTCGTTATTTCCAATTTGAGCTTGACATTCAATATTGCATGAGATCATGTTGTGAATGAAGCTTGAAAAGTTATCATAGTTCTATGCTTTTGTATTGAGAACAGTCATGCATTAAATTTACCTCTGTTTTTCCTTTTCTGATGCAGAATCAAGCAATGTGTGATTGCCTTGGATCTGATGTTAAAACTGTTACTCCTTTCATGTCTATTTGTTTGAGCATTTTTGACACTTTACATGCTTTGGCTCTTAAGAGCGCAAATCAGATCATATGTACATGAAGGTGAGCCCTACTGAGTCTGAATCATTTTTATGCTCTTTTTGTAGCTAAGGGTATTCTGCAGGTTTTCATGGGTGGAGCTAAAGACGTATCTGTTTTGTTGGCTGCCAGAATGTACTAGAAGATATGATAAGCATTTACTATTGTATCTACATCATATAATCACCAGCTCCTGCTGAACTTTGGTAGCGGAGTTTAGATTTATTGAAGCGGCATCAATTTTCCGTGATGGAAGATCCATTCTGAAGCTTGCAAAAGGAACTTCTAGAACGTGCATGAACTACAGCAGCACACTTCGTTATGCATTTTAGTATTGCTTAACTGTGTGCAAGGTAACCAAAGATATATATCTATTTATTACTAAGTATTGTCCATGGGTTAGTTGCAGTCGTAATTATAAAGACGTTGGTCTTGCAAGCACGGCTGATACCGTCTTTGGATTACATCTTATGCAGATTTGACACACATATAAAGCAAATCACAAATTTCATAGATGCAAAATATCCAGCACCTGACACCATCTTCATGGACGAAAATATCTTGCTTTGTGATCAGCGTTTTTTAGATCTTACATTCACGGTAGCCACCTTTATAAATTAATTCTATACATGATCATAATCAGCTATTGGAGATGTAAAATGGTTGTTCAAATTCTGCGGGCTTTATAAACTGAAAGTAATTATATTTATTTGTTACTACTATTGTCCATGGGTTTGTTGCAATTCATAATTGTAAAGATGTTGGAAGTTGCAAGCTGGGCTTATACCATCTGTGGACTATTTTTCAACTTAGATACATTGTCAAAAAATATAAGACAAACCAAAACAACATTAATAAGTTATAAAACATGGAAAATTTGCTAATACACTTTTTATGATAGATTTTATATATGTTGTTTATTTGCTCTTCTCAACATCCTTAGAGTAATGCAATCTCAATAATATTACATTGTCGTTCCCACGAACGTCCTTCAACACCCTTCTATAATGCAGCCTTAACACTTTTTTATAATGCAACTTTATTGCAAATATTATATAAAGAATGCTTATCAAGTAACAATAGTAGCATCTCCAACCTATGTGGACATAACCCTTCTATAATGCAATTTATTTGCAAGCACCCTTCTATCATGCAACTTTATTGCAAACATTATATAAAGAACGTTTATAAGTAACAATAGTAGAATCTCCAACCAATGTGGACATAATATATACACGTATATTGGCCTTCTACTCCAAATGGGCAACACTTAATCCAACAATTAATTTGCAAGTTTAGTTTGCATGGCTCTGTAATAAACATAGAACTAATGTAACCTCTGCCACTTTTCAATGAAACAAAGGTAGAAGAAAAAGGAGGAAATAGCTATGAGTGACAATATTAACCTACAGTTCTAATGTAAAGGCAACCATATTGTATATACGTCAGCAGTGTTACAAGTAACACTTGCATCAAGGTCTCCATGATATAAAGCATTATACAAGAAATGGAAGCCCAAATTGCACACCATTAATGCTGCATAAATTCTACAATGTTGAACCCAATAACTGCCTTATAGCCCAGCAACGCTGGGCACCATCACTAGTAGAAATAATCATATAAGCTCACTGAGTATATTGGTTAAGGTAGTCTTGACAGGACATTGAGTTATTTTGGTAGAGGTTCAAGCCACCGTATTTCTTATAATAAAATCTTAAGCAAAGCCGCATAGAGGTTCGATATTCTCTCAAAATCTTATGCGAAGTTGTATTTCATATTCCAAAATCATAGGATTTGATATGGATGTAAAAATGACAATTCCTAAAACCATAGACCATATATCCCTAAAATAAAATGGATTGTTATAAAAAAAAAAAAACATAGATTCAAAGATAGAAAATAATCACATTAGCAAATCACTCTTGAAGATGCCTAAAAGCCACTGCCAAGTAGGCCTAACATGTGGACGCAAAAAAAGGAAAAAAAAACTACAAAATACCCTTATATTTTGACAAATTTCACCAGATGCCCTTAACTTTTCATAATTTCACCAAATGCCCCTGGTCAACGTATAATATATTTTGTATTTTTGAAAATTATTCAAATACCCTTAAGATTTACGTTAATTCCTCAAATGCCCTTATATTTCTTTTAAATTCCTAAAATACCCTTGAGATCTATAACATGTATTTCTTTTCAAATTTTAAAAGTTGCAAATTTACAAAATACCCTTTTAAGCAAATTATTGAAATATCCTTGAACAACATCGTATTATCACTGGAGACAACATCGCAGTTAGAACAGTAGGAACAATAATAGGGTGCATGATCTCCCTATAGGTTGCAGAGTAGGAAGTGAGTAAAAAGGCTCGATGAGGCTCCAGAATCTGTGTGCCTCCAAAATTGTAAGAGAATAATCCTTCAAAAAATCTTGAGAAAATATAATTGGTGCAAAATCATGAGAACCTGTGAGCAAAAATCAATAGAGCAAGCAAAACTTGATGGAGCAGAATGAGTTTCAATCAGAAGCAAATTCGATGGAGCCTCTTGTACCTTCTTTTTTCTGTTTGAAGAACCATGCACAAAAGTAGTTTCAATCAGAAGCAAATTCGATGGAGCCTCTTGTACCTTCTTTTTTCTGTTTGAAGAACCATGCACAAAAGTAGGTGTTGATCCGAAAATGACGCCTAAATTCGTTGAACAAGGGCGTTCCGTTGAATACGAAAAATTGAAGGACATTTTGTGAAACTTGAAATATTACAAAAAGGGTATACATTGACCAATGGCATTTAATAAATTATGGGAACTTAGGGGCATCCAGCGAAATTCGTCAAAACATAAGGGTATTTTGTAGGTTTTTCCCAAAAAAATGTTCGATGGTCTCGTGATGGTCTCGTCCTGCTGCATGCAAAGAGGACAAGTCATAGGAACGCCTGGGTAAACATGTGGAGTACAACTTATGATAGAGCAATTTATCTCAAACCCATCTCTAAACTGCTTTCTAGCAGTCTAGAGGGATAACTAAACGCCAATTGCGCAATACATCCCGGCGAAGCAAGAGTCTATAGATTAAATGCACCAACTGTGCTTCACTGACACTATCAGGAACCACCCAGAGCTTTGGAGCCATAACCTGCGGATTTGGAGAAAGAATAGAAACTACTTTCTGCCAAATTGCACGATCCCAATGTAGCAGCAGAAACTTCAATCTGAACTCGTTCCAGGCCAACAATCTTGTCTCATTATACCATGCAACAATCTTGTCTAATTATACCATGCAGACTGTAAGCACACCTACTGCTCTCCATCGACATTATGTCAATGGATGGACTGAGGATACCAATGGATTGCCTATTTGATCCTTTAAAGTTTGAGTTCATAAATGCAGGCACCTTATCTTCTACCCTCAAATCTACATCTCTCAAGCACCAATTTCCAGCAGCGAGGTCTAGAAGAACATTCCCTTACCACATTGCATGTTCTGGTTGCATGTTTATAGAGCTCTCTAAAGCTGGTTGTGCATTGCACTCTTGTAGCTCAACAAGATTTTAAGTCAAATGCACTAATATTGGTGAAATGCACTTTAGAAGGATCATTCTAAAGATTCCTCAGAAAAGCACCTAGTTCACATCCGAGGCCGTTCACACTGCATGCTCTTTGGAGTGCCAAAACATGTGGAGACCATACCCCACATTTGGAACCAGGCTGCTTCAACCCTTACAACATTGCATCAAGCATTCCCTTCTGTATGTCATGTGGTGTATGAGCACATTTTCAGATTTTCAGACAATGCATACATATTTGAGAGCTGTACCAAAACTGCCACATTGCCAGGTTCCAACTGAAGCACATATTCTGCAGCACGCTCAGCAACTTCAAGATTGCCATAAATTCCACATGCACCAAGAAGGGCCATCCAAACCACAGGAATTGGTGCTGAAGAAATTACAAATGTAACTTCCTCCGCCTCTTCCAAATATCCTACACGACCAAGAAGGTTAACAATGCAGGCATAATGATGGCATGTTGGTGATGCACCAGTGTTCTCACTTATAAAACTGAAGTAATGAAAACCCTCAACCATAAGAGATGCATGCAAGCATCCAGATAAGACAGATATGTAAGTGACATCATTTGGTTTCATCCCGTCCTGTTGCATTTGTTGGAGCAGTCTAAGGGCCCTAATACCATTTCCATATTGGGCATGCCCTCCAATTATTGTATTCCACGACACAACATTTCGAGTTGTCATCCTCCCAAACACCATCTCTGCATCCTCGATGCTTCCGCACTTCAAATACATATCAATGAGACTATTTTGCACTATAACATCCATTTCATATCCAAAACCTACTATGTATGAATGAATTCGCCTGCCACACTCCAAAGCTGCTAAGGCAACACAGGCATTTAGTATGCTCAAAAAAGTGATCTTATTTGGCTTCAGACCTTCCTCTTGCATCCCCTTGAGGAGATCGAGAAACCTCATGCCTTCACCAGGCTCTTTATATCCTGTTATGACTGCATTCCATGCCACAACATTTCGCTTATCTATCCGTTCAAACACTTGCCATGCGTTAGCAATCCAATTACAACTAATGTACAAGTCTACAACTGCACTGGCAACAAAGACGTGTGCATTGTGCTGATATTTCAAAATACTGGCATGAACTCGTTTTCCTTGTTCCAAGGCAGCCCCACTTGAGCATGCACTCAATACATTTACAAAACTGTTCTCATTTGGTTGCACACCTTCATCTTGCATTTGAGCAAGTAGCAAAACAGCCTCTTTGGCATTTCCATGCTCACCATGTCCTCCTATAGCAGCATTCCAAGTAATGAGAGTTCGAATTGGCATCCTATCAAACACTTCATAAGCATCTTTTATACATCCACATTTTGCATACATGTCAATAAGGGTACTCCCAACAAATGTGTCTGTTTCATACTGGTCATCTATAATGCTTGAATGAATGCGCTTACCTTGAAATAAAACCCCTTCATTTGCACATGCACCAAGAGTGGTAACAAAGGTAACCATATTTGGTCTCATTCCTTCCAGCTCCATTTTACCAAACAGATCGATAGCTTCCTTTGTGCGACTATGCTCAGCATAGACAGCAATCATTGCACTCCATGATACCACATTTTGTGTAGGCATTTTATGGAACACCTGATGGGCATCACTTACATGACCACATCTACCATACATTTCAAGGAGTGCACTGCCAACAAAAACATCCAAGGGATATAGCCCTCTTAAGAAACGAGAATGGATCAGCTTCCCTGGTCCCAAAGAGGGGGTCTCTGTCTTATCAGCACATGCATTTAGAAGAGCAACAAAGGTAGTAACATCAGGTTCTACAGACTCCTGGCACATTGCTGTAAAGAGCATCTGTAGATTCTGGCCAGCTTCATTCTGAGCATATCCTGCAAGCATTGCATTCCACACCGCCGTGTTTCGTTTACAAATTGTATCAAACACCTCTTCTGCACTGTTCATGCTCTTACATTTAAGGTACATGTCTATAAGCGCACTTCCAATAAACATGTCTAATTCATGAGACTTCAATGAACTCGAATGAATAAATTTTCCATGTGCCAGAGTAAACACACTAGTGCATGAATTTAGAATTCTGATGAAAGTGACCTTCGTAGGTTTTATCCCCTCAGAAAGCATTTGCATAAAGAGCCGGACAGCCTCCAGGCCATCCTCATCATTTCCATATCCAGCAAGCATTATATTCCAAGAATCAATGTTGGACATGGGCATCCTATCAAACACTTCACGAGCTCTAAGCATCTGGCCACATGCTGAATACATATCAATGATTGCATTGATGACTAAAACATCAGTTTCAAGTCCAAGTTGTAAAATGCTGGCATGAATTGTTTTGCCTTTGTCGAAATATGCAATTTGAGAACATGCAATCAAAACACTAACAAAAGTAACTCCATTTGGACTTAAACCTTGTTTTTGCATTTTATCGAAGAGATATAAACCCCCTTTATCATCTCGATTCATTACGCATCCAGAAATAATTGCATTCCACGAAACAACATCCCATGTAGCCATGCTCGTGAACACTTTCCATGCATCATTAATACTGCCACATTTGCTATACATACCAACAAGAGTGTTAGCAACGAACAAGTCTGAAACATATCGACAATTTAAAATGCAAGCATAGATTAATTTGCCTTGCTGAATCTGTGCAGTTTTGGCACATGCGCTCAAGACACTGATGCAGGTAACTCTATCTGGCTGTATGCCTTGCGACTGCATTTCCCAGAAGAGTTTGAGTGCTTCTTTACCATCCCCTTTCTGTGCACATCCTACAATCATGGCAGTCCACATGTATATGTTAGGATCGGATACCTCTTGGAATACTCTACAAGCATCTTCTAAAATCCCACATTTTACATACATGTTAATGAGAGCATTTGCTAGATGGGCATTTGGCTTGAGAACAAACTTGATAAGATGTGCATGAACTTGTTTTCCTTCTTTCAAAATTTTCAATTTGGAGCAGTGTTGCAAAAGGCAGACGCAAGTCTCAAGATACTCGTCAGCAACCTTTGAATCCATAAGCCCCCAAATGCCAATATATTCATCAAAACAATCTTTCTTCGCAACTGTCTTTGGACTCAAAAGCAAAGCCTGACTACTAACTCTTCTAGCAGTATTTGGAACAAGATATGTAAAGCTTAATCGACACCATCTGCGTAACCTCATGGTTATTAACACTAAGGCACAGGCAAAAAACCACTTACACAATGAGAAAAGCATTGGAAACTGTGTATATACTTGCTCATATGCTCAGTGTGCATAACTTGCTACTTCGTTATGCAATATGCACGTTGTTTATCTTACAGTTTGCTTGCCATCTGACAAAAGTATTACGACATTGTTCTTGCAAAAGAGCACATCGTGGGACAAATTCCGGCATCCTAAGTGTTGAAATCGAGAATTTCCGACATGGAAACCAGTAAGTCCATACTCCTTCCGCGTAGCTTAAAGTTTACAAGAAATATGCTTGTTGGTTTGCCCGTAGGAGGCAACACCTGGGAATGGAAAATGAAAGGCCTGAATTTATTTTTAGAGGGTAACATTTCGTATGGTATTTGGGATGCCATTCTGGCGTGTACCGGTGGGGCGTTAGCTGGGAGCGGGCCACCGGTACATGCCAGAATGGCAGACCAAATACCGTGAACCCACAATATGGTATTTGGGGAGCAAAATTTGTATGCGCTTGCTTCCCCATATGATTTTTGAGGCGCTAGACCATCTTGAGATCCTGCAGGGATGGCGCCAAGCAGAACCTCCCTTCGGCGACGATGTGCAGCCGGTTCTGCAAGTCTTGGCAATAGTCTTGAACGTTTTGGAATAACAAGGGCAAAAGCTATGGCGTGACAACAAAGGAAGCGAAATGAAGCAGTTCTGCCATTTTTCTTGCATCATTGCATCTGTGCAAGCTTATTGAAGCTATGTTTGCTGTATTTTCTATTCATTCAGCCTTGCATACTTCTGGCGGCTCCAGATCAATGGATTCGACTGCAGGTAAGAATCTTGGTAAAATTTGTGGATTCGGTTGCAAATCTTATGTGTTTTTTATGTTTTACAGTGACATTTGATGGAAATATGATGGCTCAAGCAATCTTGCATGCTTCTGGCGGCTCCAAATCAGGGGATTCGAATGCAGATAGGAGTCTTATAGTCATTATTGTAGATTCGGCTGCAAGATTTTAGTAAATCTCATGTGCTTTTTATGTTTTATAGTGATATTTGACGGAAATATGATGGCCCAAGCAGAGATTACTCAAGAAACAGGTAAAATCACATATATTTTGGAGTGTTCTTGCATGCCTTTAAGATTCCAGGTTTTCATTTCGTATTTTCTTGTGCAAGCAGATATTGATGAAGCCCCTGCTATTGTTGAAGGCCATAATGAAGCTACATTAGGCATAGATTCTAGACTTTAATATCTTAGTATCTTTACTCTAGTTTTTAATTCTAGGTTTTCATTTTCTGATTTTCGTGTATGCATGCGTTGAAGGTCAGAATGATGCAATTTTTTAAGGCCAGAATAATACAGCTCTTGGTGCTATAGGTATGTGAAAATACTTCCACTTTTTTTCAAACTTTTATTGTATTCTGAGCTTCAAATAATATGTTTCTTTATGCATATAGGTGGCGTTGACGTTGAAGACGGTCCTTCATTTAAACTTGATAGTGCAGTTGAGAGAATGGTAGTTGAGAATAATCTGGAAGAGAAGGCAGAAAGAGAACATGATGTTGATAAGTTGCATGTTGAAAATCAGGAAGGATGCATAGAGAATCAAAATCAATGCGCAGTAGTTAAGCTTGTTGACCGTCGTTTTGGCAAGAAGCCCTTGAAGATTCAGGGTTTTAAGGATTTAGATCCAATGTTATTGGAGAAGGTAAATTCCTTGTCTAGTACCTCATCCGAAACTACTGATAATTGGGCCAGGGGTCGGTTTGATGGATGGAGATTACATACTGGTTTGACAATTGATAGAAAGATTGAGGAAATTTCGCTTCATGAGTTTGTTGACCAGTTAGAGAAATTCATTCTCTGCATACAATGACAAGATGGTACCAGGTTCCCACCCGAAACGTAAGTTCTATTTAGTAGTTTGTAATTAGTATTTATATTTTAAATTTGATAGATTCTAACTTTCTGAATTTATTTAGGTTGCAGAATCTGTATCGTACATTCAATAGAATTCTGCGGCGTGCCCAAGATCTTCGAATTCTCAATACAAAGCAAGATGAAAAAATTATAGATATTTTCCATGACGTGCTATCTGCTAAGGCACGAAAAAGCCTTGGAAGTAGCGATGCAGGAATCTGCAGCCTGGTTGCATCAGAAAGAGGAAGACGGTTGACATACTTAGCAGGGCAGATCAGATTAAGGTTTTGGCACATCCAATGCATCACGTTGGAGTTAATACAGGTTTGCAGAAGAGGTACGCCTTTTATTGCATGACAAGATTTCTTATCCGTGGTGGTAAAGAACTATGCAAGGTTCGCGATTTTCAATTCAATGTTGGAAAAGATTTTGTAAGGGATTATATTGAATACTGTGAGACCACTTCTAAGAATTGGACATGCACTATAAATAAGTGCAAGACTGAGATTTTTTTTTTTTTTTTTTTTTGAGGGTAAGAATTTTTTGATTAATATAAAAATGGTACATGACCTTCTTGTGGGCTCCACAATAGGCCAGATAGGAAGTATACAATGCTCTTGGTCACCAGATAGAAAAAATTGTCATAAAAAATACATGCAGCCATCAAATTGAAAAACTACCCTAAGATCAAGTCCACGTACTATGCTCAAGGTTCTCAACCTCTTCTTCATCCCTGTAAAATGATATGCTCCTCAGCCTTTTAGTTCTTCCAGTACTAGAGGGCGTGGCCTTCTTCCCAGCTCTTGTAGGTACTATGGGAAGGTAATAGCACTTGTAGAGTGCAATCAAAAAATTATTCCTCAAGATCCTGAAGAATGCAGCCGAAGGAATACCTAGAAGAATAAGATATGACTACAAGTCGCTCAGGATTGTATGAGAACGCCTGAAGATTTGCCTTCTTCTCCTACTACAGTACTATAGAGGCTGACTTGCTCTTCCAGAAATGTACTCCACTACCAAGAAGCTCAACCCGCAAGATTTTAAGCAGAAGTAGCACTGTACTAGGCAAGATTGCCAAATGTCTTCCCACTAGCAAGGTACTATAGGCCTTTCTCCAAGAGCTCCCTCCAATACTAGAGCAACCCGCTACTCCACTAGTATAACTGCCTCAACCTCTTCTCTACAATAAAGGTACTATAGACTAGGCTACTCTTTCCACGTAGAGCTTCAAGGCAAAGAAACATATATTTAACAGTTTTGAATACTACGGGAGAAAGCCAATCACAGTTCTCATGGAAATTTCCCCAGAGAAGCCTCCAGCCAAATGCTGCAGCCCCACAGATCCATGGCTGCCCCGACATGACAAATAGGAGTTGCAGTGAACAAAATATATTTATTTCAATAATATCTGCCTCCTGAAGCACACCCCGAAAGATTTGAAGACACTACCATTTAAACAGTATATGAATTGCAGCTACAAGAGACACAGGTCTCCCGTCCTATATTTCTTGCTTTACCAATCTGACATGTACAGATCACCATGTCATCCTCTCTAGCTGGGATAGAGAAAGGGAAAAAAAACCCATAGGTGATACCAAGCAAGCAACACAGAAGAACAAAAATAAGCCATTCTATGTCCTCCTCTGCCATGGAGACATGCTGTAGTGAGTGCAGACATAACCACAGTGAGTGCGGCCTTCAGGTTGCAGTGAGTGCAACAGGAAATTAAGCCAACACCAAACAGGATAGAATAAATGACATATCCAGATCTGAAAAATCAAGCTAAGTAGCATCTATGTGCTCTAGCATCAGCCAAGAACAGGAGCTGACTACTAGCCTAGTTCTGCCTAAACACAGAAACGCAAATGACAAATGCTTAAAGTCCCCTACCAGATCAAGTGCAGACGCTAAGAGAGGGAGTTGGAAGTAGCGGCCATACCCCATCCTATCCTCTACTGCAACCGTCACAATAGAAATGGAAAAAGAGACCTCTGGCTTCTGCCAAGGCTTCCGGAAGAGAGTAGAAGCAGCAAGGTTGCTCTTCCAGCAATCGGACCTGCACAATATTGAAGGCTATGGTCGGGCGGCCGCCGCCGCCGCCCTAGTTAGGGCGCTCCGTCATTTTTTTTGAGTTCCAGACTGAGGATTTTAGGCTGCCAGTCCGTTGTTATGAACCTGATGTTATTAATACTTGGAAGCTTCTATTGTTTCATCTACCGACTTATGAAGTCAAGGATAAAATAGGCAGTAGGTTTATCTTCTTGTCTGCAATTAACCGTCCCAGATCTGATACATGGTATCAGACGAACCATGCATTGCAGAAAGCCATTTCTAATTGGTTGAATGATATGGTCAGCATTTGTAACATTGAAGGTCATTTCACGAATAAGAGTTGCAGGCATACAGCAATTACTCAGATGTTAGTCTCTGGAGTTCCTGTAGAAGTTGGTATGGCGATTACAGGGCGTAAGAACCGGAGTCATACAAGAGGTACGACCAAAGTGGTGTGGTAGCTAAGTCATACAAGAGGTACGACCAAAGTGGTGTGGTAGCTAAGGCTTCAGCGATGGATGTATTGTCTAGTGGGAAAAAATATTCTGAGTCTTTTCAAGATAATGTTGAAAATCTCAATGTTGGTTTGGCTGGTACAAGTGCTGGAAAGGCTGCAAATTTGTCCAGGCCCCTATTTTAGTAGATGATGAGTACACGCGAGATTTTGTTGCTATGTTAGAGTAGAGACCAGAGTTGAAGTATTACTTTCCTGATGATGTTTCTGATCACGTCGGTACGCGTGCTACAGATTCTTCCTCTAAGAATATCATTTTGACAGGTAATAAAATTGAACACCTTATTATTAATGTTGGAAGTATGTCTGAAGCTGGAGCATTGGCTGAAAATTGTAAGTTTTTATATTGTTTTGCTTTTTTATATGTTACAATCTCACTTGTTTCTATTGTGTTATGGAAAAAGTGCTGCTAGTCAGAGATCCTAGAAGGTTTAATCTGAAATTGAAGTTGGAGACTGAAGGTTTAATTTGAAGATTTAATCTGAAATAGAAGTTGGAGACTTGGAACTTGAAAAACCAGCAAACTTGGATGTGTTTTGAATGTTCTAAATGTTTTGATGACTGAAGGTTTAATCTGAAGGTTTAATCTGAAATAGAAGTTGGAGACTTGGAACTTGAAAAACCAGCAAACTTGGATGTGTTTTGAATGTTCTAAATGTTTTGATGTGTTCTAAATGTTGTTATCTGTTTAAACTTCAGGATTGTGATCTATTTAAACTTGCAAATATGGATTTAAAAAAAAACAGCTCTAGAAACAAAAAATGGATGCAAAACTTACTTCAGAAATCTGTTTTTGCATGTAAACCTGCTATAGCCTGTAAGCACGGAATGGTAGACTCAACTACCATTCTGCAATAGAATTGGCTGCCACATGGCAGCACCAGAATAACCCACAATGAAATTTTGTGACCCAAACACCATATTGTTAGGGGTAATGTTTGATGGCTGGCCATTATGTGGGGTGCGACGTGGCGAAGTTAGGGCAAGCCGAGCCGCAGTCCCCCAACGTAATGGCCATCGCTTCAACATTCCCCTCAAAAATGTTAGGGCAGTCCACTTTCGCACGTGCCGCCCCTTTTTATTCAATCCGGCGAGCACTAGCAGCCTGCCAGGTGGCAGTAGTAGCCTGCCAGGTGGGACAGGAAAGTTATAGGATGTAATAAAGGTGATAATATGAAGAAATGTAGCCTGCCCTAACATTTCGTAGAATATTTCTGAATCTTCCGGAGAGTGGCTGTGATAGCTTGGGATTCGAGTGACATATAAATGGCAAAGATTTATCGCAGCTAGATAGAACGTTGAGATGTAATGTTTAGTTGTGGCAGTGACTAGAGGCAGCACAATGGACGAAGTTCAATGCTGCAATTCGTGTATCCCAGGTAATGCTATTCTTCTCTAGTCCCATAAGTAAGATTATGATGTTATGGGCATTTGGACTGTTACTGAGGGTCCAAATCCTTGTGAGTGCTTGATCAATTTGAGATCACAGAGACTGCAAAGATCGGCAGTGCCATCACCTTCACCATAGATGATCTTTGGTAGGTAATCAAACCCAGAGTTAGAATACTTTAGTCTTTCAGGAGTTTTAATACCTATGAAGGTGGCAGAAACAAGCGGAGCTGCTATATCCTGCATTAATCCAGGTACTCAAGTGCTATAACTTCCAAGTTTATAGCCACATCTTAGTCAAATGTCTCAGTTGGGATTATTAGCAACCCAAGCGAGAATGGTTTTTTGCTTGGCTAAGGGTATTTTCAAGTTAATGAAGGCATTGCAACTAAATGTGCCAAAGGCAAGAAACACATGAAAGACTCCATAGCTTTTCAACCTTTAGGCACGTTTTGCATAGAAAATTTGGAAGCACAGTTGACGAGTTTAACTGCAAGAACTTGCATGTTTTTCTTGGAACAACTCTTAAAATGAAGCAAGGATAGGTGTTGATCTTACCCAGAGCTGTTGGATCTGATGGCGTTGTTTCTTATGAAGGGATTAATATTTTCCTAAGTCAGAACAGGAATGACAAAGATCATTATGCATTTCCTACATTGACATAAAAGGGTTAGAGGGATTAGCTATTGAGTTCCTAATGAACATCTTGCCACTATCTGCTACTCCATATAAATTTTACTCTAGATGCAGGTTGTCAATCTTCTAGAAACAGCCTATATTTATCATGCCCTGAGTGAAATGGATATGTATTGACCTTGATATGCTAAGAACTTGAGTTGCTCCCTGGCTATTGTTTAGGTTCATTCATCTCTTTACAAATGTGAACACCATGTATTTTAGTTTATGGTCAGTGATAGTTCTGGCTTGGATAAGATGTTTTCTCTTCCCAACAAATATTAACATGCATCATGTGCTTTTTCCAGTAAGCAAGAACTATGTTTGAATCTCTGTATTTTAACAATTCATTTTCTTGATGCTTATCTTATTTTGTTGTTAACTTCGTATCTTCAATGCAATAACTTTCAAATTTTGGTTTCGCACTTTCTTCTCCTATGCAGTTTTATGCAACATCAAAAGTTCTGGAATTGAATGTCAAACGCTTGAAATCAACAAATACTAGATAAGGTACATATAAGATTTTTATACTCAATGGTCATACTTTCTAGAGGAACATAATTCATATATATTTTCATTCGGCTTTGTTAACCCTTGTGTATTCTTGATTCAAAATTAGGTTTTATTCGGATTTTAAGATTGCAAATCTGAGGCCATGATGCCTTGATTTCCAAAAATATCCTTCGGGATCTAAAAGGCCCAGATTTAACTATAAAGCAAAGCATATATAAATCAAAACCTATGCCCCTAGATTTAAAAAGAAAGAAGGGAAAAAAAAAAGCCCAATAATAACAAGTTCTTAAGATTTCACCCCTTAAACCTTAAGGCCCCTCCCTTAAAAAAAGAAATTATGAAAGTATATGTCTACATGTAAGGTGAGCCAGAATTTGACCCGTCAAAATTGTTTGTTTGATAAGTGAGAGGGCATACTCTCAAACATCATTTGACCCATCAATATTATTTGGTGGATAAGTTTCAAAAGTATAAAAGTTTCAAGGGGAAATTCCAAATATCTCCCTCGAAGTTTGCAAAATTTCCAAAAATACCCTCCAAATGAAGATCATTTTTTGGAAAAATAAAAAACCCTCCAAATAAAGATCATTTTTTAGAAAAATAAAAATAGAGTTTTTGTTGCTCCTCAAATTAAAAAGTTGTCTTTACAAATATTATAGATTAAGATAAGATCTTCCCAACAAAATCAAATTCATCAATTCATCTAAATTAGAGTCGAAATTCATAAATTATGCTCATTTATTTCATTTTTTATAGCACTTACTTAAAACATTGTAACTTGAAAACTTCCAACTCCGTCTACTGTTGTGCACAAGCACATATGTTAGTTGGTTGATCACAAAAAAGTTATTGCCATTTCAGCCAACTACCTGTTTCTAGGGGTATTTTTGAAATATTTGTAAACTTGAGAGGTATATCTGGAATTTTCCCAAAAAGTAACTCAATGGAGATGCATAAGTGATTATTTCAGAAACAAGGCCTGACCAAAACGAGAGCTATATAAGCAGTTTGTCCAACTTGCCTCTTATTAACGACTTAGGTGAGTAACATTCAATGTATCAACGGTGTCATTCCTACGTCCACAATTTCCCTCATTGGGAGAAACGATTTCCAATCAAAATTGAGACAAATTAATATATAAACAAATGTTTTATGATAAAAAAGTTAGAAGGAAAGCTTCTTCTTTGGCCGCTTTGAATCAAGTTCATTCATCCAATCTGAAAGATTTTGAAGTCCCGTAATTCCATAATAAACAACAAATACTAGAAGTACCATGAGACCAAAGAAAAAACCCCATTTAATTGCAAATATGGAAAGGTCCTGCAATGATATCCCTCAAATATTAGCTACTTAGATATAGAAATCAAATATAGAAATCCTTTTACCTTCCATTTTGATTGTTTGTTTTTATCAGAAGCCCGATTTTTCCTCTGTTTTTTGCCCGTCTTAGACAGATCAAACTTTTCCTGAAGTCACCAAATAAAAAGCATGGTAAGATGTTCTATACATTTTGCAAACAAAACACCGCAGGAAGAACCTCACCTTTGAATTTGTATTTTTCCTTTCCCGTAGCTCCTGCTCGTCATTTACAGTCCTTATAGCTTGCATTCTCAAACACTCCTCATCACAAGCAAGTAATCCCACAAAAGAGGACGCTTTGCTCAGACTTTTTCCATTTCCTTGGTTAGATTGATGAGCTTGAACCTGAAAGCACATCATTTCACATTTTCTGCGCTGGCATATACACCGCACAGTTACCTGCAAGAGCATTATCACAAAATGGGTGATACAAATCTACAGAAGTGCCTTATTTGCGGAGTATACCTTTTTCCGACATTCTTCTGGACAAGGACCTAAATGACAAATCTCAGCGCATAAATGTGCGCAATGGCTCATTTTCCTGCAAATGTCTTGTATTCAATAAAAATGAGATGATCCAATGCTTCATATAATAGTTAGTAGAAATACTGAGATAATAATGTAAATCTGTAAGCAGGATAGAGGGATTATAAATCAATTTACAGTGACTGACTTGTATAAGGAGCAAGGCAAAACAGATGGCAATGTAGATACGCTTATATGTAGCTGGTGTGATCAAGGAACCAATGTTATATGCCCTATCTTTGTGCTTTAATTCCATCCCTGACCATGAAAAGATGCAAAGAGAGCATAAGCAGAAGAAAGAACCAAACCTGTGACAAGGACCTTTGCATGAAAGCAACTTTCTTTGCTCCTCATTTGAAAGTGTAGAAAACAAGTTGCATTTGAAAACATGGGTAAGTGATCCACAGTAACATCCTTTCTTTATGAGTGCCTCACAAGGTGGACAGCTTCCACTGTGGCAAGGGAGTTCACACTTGTGAGGACAAACAGGAATACGTACCTGTCAAAAGACCAACAAGCAATTGGGCAACATAAGGAAGTATCGTAACCTGAACAGTTGGATCTTCATTCTTACAAACAATGATGTGCAGTAGCTTAGTTTGCATAACTTACTACTTACAACTTCAAAATTTACATATAAAATATTTCTTGGCCATGCCCTTTTTGTATGAAAAACAAACAGCTATCATGGTATAGATGACATCATCAAATGACTTTGGCCACTCGCATTCA
The DNA here is from genome assembly GCA_021234155.1 of Isoetes taiwanensis. Taxonomy (NCBI): domain Eukaryota; kingdom Viridiplantae; phylum Streptophyta; class Lycopodiopsida; order Isoetales; family Isoetaceae; genus Isoetes; species Isoetes taiwanensis. The sequence continues at coordinate 28,293,563 of JAJEKV010000005.1, forward strand.
ACTGCCACTGAGGCTGCATGGAGGAACGAAGACTGCTGCTAAGCTAAGCTTATGACTGTCTAGATCCATGGTGTTAAATGAAGCCATAGATTTGCTAGAATTTCATTGGGTCACTGGTTCCTCCACGTGGACGTACAAGTTGGGCTCAGAGTTGGTGAACCCAACCACTGGTACTGTGGAGATAGGGTTTCTAATTTATTGACATCTGCCCTCTTTTTCAACGGACTATTTATCCTGACAATAAAATGACAAAAAAGTGAATATGGCCCTTTCATTTAACATATGCATCCTTTCAAATATTACCACTTTCATTAACCCCCATCCAGTGGAGAAAAATTGACCAGATGCATAAACGATGATCAACTAACCTTTTGGCATGAATAGGTGCATTTCATGCAGGTGTCTATCACCCCTGGATGAGTGTTTCTTAATGGGAGTTCTTTGGAGTCTGTAGTTTCCAATCTTCGCGGAATTGTTATTGCATGGCAAAGCATAGTGCAACTGTGATTTCCACAAGCTAAAACGTTCCCACAAGGATTACCACAAGAAAATACTGAACGTTGAGAGCATTGCACCTGCATGAATGATGCAAATTGAGTTCCCAGACAGATAGAAAACTGAGGCAATATTTAGCAGAGAGATCAAAAGTGGAACTTGCCATCTTCTCATGGCCGTTATGTTTCCCAAGGCACTGCAACTGCACAATTTCGGAACAAGGTGGACAAGGTGATCCCCCTTTTGGGACACTGTTCACAACACCTTTCCTGCGCTTTGCAGAATATTCTGGATTTGGAGGAGGTCTAGGTCCATGACACCTGTAAAACAATAAATCATTACTTCTGACAGAACAACAAGAGAGAATGCTGTCAATGGAAGCATACATACTTCACTTTACATTTATGGCCACATAAGAGCTCCGTATCACAAACTAATTGACAAGGTGGGCATCCTCCATAGTGACACCGGTGTGGCTGCAAGTATAAAAACCATTATCTTCTAGTATAAAAGAAAAATTATTGCTATGATACATAAAAAAGTTGACTGGTAGATTAACTGGAAAAATAATGGATATACATAATCCACAAGATGTGGTAACTGATAATCCAGAAGATGCCAATGATACATGTACTGAAGTGTTCTCTTGGTATAAACTTTCTAAATGAAGTCACTAACATTATGGTGATCGTGACAAAACTTCGCCCATCATAATTTAATCTTTGACTTTCTGACAAACAGGAAGTGCCAGGCCATGTTTTCTTGAAACTGTTCTTTTAAAGTATTACTTCATGTACTAGAAACACAAGTTATGCTGATCCATTATCAACATTATTCGTAAACACCAGATCAAGAAAGAGAGAAGACAGAAACAAGCTAGAAATGGATAATGAAAGGGAGCTGAATGTTGGATCTGAAACATGATATCAAGAAAGGGAAGAAATATGGTATCATCATGGATAACTTACCTTACATTTGGTGCCATGCTGACAAGTTGGAGAAACAAGGCATGGTTTGGGGCAACGAGGAGGTCGCATATCTCGATCTGAACCACAAGGCACCTGCAAGAACATAAGGCAAGAATAAAATGAAGAAACGGAAGTATTTGGCAAGTAATAATATTAAAAATACTAAAGGAAAAGCGTACATTCAGTATGGTGCCTCCACATGCACATTTAAGTTGTACAGTCAAGGGACAGGGTGCACATGGTCCTCTGCAAAGTAAAATAGATGAAATGAGCTAATAGTTATCGAAACAATTAATTTGTAATTTTATTCCCTTCCTTCTTAGGAAGAAATGCTGGAAATACATATTGGCAAACACCAAAACAATCAATTCCACTGTTTCCTCTTGCCCCCTCCATCTAACCCCCCGCATTGCCTCAACTTTGCCTCCATCCCATTCCGTCACCTTTTATTCTAATGCCAAATACTGCAAGTACAGGTATTTCAATGGACTAACATTGATCTGTCATATGTAAAATGAAACACTGCAGAAATTGATGGCTTTAAATGGAGCAGATTTTGAATTAGGGGAAAGGAAGTGGTTCTGATAAGAGGAGGAGATTACTCTCCAAGGCAGTAACAAAAAGGCCCTCTTAAAACCAAAGAAGTAACACAAAGGGCCTCTTAAAAATGCGAAATAAGAAACAGTCTTTCCAGAAGAAATTAGGAAAAGAGTCGACCTGCAAGCAATGGTAGATATCAGTGAGAAATGCTCTGCATAAGGCTATGCTTTTGATATTTTTTGCAAGTTAACTAGGAAAAATAGGAAGTGTCATGATGAGTGTATTATTTGGTCTCCTAAGCCCATCAGGTCTTTGATAAAGTTCCCTCTTTCATCTGATGCACACAGAAGACTTATATAATTATAACTTATATATACTTATCTACAATCTCACAAAAATCACTGATAATGGCCAACAAACTCATTTGGCTTATCAAAATCCTCAAATGTCTAATATAATCCCATTCTACTTACGTCATTTATACACATTATACTATACCACAGAGAAGAATATCTTTGGAGCCTCACCAGCATAAGTACCTGTGACATGGAGCGGGGCATTTGTGATTACCACACCGCAGCTTGCGTCCACATACCTGCTTATAGTATTGCCTGGGATAATTGTAAACATGTATTGCATGAAGTTATCAGAACATGAGCCATGACATACCTCAGTACACAGAGGACAATCACCAGCACAGCACCGGCGTTTACAAGCGTGCCGAGTACAGTTTCGTATTCTTTGGCACTTCCTTTCACATACTAACTCTTGAAAACAGGGGACCTATGGCAATTCGTGAAAGATAAGAAAATAAACTAAAGATCCAGCGATTTGAGGCCTAAACCTAGTCCAGAAAAGAAAGCAATGATAATAATGTAATGATATACCTCCTTTTTTGTGCTGCCACAACGGCAAGATTTTGTAAGGAGAATTCTACAAGTGTCAACACATGGCCCCCAATGACAACGTTCTAAACATCTGTGAAGAGAGCACTGCAAGGGCTTATCACAGGTTAGGCCACAGGTGGGTACTTTGACATCGCAAGTCGTTCCTTTATATTCTACCTTCCCACAAGGGCAAGTCCTCCTGTCTTGAAATTCACAACTTCTACAAGGTCCAGAATGACATTTTTCTATGCACCAATGCCTTCCACAATTTAATACCTTGTTACATACCTTGTCACATTGAAAATCTGCATCTCTACAGGCACGCACTTCACTCACTTGTTTACATCTGCAACTATGCAAACCCTTCTTAGGACAAGGCTTACAAGGACCACTGTGGCACTGTTGACTACAACGATGCAAATGACATTCTAACTGACGATTACACACTCCACCACAGGAAAAACTTTGCTGGCCACAGCGTCGAGTCTGAGATTGAGCACCACAAAAGCAAATTAATTTCACTAACTGAGGACAAGGAGGACATGGTCCTGGATGACAGAGCAACGTGCAAACATGCTTACATCCTCCTTCCAGTGATCTGTTACAAGTTTCTCCACAGGTGTGAGGTGTAAGCCATGGATCAGGCGCTGGATCAACCACCTTGGTGCAAAAACATCTATAATCCCTAGGAATCTCAGTTTGCAAATAGTCCTTTCTGCACTTAGGGCAATGCCAGTAAGAGGTTTCAATTGACAGATCATTGGCTGATAGCCTCCGAGACTGTTCTAGACTAGCTAATGATGACTGACGCGCCCAAGACTGTATACAAATGAGATGGAAAACACCATAACATCCTCCTTTGCAATCCCACACTGGATCTGAATTTCTTACCTTCTCCAAACAAATCAAGCATGCAATTGCACCACTTTTTGCTGCAATTAACAACCCATTGATCCTTTCTAATCCAGCAGAAAATAAGTTATCCTCTGAATCCTTTGCTGCCGAATATCCACCAAACATGGACTGTTGGAGGTGCTCAATAGCAGCAGAGTTCCCATCGGCTTCTGAATCTGAATCACTAGAGGAAAAGGAAGAAGAAACAGGCGGATCTTCAAACGTGAGAACTGGGTTGGATGAATTGCGAGCCCAAGCTCCGGTTCCAAGGACCCTGGTCGCCATTTCACTTGTAATCCAAATGTTTGTGATCTGCTATTTTTATGAGAAGAAAGCACCAAAGCCAAAGCCAAACTTACTTCAGGGTTCAAACTAGAATTGATAAGTGACTTGCAATTTTAAAACCCACTTGAGTATATGAGATATATTGCATGCATGCGATGCCAAAGTTCGCCTCTCACCTCTATTCACTTGGAGAATGGGGTCCACGTTTTCCCCACGGAAGAAACGGAAGAAGTAAAACTCTGGTCTGGCATTTCACATCTTTTTTTTCACGTCCTTTTTTTTAGAGAAAAACACTTCCTTCAAGAAGAGGCTATGTACATTGTCCTCAATGCCCCCACACTTGCACACTAGCAGGAACTCGAAGCCCCTCTCGCAGAGGCAGATCTAGAGTCTGCAATATTCCTGATGGCCAAAGTGCCCAAGCATGGATGGTGTACCCATTGAGTTCTTTCAATCCTGCTAGGAATGGATCTCCGGCATTATGTGGCAATATATCAGGATCTGTTGCGGTCTCATCAATAGATACTTAACATGGATCTCATTGCCATGTTTCCCATTTCTCATTAGAGACCTATTATCCTGCCATTAGTGTACAAGATCATAGCAAAGGCTTATGCAGAAACATTCAAGAAGATTTTGGGGCTCTCAATCTACGAAGAATAGATTGGCTTTTGACCTGGCAGACATATTCTAGATAATGTAGTTGCGGCATTATTGAGCAAGGAAAACTGGCCAGAGAGTGGTGTACCTCAAATTGGATTTCATGAAAGTATATAATAGCTTCTCGTGGCTGTTTCTCCAATGTATTATAGACAAACTAGGTTTTGATCCCTCCTTCTCCTCCATTATCTGGAACTGTTGAGATCTGCTAAAGTAGTCGTTTTCTTTCAAATGCATCCCTCACAATCTTTTACAGTGAAGAGGGGCATTAGACAGGGCTGTCAACTAGCCCATTCCTCTTCACTATTGTAGTCGCGGGACTTTTGCACCTACTTCATAGAGGATGGTCTTGTTGCTAGTTTGGGCATGGCTGACAATTCCAAATTGTTTGCAACTAGTTTGCTGATGATACTTTTCTTTTGGTGGAGGCTAGCGATGGGAATCTTGATGTAGTCAAATAGCTTCTGGATATATTCTTCCTGGCCTCGAGTTGCTTGTTGAATTGATAAAAGTGCAATGCAATTTGGGCACTGGATGGTCCAGCACATCCTTAATTATTTCAGTATCTTTGGAATCTTGTTCCTCTTGGTACTACTACCAAGCTGCTTGGGGTTATATTTGGAATGGAGATTTTAATAGCTCAAGCTTAGGATTAGGTCATTCTGGGTTTTTAAAGGCATTTTCTTCGATGGAGAGTTGCTTCTTTATCCATGGATGGGAGAGTATAGGTAGTCAAATATGTGCTCAATAATACACATGTGTATGTGATTTGAAGGTTGCTAGCTCCTCCGCAAAAATTTAAAGAGACCATTGCGATAGTTAGAAGTGGGTGGCAATGAGACAAGTGCAGTTGTAAAAACTACATGGAGTAAGTGCATCTGCCCCAAAAAAGATGGTGGCCTAGGTATGTCTGACCTCAAAATTCACGGTAAAGTTCTTCTTTTCAACTTCCTCTGGCAGGTCATGTTGGGCCGTGCGCAATTCTGTGGAATGTGTCTGCTTGTTCAGTTATTGGAGCACTGTGTTGCTTTTGAAAAACCTGTTATGTCTGACCTCAAAAGTCATGGTGAAGTTCTACTTTCCAAGTTCCTCTGACAGGTCCTGTTGGGTTGTGCGCAATCCTGCGGAATATGTCTACTTGTTCAATTATTGGAGCATTATGTTGCTTTTGGCAAACCTGTGATTAACCCTCGACTCCTCTGGGATCTTTCCTATCCCCTCAAGCCCTTCTTGCATGCATCTTTTTTGAAAGGTCTTTTAAGTGCATGGCAAACCTGAAGTGTTTGGTGGCTATTGGCCCACTACATTACATCCAAAGCTCTTCCCCTTCTTGTGGCCTCTTTTCGATGGTTTCTTGCTTATGGCCTCTATGCACCCTAGAACATAGAAGAGATGGTAGCAAGACCTGGTGTTTTCACGCTCTTGATGCATGGTACTACAATGAATGGATTTACTCTAGACCAACATTTGGGGAATTGTCTCTGGAAGACTTTCAAGTATGGGGAATCATCGCAAATAACATCCCTCTTATACCTAACCACATAGAGGAGTGGATTTGGAAAACTAATGCAAACACTTTCATAGATAGATAGCAAACCCTTGCATTTTTTGGACTTTTCGTATTTCGAAATTAGGCATCCTAAGAGGATGACCCATATTGCTTGATCTTCAACATATGCTAGATTATCCCCCTGGCCAACAGTCAGGATAGCGGTACAATAAGATTATTACACGAGGGCTGGTCTGCTAGGCAATTTGGAAAAGCTAGTGCCACCTAGTATTCAAAAACGTCCTTGTTGCTCCACATCTTTGGGAGATTAAAAATAGATTACATGATTAATATATGGTGTCCAACTATCGGATAATGAAGATGAGATTTGGGGACCTTATCTCTGCCTCATTTAATATAATTTATTAAATTGAATGGTTTTTTATCATTCAAAAGACCAATGGGCCTATAGGAACCAAGCAAATAGCATAGTAAATATGTTAGTGTTAAGAATAACCCCCCCCCCCCCCCCCCCCCCGGAAGGTTTTTCGATGAAAAACTTTGGCAGTAATAAGCATCTTGAGTGCAGCATCTGACATAGCTATGTGCACACATCTATGATCTCCTAAAGATAAGATCCAGTAAGAAGTCATGTCCATCAGCACCTCTTGTGACGACCATACGGGTATAATTTGATGATGGTCATCACACATGCAAAAGGCTTATGTTAAAGATGAATTTCAAACCAAGGATCCTTTGGTTGCAAGTCATCAACTCTATCCAAGTGCACTATTACGAAAATCATAGAATAATGTGAAAGGTCTTCTTCTATATAGATGTACCTATGCTAAGTGGCGTCCTACATGCCGGTCACGTGACACACATTTACCTATGCTAGGTGGCGGCCATACAGTATTGGAGTTCATGCAATAGGGCACATATATAGAGATGTTTGAGGATGACAGAACCATTCCACTTTAACACTAGTTATGAGCTTCTCTTGTGCCTGGCTCTTGCTCTTGCCACTTGCTCCTGCCTTAGTCTTGCCCATGTTCTTGTGTTCTTGCTTCTGACCTTCTAGATGGTCTCAAGCTTTCTTGTTCATATGTATTTTATTTTCCTTCAGGCCATTGTATATATTATCCTTGCTATAGTACATCGATTCCAGTTTATATCTATATTTCTTTTGCATTCTTTTTATATCCTGTTCGTAGGCCTTATTTAGTTCTAGCCAGCCCAGGAATTTTCTTGCAGCATGGAAAATCAATTTGCAAATATTATGTAAGAGGTAGAGAAGATTCTAGCATCGTTCTATTAGTGCTATCCCGAGTTGAAGAGGAATCTTGAGCAGCTTGATGTCGACCAGAGACAAGTGCAAGTGGATGGTCAGTAGCAGTTTCACATCCAGTTTAGGATTCTATTTTAACTCTTGACCTAGTTCCAGTTTTGGTTCCAATTTTAGTTCCAGCCCCAGTTGTTGTTTTTCCTCCCAATCTTGACCCCGTTTCTGCTTCTATTGATCTAGTTTCGGATCTTGATCTTGATTATATTTTTGTTCTGCCTCCTACTCTTGTTCCTATCTTTGCATCTCCCTAGCTCTAGATTCAGGCTTGAGCTCCGATTCTATTCCCAGTATGCCTTTGTGTCTTGATACTTCTTCAGTTTTAGATCATGCTCCCGATTTAATTCTCTATCCTGATCATGAGTTGGCACCAGCTTTGTACATATTCCTGCTCCAGCCCATGCTTCAGTTTTTACCCCTGGTCTTGTTCCTCCTCCAATTTTCAATTTGGATTCCTGTTTTTATTCTTTCTCTTACTTTGCTCCCATTACTACTAGTTCTAGACTTTAAAGGTCTATCCAACAAAGTAACAGTTGGTTTTGGGCCAAATGATTCTCCACATACCATCTGGTCGTCTAAGATGAAGATGCATTGCAGCTAACACAATACTACTTCGGTGTTCGATCCTAAAGGTTCTATTACAAGATTGATCGAATAAATGTGAAGTGGAGACCATCATCATTTGAAAGGGGATATTACAAGGTTGATCTATTTTGAATTAATGTAAAAAGATTGTTTAGAGAGGAATAGTGTAACGATCATATGGGTATAATGCAAAGAAGGTCATCAGGCTTATGTTGAAGATGGGTTTAAACCAATGGCCCTTTAGTTGCAAGTCATCAACTCTGTCTGTGACGCTCCCCGAGTCCACACGATACTCCCATCGTACAAACACGGGAAATTCCCCTCCCACGGCGACTATATCACCATGGAAAGGCCCTACGTCTAACTCGGACCACTTGGGATAGCCAAGTGTCCCACGCCTTCTATGGGAATCCTATACAACAGAAGCGTACATACATGTTAGCACCTAGCAACTATACACAAAATAATATACCACCACGAAGGGTGGTCCATCCATCTTCCATATAAGTGACAATACAATGTCAATATAACATAAGAAATGCACCATAAATAGGGGCTCTACCCCGGGCTCAGGCTCGAGGGGGTCGACTGACGTGCCTTTAGATAACAACAGACAAAAGTGTAACATGGCGTTGGCTTGCATAGAACAATGGCTAGGGTAGTCCACTCCATCCGCCCCTCCTGTGCACAGTTTGCAAATAGGCTAAAACATGCTATGACGTGATCGTAGCCTTCTGAAGACGTAATCTCAAGGAGTCACTCTATGAGACTACTCCAGTTTACATCTCCCCGATTCATTGAGGCGGGAAAGGGATAAATCCCCTCCAGAGCATGATGGTTACATGGGCATACTAGAGGATCATGGCACCACTGGCACACACGCATCCGTACCCGACTTACCCCCCTAATCTAAAGGCCGGCTCACCGCGCCTGTTCGAGTTAAGGACGCTCCAATGGCCATATCCTGTAACCCAGGGGGTGTCAGACCCATACCCGGCCCCTTCAGTGACCGACTATAAGCCTAGCACACTATAGGAATCCTGTAGCCATGCTAGGCAAGATCCCACCTCCATTTCACCATCATACCCGTTATCTGGTGCTGAATCACAACATAGCATCCACAGCTAGGTGGGCTCTTGTGCACATGCCGCATTTACTGGGTCTTAAGGGTTCTAGCTAGAAACATACCTTCTACTGAGCTTTTCAGGTTTCTACCCACCCTTAATCCCAAACATCCAGGAGGAACAGAGAGAGAACATAATAATCGTCTTAATAGCACATAAAAGAGAATTTAACCATCCATCTAGTCATACAAGGGTTAGCTGAAACACAAACTATCTAAAGACTAACCGGTCTCTTGGCTAGAGCCATCATCTCGAAAGGCTTCCATTCTTTATATCAGGGTACAGTGGCGAGTAGCTCATCCCTTATCCAATCCTTTCCAAATTGATTTTGGGGCAGAATTGGGGGTAGGGACCCAACTTGCGCCCTAATCTTAGTAAATCTCCCCTGGCCAATCGAATTGGGCCAGGTTTCTCTCCCTAATTTGCTTACATTTACTAATTAAGAACATGAATTAGTCTAATTATCTTAATTAACTTATTAACAATTTAGCATAGCTAACAAAAGCCCTTTTAAGTTAGCCCAAGTTATCCCCTAATGTCTCATAAGGGTCATTAGTGATGTGTCATAGTATTTATACGTATACCATATAATTACATGGAACGTCACACTACCCAAGTCTACTATCGCCATGATCATAGAGTAATGTGAAACATCTTCTTCTATGTAGCCAAGTGCCATATGCTAAGTGGCATTCTGCATGCCGTCCAAGTGGCACACATCCGCCTCATCGCATATACTGCCTTCCAACCCATTGTAATAGGTAGAAGTGTCCTAGTACATATTGGATGGGAACTCTATGTCCAAGTACTTGTAATGGGTGCCGCCTCCACATTCGTTTTCTGATAAATGAAGGAGGGAAACACTGGCCCAAAGATGAGATGAGAAGTGCCTTAGTCTTGGCCAAATTAACCCCCATTCCAGTGGTCCGGCAGAAAGTATTCAGGGCATCTAGATGGCGTTGCAAGTCATCTGGGGTGTAGGCTCAGAGGTCCACATCACCGGCGTATATGAGTTGTCTAACAATCTGGTGCACAAATTGCGCTATGTCCTCTTCCCCCTCCCCCCATGTTCAATAAGCCACCCTTTCAATTGATCAATATAAAGGACAAATAGCATTAGAGAGAGTGGGCATCCCTGGTGGACCCCAATAGTATTGTTGACAGGTTGCCATGACCGTGTCAATTGGCCTGAGCATGTCTCATACAACTTATATACTGCATTTTGTAAATCCATAGGGTCCCTAACTACCTTAATCAATGGTGGAGGGTTGGGGTCGAAATCCTACATGTTGAGGGCTCATGATTCTGCCTCTTCTACCCACATCTCAACTATTGCTCAAGAACACCAGCTAGCATTTCTGCAAAGAGCAAACTAACCATGATTGTTCGATAATTAGCTGGGTTGTGAGGGCCGCCTGCTTTATAGATGGGAACTACCTTGTTGGTTGTCCATTGTGGAGGGAATTCTTCCTGTAACGCCCAGTTGAACAATGCAATGGAGAAAAGCCCAAAGGCTCTAAAAAGAGACTTTAACTCTTATGGGCCGCATCCTATACATATATCACAATGATATTTCATAAATACAAGCCCTCTAAATGTCATAGCATTGAATTGATATATCAATGTTACAGCAATATTGCCCATATAAAGTTAGGTTGGTTGACTAATAATCAACTACGATGATTATCATGCTTGAGCTCTATATGTTGAGAATCACACATATTTATTCGTGATTTACCCCAAGAAGCAAGGTCAAGCACCAAGAGGGAGCAAAGTTGTGCCATCGCAAAAGGGCGGTGGGCTTAACATTCCTTGCTCATCTGCACTAGCGCTTTAGCTCAACCATCAAGCATTGTTAAGTACTAAGTCCCTTGTGCCAACCAACAAGCCAAAGGGGTGGATCCTTAATGGGGCCCAACCTCTCCAAGGTTTTATCCCATGCTTTACTCTATTCATCTTGGAGGAAGCTTGCCCTCAAGCACGTGGTCCTCAAACCACAAGAAGAAATATATATATATATATTCCCACCAACACCCCTGTAGTTGCCCCAATGGGGAATCGAACCTGTGCTCTGATACCAACATTAAACATTACCTTGTGCCAACCAACAAGCCAAAAATCTGGATCCTTAATGGGCTCCAACCTCTCCAAGATTTTATACCATGCCTTACTATATTCATAACCGTCATTCATCTTAAAAATCCTTTTTAATGTTAGTTTGACATCATTTGGCTACTTGGCCATAATTTGACGTTCCAGCCTTCTGGCAAGACCCTAAACTGCCATGCCCAAAATCATGGGTCTTTGTGAAAGTGGCAATGATCATTGTAAAGTTAGTGGGGGAAGGACTCAAAATTGTATCTATCAATCTATCCATCTATTCCAAATTATAAGTGTCGGCCTCGTCGGGGGCACGTCCCATTTGAGTGTGTATCTCATAAATGTCGGCCTCTTGTAGGCATTAAAAAATGTATCTATCAATCTATCCATCTATTCCAAATCATAATTGTCGACCTTATCCCACATGCTTGGAAAGTCTACCATGGAAAATAAACCCTGGGGGGAACCCTCTAGCTTGTTAGGAATTTCAGTGGGCATTGGCATCGCTAATGTACAAATATAGGACGAAATACTGCTAGGCCTACAGAAACATTTGAATTTGTGGAAGGGGGCAAAGCTATCTCTTATAGGAAGAATTACAGTGGCAAAACATGTATTAAGTAATACTCATGTTATATGTCATCAATCCTACTTGCCCCAAGGGAGAAGGCACACGAATTAGAAGGGTTGATCTGCAAGTTTGTCTGGGGGGAAGAAGGCATAGGAATTAGAAGGGTTGATCCGCAACTTTGTCAGGAGGGGAAACGAAGAAGAGCAGTGGTCAAACTCGCGTGGTGGAAGTGCAAGAGGGACAAAACAGAAGGGGGAATTGGTATGTTCAACATATCATTACAGAGCAAAGATTAATAGCCAAATTCATATGGTTGATCTTACAGGAAAAGGTGAAGTCTCCAGATATGCAGCTCATCAACAAGGCTTTATTAGTTTCATGTAGGCATAGTAGGCCCTCAGTCAAAGTCTCACTCCCATGGTCACTATTTTACGATCTTAAGCCATGTAGAGAAGCTTTTCCATTCTTGAAGGGACTAATTTTGGCTTGGAGTGCCATAAAAAAATTAATAACGCTCGATACCAATAAGTTCGAAGCAGAGACCTCCTCTTCATGGTGGATACCAGTGGAGTTGAACAACAAATAAGTCCCCTTAGGTATTGTGGCTGACACAAGGATTGTAAAGAGATGGAAAAACTGGGGGATGGATTCTTGTGCGCAGTGATACAAGGGTGAACAATTAGCTAGCTGGATAGAATTTCAGATCCGTTTTGCTTTAAAGGAGACAGATAAGACAATATGGGAATGTGTGGCTATGGTACTCCCAAACACTATAATTAGAGGAGATCAAAACCCATGGATTCTGCACCCTTCCAACCAACCAAACAAATTTGTGAAATCATGCTACAGAAGCTTGAGGCCTAAGGGGTTACTTCCAGTATCTCCCAAATGGGAACTAGAGATCACGGAGAAATACCTTAAAAATGTCTGAAGAAATGCTTGGCTGAAATATCTCCCTCCACATGTTAACACCTTCCTTTGCCAAGTGATCCACATGGTCCCTAGGGTTAATCAACTAATCTCAAAATGGGACGATAATGTCAGCCCGCAAACCCCATGTGCAAGGCTGAAGAGGAGTCCATAGAACATTGCTTAGTGGAGTGTGAGATGCTGCAAGTAGTATGGGCATGGAGTCTCGACAGCTTCGAATACCTTTTAGGAACTAAGAAATTGCTATTGGGAATCCTCCCTATGGAACGCTGCCCCATGAAGAAGACGGCCTTTCATATAGCTAGGGCATGGACAATCTGGTCAATTTGGAAAAGAAGGAATGCCCTAATCTTCGATGCAGACCAGGTGAATATATCATCAAATCAGCTTCTGCAAATGATACTTGAAAGGTTTAAAAAATTCAAACTTGTCATTAAGTGTGAAGAAGACGTAAAGATAGAAATATGGGACACCTATCTTAATTTACTCTAGGCCAAAAAAGAGAATACTACAAGATGGAGCCATGTAGCTATCCTCATCTCATATTCGTAGATGGTGCGCCCCTGCCATGTGGTTTTGTATTGTTTTCTTAAAGCTAATAATTCCTCAAAAAAAAAAAGGGGTGTCGCCCTCTTGTAGGCATCAAAAATTGTATCTATCAGTCTATCCATCTATTTCAAAAATTATTGTGTCTGTTTGTCTGTCTGTATGTCTGCCCGCCCAGCCCGTCTGTCTGTCCGTCCATCCATCTGTCTGTTTGTTTGTTTGTCTGTCTATCTGTCTGTCTGGGGAATTAGGGGAGTGCATAGCAAATCTTCTGGCCATTGGATGAAAAGGGGAGGGTGCAATCTTGACCGTCTCATATAGCTGGAAACATGCTAGAAAGGTAAAAATTTGATTGATCTCTACCATTCTAGAATAAGGTTCAAGATATTGATCGTTTATTAGAAACCACAAATTGTGTAGCACTTAAAACCACCTTATGAGGTGGCAATAACTATTTTGACTTGTTTAGTTTTAAAGTTTTTGGGAGAAGACCATTTACTATTTAATATGAGCTAGTAGATTTGCCGAGTTGGCACTATTTTATGCCATTGGATTCGATGATGCATGGGGGCATGACCACATTTTCAAACCATCGGATCAGGGGAAAGCAAAATCTATGATTTAGTCTAATGGTTATCATATTGCATTATATGTATTAGAGACTTGTTTGAATCAAGTGGAGTTTAACTTGTATTAAGATGCAAATGATCTATTGATCTAACTCAATATTGTCTACAAAACATGGCCAGCAGACTGAGAGCCACACTTCTGAGTGCCATTGAAGTGTATAAAGGTGGCTCTGGATTCCAAGTCTGGAAGGAAAAGGTTGAAGAAGTATTAAGAGTTGAAGGTCTATGGGAAGTCACAGAAGAAGGGGAGCAGAATCCTGTGGTTGTCCAAACAACCAGTAAAGGGAAATCATATGCTAGTGCTGCTGCCTCAGGGACTGGTGGAAGTCCAAGCAAGGATGCAGGTGAAGGAGGTAGCTCTATGGAGGTGACGAGTGGAGGTCCAGACACCGCTTATAAAGCAAAAATTCTGGAAGCCAAGGCTGTTATAAAAAGCAAGCTAAGCTCAAGCATTCTGCTCAGAATGAGAAACATGTCACCAAGGGAGATGTGGATGTATCTGTTGAAGAATTATCAGGTAAAAACTTCATCCCAGTTAGATGTCTTAGACAAAGAACTTAGGGATTTGAAGTAAAAAGAAGGAGAGGATGTCAAGGATTTCTTTGAGAAATTTGACAATGTAATTGCTGACCTTGAAGCTGCTGGAGTTCCCATTACAAAGGAGTACCAAATTTTATCTTTAGCAAGAGCTTTTTCTAAATGGAAAAATCTGTCTATTCTGATTAGAAACATTGCTAAAAGTAGAGAAGAAGCTGAGAATATAATAAAGACAGAATTAGAACAGCATGAACTGACCAAAGAAGATGAGGAAGAATCTAGTGAAATTCTCTATGCTGGCAAAGGTCGTGAAGAAAAGAGGATTGGTCCATGTTTTGCATGCAATGCTTATGGTCATCTTAAAAGTAATTGTCCTAAACTGTCCAAAGGGACCAAATGCTATAACTGTCAAGGATATAGTCACCTGGCTACAAACTGCTCTAGTCCCAGGGATTTTTCCAGAAGCAAAGAGACAAATGCTTTCAAAGCTGGCAGAGGCAGGGGATCTAACTCTGGAGGAAGAAGAATTCAAGGCAAGGGGAGAGGCAAATCTGCACAAGACAACATAGCTAGAGAACAAACAAATGAGCCAGATGAAGAGTCTGACGAAAATGCAGAGGTAAGAAAGTCTAAATTGCTGTCAGTGATTTCAGAAAGTAAACTAAAAGGTGATGATAACTTATATGTGCTAGATAGTGGAGCTAAAAGAAGCGTGATTAAGTCACCTTCAAAGCTCAAGGCAAAATTCTCCAAGAATTCAAGTTTTGTGCAGATGGGAGATGGAAATTTGCAAAAAGTAGAACAAGCAGGAATGTTGGAGCTATTTGATCTAGAAGGAAAACCAATTATTCTAGAAAATGTTTTGTGTGTGCCAAATCTAGTAAAAAATTTGATTTCTATAACTCAGCTAGTAGACTTGGGATATCATATCAATTTTGAAGCAAATTGTTGCAAAGTTCTCTTGAATAATGAAGTAAAATTTCTAGCAAAGAGAGTTGGCAAATTGTTTGGATTTCACAACAATATACTTGGAAGTGTTAATGCAATTACAGCTCCTACTTTTAAAATATGGCATGAACGTTTAGGACATACTCACATTGATAATTTGGAGCTCATGATTAAATTAGGATATATTGAAGGAGGGAAAGGAAAGGAGGAACATTTTCATTGTGCTGGCTGCCTTAAAGGTAAATCATGCAGATTATCCTTTCCAAAGAAAGGACAAAGAGCCAAGAAAATTATAGAATTAATACACAAAGATCTTTGTGGGCCCTTGAATGTTAGAAGTATACATGGAAAACGGTATTTCATTACATTCACTGATGATTTTTCCAGGAAAACCAAGTGCTATACCTTGAGAACTAAGGATCAAGCATTTGAGGCTTTTAAAAGATTCCAAGCTGAAGTTGAAAGACAGACAGGTAAGAGAATCAAATGTCTAAGAACTGACAGAGGTGAAGAATTTGTGTCAGACAGGTTCAATAGCTATTGCTTTCAAAATGGTATAAGGAGGCAAGTGACATGTTCACATACCCCACAACAAAATGGAGTCTCAGAGAGAAAGAACAGAACCATCTTAAATGCTGTAAGATCAATGATTAAGCATGCTAGATTGCCTAACTTCCTTTGGGAAGAAACTGTTAAAACTGCAGTAATGATTCAAAATAAGTTGCCTTCCAGAAGCTTAAGTGGAAAATGTCCAGATGAGTTATGGTATGGAACAAAACCAAGTTATGATAAACTCAGAGTATATGGCTCATCATAGTCCATTCCTTTCCTTTGAGAATATCCTTTTGCTACAAGTCTGGCTTTGTAGATCTTAGATTTCCCATCAGCTCCCAATTTAATTTTGAATATCCATTTGTTATCCACAAGATTTTTGTCGGTTGGTTTCTTAACTAGCTCATATGTTCCTGTCCTGTTAAAGGCCTTAATTTCTTCTTCCATGGCATGCCTCCATTCAGCAGCATTTGTACTTGACATTGCCTCGTCATAGCTTGTAGGAATGTGAGGCTCAATAATTGCCATTATGGCATCAAGCTCAGCTTCAGAATCTTCTGCAATGTTTAGGCTTCTACTTTTCCCTTCTCTTAATCTTCCAAATTTGCTGATATCTATTTTAGCTTCCTCCAGCAATCTTTCTGCCTCACCTTTCCTTGATTTCTTTTGTGGTCTGTCTGGACTTAGGTCTGAACTTTCAGAAGTACTAGGGCTGTAACTGTCTATTGCATTTGGTCTTGCATCATTATTTTCACTAGTGAGATTGTTCTCCCTTACTTCATCATTGTCTAAGTCCACGTGCATAACCTGTTTTTTATTTTGAGCTGAGGTCTCTATTTTCTGCATTGTGTCTACTGTGCCTCTGTCTTTATAAAGCATATCTTCAACAAAGTATACATCCCTGCTAGTTATGATCCTCTTTGTTAGAGGTTCATACAATAAATATCCATTGGACTGCTCATCATACCCTATTAAATAGCATTCTATAGTCCCGTCATCTAGCTTTTTTCGAGTTTCTTCTGGTACATGTGCATATGAGAGACACATTCTCACCTATAGTAAAACATACAAGTATCAGAATGCTAATGCAAATGCTTGTGACCTTGAAATACATCACATGGATGTTAGCACAACATTTCTAAATGCAGCACTTGAGGAGGAAATTTATATGACACAAGCAATTGGATTTGAACAGGGAACAGAAATGGTTTGGAAATTAAAACGAGTTGTTTATGGACTTAAACAGTCTCCCAGAGAATGGTATAAATGTATAGACAATTTTTTAAGAGAAAGTGACTTCAAAAGATTGGAAAGTGATGGGAACATTTACTTGTATGAGGAGGAACAGAATTTTGCATCATAGCACTATATGTGGATGATTGCATCATGCTGGCCAATAATATCAAATGCTTGGATAAGTGCAAACAGATTCTTAAATCTAAATTCAAGATGCAAGATCTTGGATGATTTTGCATTAGCTTCAGCTCATTTAGCAACCTTCTTGCCCAAATTATCTCCTTGGCAGCTAAAGTTGTTGCAGCATATTCTGCTTCAGCAGAAGACATTGCAACACTGTCTTGTTTCTTAGATTTCCATGTAACTGAGCCTCCTCCTAACATTAAGGTGAAATCCAGATGTTGATTTTCTGAAGTCAAGGTCTGATGCCCAATCTGCATCACAATATGCTTTCAACTCTAGATTATTATTTGAGAAACATATGCCCTCACCTTGAGTCCCTTTCAGAAATTTTAAGACTCGTTTGACAGCCATCCAATGCCCTTTTCCTGGGTTGTTTGAATACCTGCTCAATAAGCTAACTGGAAAAGAGATGTCAGGACGTGTACAATTTGAAACATAGAGTAAACAACCCAACAATTCCCTGTATGTAGTGGCCATTTCTGCAAGCTCTGATTGTGTTTTTGGGCACATATCTGCTGATATTTTGTGACCACTAATGAGTGGTGTAGCTGCATTATTGCAATTTGTCATCCCAAATCTGTCTAAGATATTTTGAATGTTGGATGTTTGAGTGAGCAGTAACTTCCCTTCCTTTCTATCCCTTGTTACTTCAATTCCCAGGAAGCGTTATTGAGTGACAGTTTAAGCTGCATTGCAATTACCAAAAACCATGTCATGCATCAGAGAACCAAACACATTGAGATCCATATGCATTTTATTAGAGAGCAAGTTGCCAACAAAAGGATAACAGTTGAACATGTAAGTACTCAAGAGCAGGTTGCAGATATTCTGACCAAGGCTTTACCTCAAGCAAAGTTTAACAAGTTCAAATGCATGCTGGGAGTTCAAGATAAGTTTGTATAAATCTAATTATGGCATGAAGGAGGAATGTTGTTTAATCATGCCATAATCATCATGCCATAATGATGAATATTATTCACAAGTGTAGAATATGGTTTCATATCATATTTTACCTAATGGTTCCTTTGCTTATGCCATAAAAAGCAATGTTAGACCAATTACTATCTTCTTATTTTATACTCTAAGGTGGCCCGATCAAGTCAAGCCACCACAACCATAGCATCCGGTCGGCCATGCTTAACCGATGGATTGCTTTGTATTTGAGCATTGCAGTGGACGGGTCTGGTACCTAGCTGTGCCGGATCCATAAGCAGAAGACAAATAGTATAAGGTTTGAATGGTTTAGATAGTTTGAATGATTTCGATATTATAATGAACAGTGTTTCGTTCATTACCATTGCTACAGTAACTTAGTATGATTTAGTCTAATGGTTATCATATTGCATTATATGTATTAGAGACTTGTTTGAATCAAGTGGAGTTTAACTTGTATTAAGATGAAAATGATCTATTGATCTAACTCAATATTGTCTACATGGATAATTCATGAGAAACTGAACTGGCGATGGTGTTCCAACAGACAAATCTTTGGGCTGATCCTTCTTGCAGCTCAATGGATGGCTTGTTGATTCGGTCGAAAAACTTATGAGGAGTTTAACCCAAAATAGACAATCAACCGATTCCAAGGCCTTGATCCCACAATTGGGAGCAAGCATTTGAGCGCTTGCATCTGTTCGCATCGAACCCAGCGAAACGCTCACAACCCCCTGCCCTTTTTATTCAACCACTACAACATGTTGTAAGCTTCTAGAAAAACTATTGTACACGTGTAAATCTCTCAAAACCAACTAGGAACTTCTGGTTGCTTCACATCAAAAAACACGTTTTTATTTTCATAACCAATAAAAAACTTTCCAAAAATCCTTAGATATGTTTAAGCTGATTCTCTATTACAATTATATGTTAGAGATATATAATTTATAGTTGCCTTTTTCACAGAGTTGATGCATATACAGGCTGGTGGTACCATCTCGGCTATTAGGGTGGAGCAGCATGACAGAACCTTCATCGGCATCTTTTGGTTCACTTTAGAGATGCTCTTTCCAACCTTCATATTCTGAAACTCGGCAATCGTCTAAAAGGCATCAGTTTCTCAGTCCAAGAAGATCTTACCTCAGCTCAAGGGAGGAATTATGCAGGGTAAGAAATGCACGTCAGACAAAGAAATGGGTAGTATATCGGGGAGGGAAGGCTATTATTAAAGATCATTGGCCTTCCTATTCTTGAACAGATTATGTGTAGCCTCCTGTTACTTCTGTTATTTGCTTGTGACTATTTGGGCATATGCCTGCTCTTCTATACTGGGGTTTTGCCCCTTTTTATTTCATTCTGTTTTATGATGGGGGCTTGGCCCCTTATCCATTCTGTTTTGGGCTTACTGCCCCATCTCATTGTACCATTCCATAGTCCTTTTATGGCTCAGTGGATGTTAAAATTTTATCTATCCATCCATCCATCCATCCATCCATCCATCCATCCATTTTTACTTCACATCTTTAAAATATATGTATTTTAAAAATCAATCCAAATACAATTATACAATTCTAATATCAAGTTTTGGTCCGTTTATTTTTATTTTAGATATTTAGATGTGACGTCTCTGAGCGACATCTATTAGACATTGCACAGACGTCACTAAAGATGCTGCTAAGTAGCCTTTTTTGTTGGTATATGAGTTTTGATAAGTTGATGGACTGGCTTCACATTGAATTTTTGTTGGAAGAAACTTTGGATCGTATATAGCACAATTATTGGTGTATTAGTTCTTTATTAATTGTCGCTGCTCTTGGCAAAATTATACGAACTTCTCTCATAAAAGAAGGTGTTGTTGGGGTTCTATTGCCAAATGCCACTACCTTTCTGTCGTCAGTAGAATTTGTTAGTAATTTCTTGACAGCTTTCAAATGCAAGGCTACCTTCTCCAAATACTTTATGTATACCTCAAGCCAAGTGCGGTGCGACTTTTGGATCAAACATGCAAAACTGGTTCTAAAACTGCTTGAAACATGTATTCTTGATTTCAGATGCAAGTTGTCATTCTGGGGGACCTTCTGTAGAGAATGCTTGCATTATGGCAGTGTCAATTATGACTTTGCTCAATCACGTTAACCAATTATGCCAACCAAACGCATGGTGGACCCTTCTAAAATGCAACCTAAACATGCATTCTTGTTACATGGATGCAACTTTAACTTCAAGTTGTGGAATAGTGAGAATGCATGGTAAATTTAGCAGAAACTTCGCATGAATTTCTAAAATCGTCTAGTTAACTTGTAGAATGTAAAGTAAAATTTTGAAGACAAGAAACTTTGATGAACCGCTAAAATTAAGGGAAAGAACTTTGTCCATGTGCTATTGCTTAATTAGATGAGAGGCCTGAATTGAAGCCAGTTGCTCTTACGTCGAAAGCACCATTATGGAATCGAAGAAGGTCAACCATTGTAACTATCTAGTCGGTTATACCTAGCAAATTCTCATGCAAAATATGAGGGAATGACCTTTATAGATAATGCCATTAACGACAAGTTATGTTGATTCCTCAAAGTAACTGAGCTTACATGCTAATTCCTCAAGTGGAATAAGGTCCTAAGGCTGGATTCACATCAAGAGGTTAGATTTAGGTAAGTTACAAAAAATTAAGTTAATTGGATTCACACCTCCCCCGTTATAAAAATTTATTAGACTTGGGGCAGTTAAGGGGGTTAATATTTACCGCACTTAGTTTCATCAAGATTATGGTTCACACATGATTCTGTTATTTTAAAAACTAGCAATCTTTAAAAAGAATTTAATAATTGGAGTGCAAATAATAACCCCTCCCTAAGAGCACTAAACAGCTAAATTTGTTCCTGGCATGCACTAATATAACAACTTAAATTTATTTATTTCTAACAAAACTCATTATGTTAGCGACTAACATAATTGTTGGTGTCAACTTTTAACTGAATTCGTTATGTTAGCCACTAACTTAACATTTTATATATGTGAATGCAATTTTTATCAAATCCGTTATGTTAAACTTTTAGCATAACAGTACAAGATGGATTAATTATAAAGGGTAAGGTATTAACAATTAAATTTCAATATACTAAGATAATTTAATCATAACGGGCAAAGTGTTAAAAGTTAATTTTAGGAAAAATTCCAAATATACCCCTCAAGTTTACAAATATTTCAAAGAAAACCCTAGAAATAGAATATTTGGCTTAAATGGCGATTTACATTCTCCTAATCGATGAAATAAGGGGCCCTTCATGAAACTTATAGGTTGAGATGAGACCTTCATGAAACTTATAGATTGAGACGAGACCTACCTAAGGGCAGTAGAATGGGTGAAAATATCGTTACCCTGGTTTTGGTTGATTCCATCGCGGTGAATACTTTCCCGCGGAATCACAGCCCTCCGACAGCGGGGATCCGTTCAGGAGACCCGTTGGCGTGCGGCGGTGCGGCCATAAATTCAATCTTGTCCGCGGAATCCGCAGCGGTAGAATCTTCTTGGGACGGAATCACCAGAAGTAAGTATTCCGCGGCGGAATCACTACGTGAGTATTCCCGCGATGGAATCACGGCGATGAGTATTCGCTGACGGAATCCGCGACAATGGAATACCCGCCGGATGGAATCACCGTCCACGGATCCCACGACGGAATCACCAACTTGCAATACCGCGGACGGAATCAGCGACTTGTTATTTAGGTCGGACGGAATCACCATATTACGATTCCTTTCGGCGGAATCACCCGGATGGGATTCCTCCGGCTGAATCACCGAATTGGATTCCGTCCGTGAATCATCACAATCCGATTCCATCGGCGGAATCACCAAAATGTTATTAGTCATGAGAATCACATCCACCGTGAATCAACCGGATGGAATCACCGGTGGAATTCGCGGGACAAATGCACTAGAGGTGCAGTTGCATGTTGACCGTCTCAACATCGAGACTGCATTCATGGACCAGATCGACGGCCATGGTGTCGTCGTGAGTCCAACCCACCGGAATTTAAAAAATGTGCATCCCCCGTACCCCCGTTTGAACCATGCGATGGAATCACCTTCTCTGTTCATCCGATGGAATCACCTTGCATTCCTCTACTCGACGACGGCAGCGGGGAGCTCGGGATGGATACGGGCGAAGATCGAGGAGGTTAGTGCACGGAACAAGCCGATTTCCATGTCCTTGCGGCCCGGGGCAAGCTCGATAGCATTTTATTGGCGGCTACTGTCGGGCATCGGCAACGGACCTCGCAGAGGGCATTTTGATCACAGTCGACTACCCTGGGTTATGTTAGAGCACCAGAGTCCTGAACCACAAGGAGGAGGTACTCAACCTGTTTGGTTGTGCCACATTCCCACCTCACGGGTTGGGGATTTCATAGCTGGGGAGCAAAAAAGTGGGGAAGCACCATGCAGTTTCTACATAAGAAGCTCTCAAAGGAATAAAGAGCTATCCAAACCGGGCAAAGGTTCATATCTGACTTTGAAGAGGTGTGAATTTCCTTTCCCCACGGATGGAGGGGATGGCGCTAACAGATGCGCCATCGTGTTAGGGTTGGCATAGACGTAAGGAGAACAGAATGGAGAACCAAGGTGTGGGCCCGAAGGGACCCATGCGAGGGTATCACGAGGAGACCAAAGGTCTGCAGTCACGGCGGGGGAAAAGGTACGGGTAGTGAGGCTGATTTAACAGTCGGGGGTAATGGTTTGGGGGACGGATTGGGAGCGAGGGGAAGGATGATTTGGGGACGGTGATGGCGAGAACTTTTGAGAAAAATGTCAATATCCATGCAAAATCAAATGATTGATATGATAAAGACTCTAATAGGGAATGGAAATGTTCTGAGAGAAAGGCGAAAAAGGCCTTTTTTTGTGCATGTGGCGACCAGCTCATTCGGCATTCCTAGCATGGCGGAGGCGAGGGAGGACAAGATCACAAACTATGTCAGCCGGTGCAAATCACGAGGGAGTCAAGCTGGTGCAACCTATATTGGATGAAGTAAATCGAGAGCAGAGAAGAATCTTTGCGAAACA
Source organism: Isoetes taiwanensis (assembly GCA_021234155.1). Classification (NCBI taxonomy): domain Eukaryota; kingdom Viridiplantae; phylum Streptophyta; class Lycopodiopsida; order Isoetales; family Isoetaceae; genus Isoetes; species Isoetes taiwanensis. Next base: position 28,317,058 of record JAJEKV010000005.1, read on the forward strand.
TGAACAGACCAAAGCGAGTTTCGAGGTATTCCTTCACTCAAACATGATTTTGTTCCTAACAGGCAAAAGGAATTAGAATCGAAGGCTGTAATAGGTTGCATTAGACATGAAGGGGTTCGATTGGCAGCCATAAGAATGGAATTAACAAAAATGGGAAAGAATGTGGATATCAAGAACATGTTTTGGCTTGATTTCCCATTCTTTGTGGTGGAATCTTGGTGACTCTCTCGGTGTCGGTTCCTCTTAAAAAAAGGAACTATATTCAAGGCAAACACACAATTCTACTTCCAAAAATGGAATCCGAAGTTCGATCCAAATGATCTCAAGGAACTCTTCCATCCTGCATCATGCTCTGTTCAAGGCCTTAGTCCCATGTATTGGCATGAGGACATTTTAAAAAACTTTTCAAAGGGATTGGAGAATACATTGGATGGGAGGCAATTAGGAAAGAGAGCCCCAAGGATGCGGGTTGATTGATATATTGAAAGAGATCCCCAAACAGCTAAATTATAATGACTATTATGGGGGCGAAAAGATATTAAAATTGGATTGGAGTGGGTTACCTGCCCCCTGTGGAATCTGTGGGCTAAGATTACACGGAGGGGGGGTATGCCAAGGTAAAATGGTCATAAATAAACAAATTCCTCAGCCAGTGGCGAACCAAGCCAACCAAGCCAAAGAAAATAATGCAAAAGGAATTGGGACCCGCAAATTGGAAGAAAAAAACAAGAATGGGAGTGCATATAAAAAAGCGGGGAAGCGAAAAGCTAAGCTCATCAAGGAAAATCAGCAGCAAGAGAAACAGAAAGTCAACAACCAGTTAAAAACCTGGAAAAAGAAAAAAGATCAGTCAAAAATGGCTGGAAAAGTCAAGGTCTTGGTCAAGCCTACTGAAGAACAGGGGAAAAAAGGGAAAGACTTGGTCCAAGAAGGTAATCTTTATATTACTCCTGCCCATCTGATCAGGAGTAATACTTTGACCATTGCTGAATCTACACATCCCCACAGTAAATCCCTACCCGGACTCTTCGATTCCGGACGGTCGGCCGAGGTGGAACTCGCTTTTCAAAGGAGCTGTTTCTAAAGGAACTAATCTGGTTTTTCCCCATAGACTCAAGTAAACGGGGTCCGCAGGGAAAATGAAGAATTACATGATGTGCTAATCCAACTTATGGAAAGGCAAGAAGACATGGAGAAGGAGGTGGTGCCGAATACTCCCATGGAAAAAGGGCAGATGGAAGAAATAGAAGGCAAATATAAATTCTTCACCACATCTCCCATGGAGTATAAAAACAATCTGAGAGGATTCCACGGACAATGGCAATGTGGAGATCACTCACGGAGGATCCTATGGATAATGGCCTTTGAAGAGATCACTTTCTCTTGAGGAGGGACAGAAAAAAGAATCTATAGACCCTATAAGTCCTATGGGCGGGGAATAGATAACATAAGCCAACAAAAAATCCCTTATCTAATGGCCTGGTAATTGACACTGATGTCAATAGGCTATTAAGCCCATTAGATAATAATATAGAAGAAGACAAAGAAGAGACATTCTTCACTCCTGCAAAAAAGAGCAGCATAACATCCACAGGGGGCATGGGAACTCATGGTAATAGACCAATAAGTCCATTTTGGTAATTCCCTAGAAGGCACGGGAATTAATGTGAGTAGACTAGTAAGCCCCTCGACAAGGCCATGTTAGCTGGCCGGGAATCTAGGCAGATATTGGGTGAAATTAATGGGGCGAGAGAAGACTATTGCCAAAAGAATTGAATCTTTGATGGGGAAAAATTCTATACTCCTCATACTAGGAAGAAGGGCACTAAGATTGTGCATTTTCAGGAAAATAGTCTGCCTTGAACACGAGAAGCCAAGGCAAAAAGAATCTCCTTGTCCAATGAGAATCATAACTTGGAACACGAGAGGCATCAAAGGCCCTCTCAAGAGAAAAAAGGGCGATAGCTTTAAGAGATATGGCAGAGAGATATTTATGCTACAAGAGCATAGGGCACTGAATTTGAATCCTCAAATTTAGGAAAATGGATCATACCAAATGGTGACTCCATATGGAATTTGCGGTGATGGTACTAAAGGAGGGATTTGCATGGCATGGAAAGACTTCACTGTATTGAAAAAATATAAGCATGGTAGTGGGGTGGGTGTGGCGGTGTTAAAAAGGGAAAAATGTTCTTGGGGTTATTAATGTATATGCATCTACTGACCCAGCAGAAAGAGAAACCCAATGGATGCAAATGGATACATGGATACAAAATCATCCAATTAAAAATTGGCTCATGGCTGGAGATTTCAATAACACACCTATGTGGGATCAGAAACTGGGGAAACAAATGAATATGTCCAGGGGAGAGCGAGTTGCATGGGATAGACTGATGGATAACTTTATTTATGTTCCTCCATCTTCCTCACAACAATACTCTTGGAGCAATAAAAGGAAAGGGGATCAAAGAACCTATTGTCTCCTAGATAGATTCTACCTATGCAATTCTGATCTGAAGGATTGGGACAATCTTACTATCTCCAGTGATATTGGGAATTCCATTTCAGACCACTATCCTCAGTTTTTGGGAGATATGACACCTCCTCAGAAAGGTGGTATAAAAACTTCATTTAAATTCAACACAGGAATGTTACAAAATAAGCAATTTTGTGAAGAGTTCAAAAGTTTTTATCAACAGATGCCTAAGGTACCACTTTCGGAATCCATGAAGCATTTTGTTCAGAAATTGAGGGACATCAAATCATGGATCAAAGAATGGGGAAAGGTATGGAATCAGAAGAAGAAAAAGGAGAAACAAGAAGTGTATGAAGACATGAAGGTGATTAGAGGATATCTGTTCAAGGACAAGGATAATAAATCTTTGGCGAGGAAAAAGAGGCGGAGCCCGGAAATCAAGGTCAAAAAAATAGAAGAAGCAGAGGCAAAAAGTCTAGCCATAAGAAGTAAATGCAAATATATCAATCAGATGGATGATGCTGGTTCTTCCTTTTTCTTCAGGACTGCTAAGAGCAGAATTATAAACAATGGTATTGTGCTTGTAAAAGATGGGAGGGGGAACACTTTAGCCTCCCAAGAGGGGATACAAGACTATTTCCATAAAGAATACCAAAAACTGTTCAGCAAGTATGAAGTTGATATCAAAGACATGGAAGATTTCTTTAATCAAATTCCCAAGGGTCCAGAAATCAATGATGAGGACTTACTGAAGACACCTGAGGAAAGGGAGATCAAAGAAATTCTACAATCCATGGCACATGGCAAAAGTCCTGGCCCGGATGGGATTCAACCTGAATTCTACTTAGGTTTTTGGGAACTGGTAAAGGATGACCTCATAACTTTCATTAAGGGAGCATGGCAAGCAAGATATCTGCATCCAGCAATAAATGCAGGGCTTATTACCCTCATACCAAAAGTTAGCAGCCCAACAAACATTGGTGAGTGGAGACCAATCTCACTCACCAATACCACATATAAGATGCTAGCCAAGATCCTTGCAAACAGATTGAAGCCAAATCTAATGAAGGTCATTAACCCTTGCCAGTCAGCCTTCCTTCCCCAAAGGAATATTTTGGACAACTATATTGGAGCTCTTTGAAGGTATGCATTGGAACAAGCTTTCCAAGCGAGAAATGTATGCTTCTTAAGTTGGACTTTAGGAGGGCTTATGACACAATCGGTGGCAATTTACGGAGAAGCCATGGAACACATAGGACTCCCAAAAAAGGTTTATCAGAAGGTATATGGATTCAACATGACTGCCTCCTCATCTCTGATTATCAATGGTTCCCCTACTGAGCAGTTCCCTTGTAGAAGAGGGGTGAGGCAAGGCTGCCCTCTTGCCCCCTACCTATTCTTGATAGTGGCTGAAGTTCTTACAAAGTTGGTGATGCATATGCAGTCCAAAGATGATATTCAATGCCTGCAACTACCAGGGGAAGGAGGTATTTTTTCTATCATGCAATATGCTGACGATACTTTTGTTTTTTTGAGATGATGGAATAAGTCTTTCCAATTTCTTAAATATAATGGAGAAATTTGGTAGCATATCAGGGGTTTTTTTGAATAAGAGCAAGTGTGCCATAATTATGGACTCCCAGGAAGATGCTTTGCAGGGAATAAAGGTACTAAATAAGGATTCTGCTACTGTGATATTAGGTATCCCTTTGGCCTTGAATTCTACACTAAAAGGATTGTGGGAGCCAATTGTAACCAGAATTAAGAAAAAATTTGGGACATATACATCTTGCCTGTCCTTAGCTGGAAGAATACAGATTGCAAATGCTGTTATAGGGAGTACTCATGTTTATTTCTCTTCAGCCATCATTGGGGACAAAGCCTCATATGCCAAAATAGAGACAGCTATCAGGAAGTTTATTTGGCAGGGCTCACATAAGGTAGCATGGGATGAATTGACCAAATCCAAGAAGGATGGGGGACTTGGCTGCAAGGACCTATTTGTTCAGGCACAAGCTCTAGCAGCTAAAATGGTGTGGAGAGCTATTCATAATAACTCTCCTTCCCAGCTCAAAAGCGATTAGGTATTGGGTGCAAGAATCCTATCACGTGGCGACCACACTTTGAAGCATCAGTTACCAGACTCTGCATACTTCCAATTTAATCCCTGTCCAAACACCTCAAGTATCCTAAGGAGAATGTTTGAGGCCTGGAACTTAGCCTCTCTGTGTTATAGACCACCAGTGATTGATTGTAATTCTAAAGAGGTGAAATTCTTCTGGCATCCAGATATTGCAGAGAGTGACATTAACTGTTTGGCATGTATTCATCCACAGAAATACATGCAATGGCATAAAAGCGGTATCGATGATTGGGGACTTGTATGATGATAATTCAGGTTGGAAATCATGGGATGAAATAGCTAATTTGACTAAAGGTTCAAATCTGGACAAGGAGATATACACTGCAGTAATGGACAAAGTTGAGAATATTGATGAACTGGTAGACAGATATAGTCAGTGGAACTTCAAAGGTAAGGAAATATACTCGGTGAAGGAAGTATATAAAGCTTTGATTCAACACAAACCCTCCAGAGCAGCCTCTCTCTGGAATTGCAGGCAAAAGGTTCTAGCAAAGGTATGTAGAAAAGGATGGAAGAGCTATACAGCAAATAAAGTGAAGACCTTTACCTGGCTTATATTGCATCAAGGACTGATGACTAATCAAAAGAAAGCCAAATTTGACTCATCTATTTCAGGGAGATGTCTCATGGGATGTGGAGAGGAGGAATCTTCTAACCATGTCTTCCAATGTGAGATCATTGATGAATTCTGGAACTGGACTGTCCAGATAAATAAAGGCAAGATTGGAGGGAGTGGACTCCTAGATTTTCCTGAATCTGAGAGGACGGGGTTTTGAGCACAACAAAGAGCACTTTCTGCTGGGCGGTATGGAAACACCTAAAAGCAGTAACAATGGAACACAAAAATCAAATATTATTTGGCTCAAACAAATATTCCTAAATTTGAGCTTGTGAACTTCGGCAATTGCACATAGATCCTTAAGGGGATGAACTATGATAAAAATTTTGGACAGACCTTTGGTAGATTTCAAGGAGTCTATGATTTTTTTGTGCTTAATCTAACTCTTGATGATGTTATTTTGCACAGATGCAATGAGGAGGCTTAATAGATATGGAGCCAAAGATCGAGGTATGGGGGTTCTTTGAGGACTTCGGACGAGGAGTCTAATCTTCGGGATTGAAGAAGAGGAAATTTTCATACGGCTGAAACAAGAGATGATTCATGCAAAGGCATTGAAGAAGATTCGAAGAGAACGAAGCACGGAGACATAACAATCTCGGGCCTTTTTTCATGAACTTATTCCATAAGTGGCGGCAGATCGCGGGGAGGCCCATGTTCTCCTTCTTACGGATTTCACTAACTATCCAGGTTGCCAAATTGGACTGTACACGAACATCCTTGGCGGGCGAAAGAGTACGAGGATCTTACCATGCAAGATCTGATTGATGCACAATAGGAAGCATCAAAACACTTATGAACATAAATGTTTGATTATCGATAAGTTATTGTATGTAATAGGTACTTGGTCCTTGCTATTACATTAGTCAGGTTTTTCTTAACACATTTCCAAACTTTTGCGCATGTTAGGGTGTCCCTTAAAAAAGTATTATTTAGTGACCAAAAAGTACTAAAAATTAGTAATGCGGTTACCAATATCTCAATAAAAGTTTTTCTTAACACATTTCAAACTTTTGGAATGTGTAATTTTAACTAGTGTATTATGCCTACCGATTATACCTCTGAAGGTATACAATATCACTATGTAATTTCTGAGTATGAATACAAAACACACCTTACCTCCAAAAAAAAAAAAAAAAATTTCCTTTCCCCGGCTTGTGATAATTTGTTTGGATTTTAAAGCATGTCCGATTCATTCCCGGTGCAACAAAGGTGCGGTGTGTCTTTGGGCCAGAAGACAATTCTGAGAACACTCATGTTGTTGAGGATCGACGTCCCCCTCCAAGCCAAAGAAGGAAGAGGATTGAGAGAGGGGAGAGTGTTAGAAGGGGTTGCCAATGTCATTTTACTTTGAAGCAGCTCTATCTTCTTCCCAATTGCACTCAAATTACCTACCACAAATGGGATCATGTGAACCAGCAAGGTGCAATCTGCCATGGTAAAGCACAACCTATTGATAAAGGATTGAGGTATAGGCTAGCACCATGGCTCTCGGCTGAAAAGAAAGAATGGATCAAACAGAAGCTAGTGCACTATATAACACCTAGAATGGTGATGAACATCCACCAAGAGAGGGTGAACTTGAAGAAGGATGTGGCTGGTTTGAAGGGGCTGTCCAGGGACGACATGTTGAAGATGCATGATGTCTACAATATTAATAAATTGGTGGCTCGAAATGTATGGAAGTTGCATGAAGACCAAGCAACAAGCGTCCACATGTGGGTCCAACAACACCAAGATTGTGTCTTCCACTATGAACAAGGTGACATCTTTCAACTTGGGGTCATGACTCCCATTCAAAGGGATGCCATGGTGAGATTTGGAAAGGATAGAGCTATATGCCTTGACTCCACCTACAAGACAAACGAGAAGAGGTATTGCTCCTTTTTAGGTTCCTTGAAAATTAGGTTTGCTAAAGCGTGTTTCTATTTAAACAGGTATTACCTCTTCACTCTCGTTGGATTCGATGACCACTTCAATGGGATGCCACTGGCTTGGATTGTCACGAATACCCAGAAGAAAGAGACAATAGCTAGATGGCTAGAAGCTATGAAAGTTTGGATATAACACCACGACTCGACATGGAAGCCCTCATGTTTTATCACCGATTCTTGTGATGCTGAAATACATGCAATAAAGAAGGTAGCAATGTTTCCTAGTTATCATCGTTTTCATTTTGGTTTATTTGGTTCCATACTAACCCTATGTGTCAACTTTCCCCCTCCACCATAGGTTTTCCCAACCGTACGTGTCAACCTTTGCATCCGCACGGAGGAGAGCGGGTTGAAGTGGTTGACAAAGAACGTGAAGAATAAAGATTTGAGGAACCAAATGTTCAAGGAGTTGGTCGAGATCATGCATGGAACAAAGTGTCCCCCAGGTAACAATGAGTACGGGGATGATTACATAGAGGCTGTTAGAGAAGAGGCTTCGAGGAAGTTGGAAGCACTAAAGAGAAAGTACCCACAATATCAAAGTTGGCCGGGCTACATGAGTCGAGAGTGGACTCATAACATTTGTGATTGGGTCCACGGCCACAAGAATCTTTCCCCATTCCAATCAAGAAACCAATGCTGCAATAGAGGCTTGGCACAAGGCACTAAAATTGCGCCTCGGGATTTCCAAGTCACAATTAAAAGGCAGGAGGAGTCCATGATGTGGAGACCCACATGGCATACTCTAGGTAATTACTAGAAGTGACTAAAATTTGCTTCATGTATGCACTAACCCTCCATATTGTATCATTTGCTTGGCGGTGTGGGGTTGAAGGAAGTTTGGTTTTGTGATAAACACATCACAAGAGCAAATTATAGAGTCGGCTATTCGCGAGGGCTAGGCAAATTCTCGATGATGCAGTCACATTTGTGGACCTCGATGGAGGAGAGGCCTATGTCCAAACTCTTGATTTGAACCGCCAACCCTACTTTGTCAATGGGGCAAATAAGAATTGGGCGAGTTGCGATTGCCCATGGGGCGCCAAGGGGAACATTTGCAAACACCAAGTGAAGGTTATCCAAATGATGGATAGGTACAGGGATCAAGACCTCCTTCAAGTTCTAGGGTCCCAACATGGAAATGCATGTGGTGGCATGGAGCTCTTGCGCCCATGTAGATCTGGTAACACCCATGCCAATATCCTTGAAGGGGCCGAGGTTGACATAAGTAGTCTAGAGGATGACATTAGACCAACCCCAAAAGTTGGCTTGATAGTGGAAGATGCCAGGGCATCTTTGGAGTCTTGTGTTGCTAGGGTTATGGAGTGGGCCTCAAAGGATCCCACCCTCCTCATAGCCACGGAAGTGATGATGAGACAGCTTGACACAAGACTTGAAAGGATGAACGAGGAGGAGGCCAATGACACAACCATAACATCTCTGCCAGTGTTGACTGAAGAGGAGGCTTATGGCATGAGTCTTGCTAGGGTGAAACCACTCTTGGAAATAGGGAAGAGGGAGGCAAAGAAAAGGAAACTTGGTTGGAAGGAACATGAAATGGAAAACCTTGCCTAGATGTATAAATACTCCATGTATAAATACTCTATGTATAAGCAAAGTATGTACAAATACTCTATGTATCTACTCCATGTATAACCCTAACTACAACATGTGACTATAACTATAACCCTAACTACTAGATGTATAAATACTCTATGTACAAATACTCTATGTACAAATACTAGATGTTTAAATACTATATGTACAAATACTATATGTATAAATACTCTATGTATAAATACTCTATGTACAAATACTATATGTATATGTATAAATACTCTATGTATAAATACTCTATGTACTAGATGTTTAAATACTATATGTACAAATACTATATGTATAAATACTCTATGTACTAGATGTATAAATACTATATGTACAAATACTATACGTATAAATACTCTATGTATAAATACTCTATGTAATAGATGTATAAATACTATATGTACAAATACTATATGTATAACCCTAACTACTACATGTATAAATACTCTATGTACATATACTCTTCGTATAGCCACTCCACGTATAACTACCTCTAAATACTCCATGTCTAACTTATCTATGTACAAATACCGTATGTACAAATACTACCTATACCCTCTATGTACAAGTATGTTGTGTATAAATTCAAAATTTTGTGTAAATTCACAATATGTATAGAATATTCCATGGGATGGAATCACCATACACGGCCATGGCACAGATTCAGGAAAAAACAGTTTGTATGCATCGAGAAGTTGCATGTGGTTGCAATTTGAAGCTAACTGAACAGATTGAACATCAAGCAACTTAGATTTGTATTTTCAAAAAAAGCCCTTAAGCAAGGTAGCTACCAGGAACTCAAAAACTCAAGAGGGATTCAGAATTCCCCCGGATTCATAGAAAGGTGTGTCAACAGAAACAAAGGAAAAAAAAGGGACGCGCCTGCCTCATCAACCATCGCGAACTATGCACTGTAACTGGGGCGGGCTCGTTTTCTCTGCGAAGTTCATGCAGTGAGTGAGTTGCAGCAGAAATAAAGAACATCAAAGGAATAGCAGCGACTGAAGTCACACCTTGTTCGTAGACCAGTTGACCTTCCCAGAACTTGGGTCTTTGCAGCAGGCAACCGGGAACACAAAATCATCGTCATCTGGCTCGTCCTTGCACTCCTCCTTATTTCGCTTTTGAACCAGCCGAGAATCTTTGCACCACACTTTGCAGATAACTCCGCCGGCACTTCCGGTTGCGTGAATGTAGGCAAACAGATTCTTTGCCCACTCCTCATCAAGCGCCTCGCGTGCGGGGATGTGTGAAATGTTGGAGACCTTCACAGAATTCTAATGCATTCACAACCCGTCCGGGAAGGTATGGCTTATTGTAAATTGGCGGCACCTCTTACATGCACGACTCGAGACGCTTGCTGCAGACTCTCAAGCTCGCAATCGCCCGCGCCTCGTAAAAAACCAAAGGTCTACCACGAGGATGCGGGCCGATTATGGCTATGGGGCAGTCCGCCATGCCCGAACTCAAAGAATGATGGTAAGAACATCCATCATTTGGTGTGCGGTGGCGAACATGATTCTTACCGATGATGATAAACCGGAAACTAGCCGATGGTCGGGAAGCAAGCACCGAGGGGAAGATCGGCGCCTCCGCGGAGGCGGCAGCCAAGGAATTATGAGTGAATACTGGCGGATGGTGCTGGTCGCCAAGGATGATTCCGTGGGTGGAATCACCCCTATGGGCCTAGATTTTGCCCTAAATTGTCCGGCCAGAAGCCGGAGACGGCGCCGTTTCATTGCCCGCGTGCACGTCGGTTAGACGTCCGTCCCGAATGGCGTGGATTTGACGTGAACAAGCAATTAATGCCTGCGGCATGCAATGATGGCAGCGGGCATTCCACGGCATGGAATCACCATCTTGTGATTCCACCGGATAGATGACGACTGTAGAGATTCCTTGCGAAGGAATCACCAACCTTGATTTTCGACCATTGGCGTCACTATTCTGTATTTTTTAAGTGGTGGTATGGACGACATATTCGAATATTCACGTTCAAGCATTTTGACACAGATTCGCGCTAAAATACATTCAAATTCAAATTCAACTGAATTCAAATTCTGATACATTCGGGAACTCAGATTAAACCCAGCAATGCTGGTATTTTTGCTGTTCTATTGACATATTCACACAAACGTAATAAAAATTCAAGGCCCATTGATCCTTAAACGGGTCATAGGGCCACCGGTTTCACTCCAATCTCCCTCGGGCAAGTGGAAGGTGCTTCTTCTTTGTTGAACACAGTCTCCCAATTTTTGTAGCATCACTGCAAATGAGGCTCGTTTGGTCGATCTCAGCACGCCCAAACCATTTCGAAGTATCCATAACCTGCAATCAGGAAAATTAGCACGAACTTCGAATAGATAAGATAAAATTGGAGACACAAAATACCCACAGACTGCTCTTTGGTGTTGCACATTTCCTGCAAGAATCACTTGACGAAACAGATCGTGTAAATGCCGCAATCCTGGGTGTTTTATTGTTGAGGGACCTTCAAAGAGACGCAGGGGGCATTGTGCAATCTGGACGACTCAAAATTCCACCGCTTCATAATGTCGGACACAAATCTGGGGCCAAAGGAATCGAGGAACCCAAAATTGACCCGAAAGGGGCGTAATTTAACTCACAAAGTGGCGAAACAGTGCAAGCTCGAGTGCATGCCCGACATTGAATCCAAATGGAGCAACACTGGACAAGGAGTCCGGAGCCGGTGGCATGCATCGCCGTCTGAAACCAATATGTACAAGCTCCAGTGATTGCTGCAAACAATTGCAAAGCCCGATTTTAGGTTCAATTGCCCATGAATGGATTTAAAAGCAGATTCTTTACACCGCTCATGGCGGGAAGTAATAGAACCCGACATTCTCAAGATCCAATTACGCCCGATGAAGGGTTTGATTGGGATTAATTTATCAAACAGATCATATGAACACGATTGACCTTCCAAACCGTTTCGCAAAAAGGCCAAAGGCAGCAGGATGCACGAAAAATCTTTGGCCGATCTTGTTTTTGGGGAATGGAATGTATCAAGGCCCTGCAGAGGTTGACATAGTTAGCGAACCAAAGCATTGCAATAACCGTAGTGCTTATAGCTTAGTGACTTACACGGTAGATAGGCACCAACACATTCTTCATTGATTCTGCAATCCACATCGATCTCGGGCAGGAATCGTCATGAAATCTGGGGCGGTTGCCATACACCAAATTTCGGCTGCTGATGATTTCTTGCCCACGAATGGCCGTCTTTGCTTAGTGTCATGGGTATTTAAATGTGAAGTTACAGGTCCACCTCCTAAAGAAGACTGTCGATAAGAAAAGCCAAATTAAAAAGCGGCTTCCAGCCTATGCATCATGGGGATCTCAATTAAAGTGCCCTCCTCTTCCGGATGAAGCACGGGATGGGGAATCCTGGCCGATTGAATTGCCTCACGCAAACCACGAATGTAATGGAGGTTTCAAACACTATATGGTTAGGGGCAAGGTAGTCCTCTGTTTTTTTGCCCCCCCTCTTCTTCCTGGAGTTCTCGAGGGAGCTCGAGTGGGGGCTTGGTCATTTTCTGGGGAGGGGATGCAAGATCTCCTTGGGCTGCGAAATTCCTTCTTTGAAATCATCATTCTCTACAGGCTTGCTCGGAATATGAAATCTCGACCCTCATCTCTTCAACTGCCGGACCAAATCTGGCTGGCGATTTTTTTCGATTGCTTCCCTCTTACGCTCCTCCGAGTTTCCTCTACCGTCCCGCTTTATACGTTGATTGACCCAAGCGGACCTCATAGCGGGGATTGAAGTCAGGTGCTCAATCTCGCTCCTCTGCCATAGCCACCCCTTCGCACAGCCCTCACCAAAATCCGCCCTAAAGATTATGCTGCCCGTGAGATAATCTTCATCCGAAGCTTCCGCTCGGCTTGACCAACGAAGTTCCTCTTCCTCCTGCTCATTTACGGAGCAATTGGTTTCCGCCCTCTTGCCAATGGTGGCAGCTTGTAATCATTAAATCATGGAATGCTTTTATGAACCGTGGATCTCCGGATCCCATTTTTGAGTAATGCTTGCTACTACACCCACCAAATAAACAATACCAACGCCCATCTCGCCAGATCAAACCTCCAGTTTGCGATTTCATCATCCATGTATCCGGCGTAATCCTGAGGAGGGTTCTCCACAGCATCCTCTCCGAAATCTTCGGGCTCCTTGCAATCAACTTTTTCATTTGGATCCCTTGCTTTTCGGCCTTTTCTTTATTTCTTCGGGCAGAGCTGGGGATACCGAGGAACAGGACACGGGAATAAAGTCGACGCCCGGACTAACAAGGCTCTACGCGACAGATGCAAGATCCGCCATCTGACCAGCGCCTCCAACTCGCTCAAAACCTGGAGGAAACTTAGGAGGGGAGTTCACCTCCGAATCTACCATTCCTCCCAAGAAAGGATTGTTATGTGAAAATTGAAAGCCGAGTTAGCGGAAGATTCTACCTGGAAGTTCTCATTAACCGAGGTTCCGTGGCTTTGATCCATATGAACAGCGATAAGAAAGGGACAAGAATTCGAGCGGGAAGGAGGAACGGAGGCGCCGGAACGAAGCTGTGAGAAAGGGCTTTTGGCGCTAACGGTGGTGATTCCTTCGGATAGGATCACTATCCGTGGTTGACGTGGCATGCGGTGATAGGGCAATGACCATGCAATCATTTCCCTTGTCGATGGCAAGAGGCGGCTAATAATGCCCGGCCAGGCATTCAATTCAAAAAGTGGGCCCCTCAATTTAAATAGGCTTTTTATATAAAATAGCGACGGATATCCCATGCCGACGCAGGTCGACGAATACCGATGCGCCCTTCACTTCACTGTGATTCATCAGGGTTGATTCACGGTGATGTGATTCTCACGGACGGATCAGATTTGGTGATTCCGCCGATGGAATCGATTGCGGGTGATTCCGCCTGAGGAATGGTCGTGATTACGTGGATTCGGCTTTACCGAATCGATCGTAGTGGATTCCACCGGGCGAATCCAACTGGCCGACTCGGCCGAGGAATCCGACCGGTGATTCCATTTGGACGGAATCAAAATATGGTGATTCCAACAGATCTAAATAACAAGTTAGTGATTCGCCCCTACGGATTGCAACTTGGTGATGATTCCGCGTCGGGATCCGCGGACGGTGATTCCATCCTACGTATTCCGCCGTCAGTCGCGATTCCATCGAGCGGAATAATGAAGCGGTAGATTCCGTCCAAGAAGATTCTACCCTGCGGATTCCGCAGGACAAGATTGAATTTATCGCCGCATCGTTAGGGTACGACCAACCGGGCCTCCGGAACGGATCCCATTCTTCGGAGGGTTCCGGATTCCGCGGGGAAAGTATTCACCGCGATGGAATCACCAAAACCAGGGTAACGATATTTTCACCCCAGTAGAATCATCTAAAACATAGAAATGAGCATAACTTGTGAATTTCAACTCCAATTCGAATGAATTAATCTATAATGTTCGTGAAATCAACTTTTGAATTTGAGGAGCTATATATATTACCATAATTCCAGAAATACTCTTCAATTAGAGGGTATTTATGGAATTTTTGCAAACTTGAGCGGTATATTTTAATGGTAGGTGTGAACCTACCCTAAGTATCAAAATATCTTAGAAGATAGAACCTGCAGTCGAAATTCAAAAGCAAGACAAAATAACGTTTTCTACTGAAGCGCTCCATAATGTGCAAAATGCTCTCATCATTCTAACTTTTTAACTTATAAACAGCAAAAAACTTGGGTTCTACAGGAGCTTTGTCAAAAGAGATGATTTGCAGGTCTATTTGCCTCTCCCCTTCGTCCATAAATGCAGCAAAGAATTATGACATTTCAGATCAGTTGATATAATTTGGAATCCAGAGACCAACTCATAGGCTAGTCTTATGGTAAGTTCTCCTGGAAGGTTCATTACCTTTTTTTCACACTATTTCTTAAAGGGTATGTATCCGTGGACATTATAAACCCATGTGCTTGTAGCAAATGAATGAATCTATCTGCAGCTTGAATGACCTGATTGAATTTTTATCAAACATAAGTTTTTAATTTCTCATCTTACTGAAACACTGGATCAAGGCCACTTGCTTTCCTGAAAAGCAGCCAACTACGCCAAAGGCATAGATAGAAAGACTTCCATCTTATAATATTTATAAGACAAAAGTACGTCATGTCCCCCAGTCTGGCATGTCTAAATGAAAATTGGACAACTTTCTCTGGCCTCACCATCCAGTAGGTTTACTTCAAGAATGGTCAAAAAATAGTCGAAAGGATTACGCGCAGCCATTCTGCTCTCTGCTGTATTTTACATTGGCAGCACCACTTTCTAACCAAAAGCTAATACTGCACTTAACCGCTAAAACAACCTGGTTAACAATCTAAAATTTACAAAGTGATTCCATTAGGCCAACAAGCAGTCTATATCCATCTTTGTTAGCCTGATCACGCAGGGTACTGAAAGGACGGGGAAACCTCGTTCCTCTTCAGGATACCAATGAAACCAGAGAGACATATTCAGCTGATGTTCGCCCTTTGACTTTGATGTTGATGATAAAGTGTTCAGGATATTTTCTAAGTAAATTAAGAAGACCTCCCCATGGTCTGGCTACACCTTGGATGGAGAACAAACACTACTATAATGTTCTGGAGCTTGTAGCTGGAAAAACAACATTTGTCAGCAATACGCATACCAAATAATATGGGTACATCTAATATATGTCTTCTAAGACTAACCTCAGTATATAATGTTGTCATGGGCATCCATTCCCCTGGTCCACAGAGGTCAGATAATACGGAAGCTATGGCTGCCACTGCTTCTCTCTCTTCGGCTTGTGTATATGCAAGTCCTGATGTGAGTTCCCCACGTCTCCTGCCAAAATCCTCTTTATGATCTGTAATTTATGACAGTCAGAAAGTATGCTCTTGTTGCATAAAACACACTTCAGAAACACACCTACATAACACAATTGACCATACTGCACATCCTTCGTGTTACTGTCCATGCTCATATTGGCAACTCCAGTTCTTTTCATGACTAGATCAGACATCATGGTCACTTGAAGCATCACTAGTTTTCAAAACACGTCTAAAATATGGCTTCTTGAGGCTGAAGGTTTTGTAGATCACCATTCCCAAACAAAATGGGGTTCTCAAGCAAACAATTCAGGGTGCCCTGGAAGACACACTGACCATAAATATCTTGATGTAATTTAGACAAGGTTAATTCAAGCACTTCACTTCCGTATTCCTAGTCTAAAATGATATAATATTCTGCTGGCTCTTAACAATACAACTACACTCCAACAATTAATCGAACTGTATGATCAGACCTTGTATGTTCATGAACTATGCAATGCAGGATGACCCTGTTTAAGCGGGCCTTAAAGAAATAAAGGTAACTTCATATTTCCCATATTTCCCTAGTGGAAATTCGGAAGTTAGAAACTTCCGAAAAAGAAAAAATGAAACCAGCTGCAGGATGAGGACACTTGAACAGAAGGGAAACAGAGAATTCGAGCATACTTCTAAAACAAATTCATTATCAGATCAGAATCCAGTTCAATCCACAACACAGCTCCTGTTATTTATAGGCCCCGGTATTACTATCATTCTGAATTTTTGGTCCTATCTATAAATTGCATTATGAATGGGCTTAACAAAGCAAAGTCAAGCCAACATGCTGAGTTACACCCTTCCATTTATTAGCATCAGGTTTTCTCAAACACGGTAATATTATACCATTACCAAAGGAATATCCCTACAGAGAGAAACTCAGGTTGACAAAGGACTAAGTACAGTAAATCACCAGAAAAGATCTCACACGAAATGATCAGAGACAACCTGCAAATTTCTAAAACTCATATGATGGGACGTCCTGATCCAGTTTCCTTATATTAGATTCAGATGAGGAGCTAAAAAACATCAAGATTGAAAAGAAGGTCGTGAAGCCAGGCAATTATCATTCGGTATTGCACACTGCGAGATTATATAGAACACTCTTGAGCTGGATGTCTCTTTACATTCAAAAATTTAAAAAAATTCAACCCAGGAAATTTTAACACTTCAATCATAGTAGATTAAATTTACATCAGCATGTTGCTTTAAACTCTTCAAACCTTATATGTTCTGTTTTCTAGGTTTAGAAATATATTGGGAATAAAAACTACCATGTCTCAATAAAATCCTAACCTGAATAGGACCCATATCCTTGGGCCATAAGCGTGTTTCCAGATGTCATGATTGGCGAGTCCCTGTCATGCCATCTGGATGCTGAAGTTTTTCTTTCCTGCATTGTGCCTGCTCCATCTCCGGCTGCCTTGCGCTGCTTTTTCACATCCTTGCGAATAGAATCCTCTACAACTCTGCTACTTCTTCCGGGAGATGGAGCAGACTTAGAACTGGTACCCCGCTTCTTAGAAGCAACGGGAACAGCTGCAACAGGTACTGCCTTAACTATCTTCTTAGTGGGTAGAAGAAAATAAAATTTTTTATCCCCGATTTGCAGCAGATCCTGAGAGTCTAATTTCACAGGAGGGTTGTCTGGGACATATAAGACACCCTCTACATAGCAACCATTCTTTCCTAAAACCTCCATGGCAAATCTCTTCCTATCAAAGTCATAGTAAATACGAGCATGCTGCCGGGAGATATTTTTCCCACCTCCAAGACTTGCCAGATCCACATCAACAGCTGATTGCTTACTGTTGCGGCCTAAGATGATTGAATAAGTCTGCATATAATACTCAAAATCCTCGCCCTGAAGCTTGGCAAAACCAGCTTCCAATTCGCCCATTGTTTCTTCTACTTTGGCAAATCGGGCAGAGCTCTTAACCTAGCTCGAACCATATAACCAAAAATACCAATTCAATGGCAATCAAGGGTACCTACACGCTAAGGGGGTTAAATTTGTTACGCAAAACAATTAAAGGGAAAATTCCAAATATACCCTTACTAAACTTCCAACGTTTGAGTTTGGTATTTGTGAAGGGGTTTTCTCGCATGGTTGGGCTAAGATTCCTATGGCGTATTGTATAGAAAACAGTATATATTGCCATATTTGAGGAGCTTAATGTCATTTAGAGGTCATGTTGCTTTTTTGGGTTTTTAGATAGCTTTTCTTTTGAAAGGTTAAGAAGAATAAAAAAAAAATTTGGAGGCCTTTTTTTAGGGCGTGGATAAGAAGGGATGCTCCCTTCTTTTTTTGGCAACGGCGGCGGAGCAGAGGCAGAGAGTGCGGCTTGATGCAGCAAATGCATCAACGGAGGCAGAGAGGGCAGCTTGATGCAGTAAATGTTTGAATGGAGGCTTGTGGCGAAATCGGCTCTCTGCTTTTGTTACCGTCAACGGATTTTTTTAGAACACTGGCCTTTCAAGATTTTCCAGGTGTATCAATCTGTTTGCAGTTTGCTTACAAGATACCATGTTTGAGCGCCTACGATTTTGAGATGCAAAACCACTTTTTGTTCTGATCTGAGATTTCAGCAAGTTATAGAAACCCGAGAAAGCAAGAAAATCATGAGCAACGCTAATTTGTGGCATGTCGGCTTTGCTGCTGCTTGCTTGTAGCATTTATGCATCTGCTGCTTGCTTGTAGCATTTATGCATTTATGCTGCTGCTTGCTTGTAGCATTTATGTAGAATAGGTAAAATGGAATTAGCATGGTTTTGATGAGGCCGACTTGGCCTGGAGGTTCGAATCCTGTAGCCATCTGTGTATGTTGTATAGGATCCACTGAGGCGGTTTAGTTTAGCAGAGAGACCATGGTTTTGTAGAAATTGTTAATGCTATGGTTTATTATGTGAATGCTATTTTCAATCGACACCATAGGAAATGGCATGGTGATTTTTCGGTAAAATGTTAATAGCCATGGATCTGGCACAATACCAGGAATATGCCGCCAATCAATGGCCCCCAATCAACGTTGAGCAAAAAACCCATAATACTTGAAAATAGAGAATATTTTGAAAGTTAGGCGTATTTTCAAATTTACCCTCATAATTTTCATAAGTCCTAAAATACCCCTAAACTAATTCAATGAATTAGTACAGTTTGGCAAATTGCAATCACACATCTTGAGCCACCAAAAACAATTCAACTACTTCTCAAATTTCATAGTTTTTCTTCTGGGGAGCCATGAACTCTTTCCATTTTGGTCAGGATGGATTTTCGACTCCAAGAAGCTCCATTGAATTCATCAATTTTGGGTTTAATCCTTGAAATCATCAACGAACTATAATGTCATGATAGTTTGTGAGCTTATTAGATAGCTTCTTACATTCCGTTTCAATGAAATCTACTCATCCTCAAATTCCATGGAAGCAAGGTGGCCCATTTTATGAAAGATTCGACCTCTTCTTCATTTTCTGACTTAGATAAGCAATTAAAGCTTCAAAAGAAGGTTTAGTGAATGTACTTCGAGATAACGATTATACGAATTTGAAAGCTCCCCATTTGCACATCTTCAACAAGTCGAAATGGATGTTAGATCGTTGACGACCACAACTCCGCTTCAGATTTGGGCGCAATTTCTACTGCGCAATATCACTGTTAAATTGAAAAATTTGGTTAACTAACTAAATCGTAGTTAAGTAGGGGTATTTTTGGAATTATGAAAACTATGAGGGTAAATCTGGAAATATGTCTAACTTCAGGCGTATATTTGGAATTTTCCCGAAATTAAAATACATATACAAAATAACACACATGGTTATTAATACACATGGTTTTTGGAAGGCGAAACTTCCAGGACTGGAAAATATTGCTGGCAGTGGATGCATTGAGAAGCGTTGGCTGCGAGAGGCGCCAGCACCAGCAAGTATATTTCCAGGAAACTTTCTAGACCTGGAAGTTTCTCCTCCATAACCTTTCATCACCTGTCGATTACCTCATCCATCTTTCTCTTGCCTTTTTCTTGAGTAAGGCACTAAATTTGATTGGATTGGCATCTAAGCTCCATTTGGAGCCATTACGAACTCGATTTGATGGGACTTCTGAGCATTTTTTATGACGGTCCTAATACCTTGGTCGTAATGCATTATATATTTTGGGGATACCAATAATGCATACATGGTATGTGTCAAACTTATACAAAGTTCATGACAAAATCAAAGGCCATAGATTTTTGTGAGGATTTCTGGAAGGAGGCAGCAGGAGCAATTTCTGAGCATTTTTGCAGTGTAGAATATTCCAGAGGAGGAATAGAGCCAATGACACCTCCATGTCCTTTGCTCGGACACTTGACCATCACAAGTGATCAGAGTCAAACAGACGGCCTTTCCTAGTGATAGTGTTGCTCGAAAATAGGATTTCTCGTATTTATACGATGGGAGCATCATATAGGCTCGAGGAGCATCACAATGGTATCAGAGCCATAATCTCAGTAAATCGGATCATAGCACTGGCCATGCCCTAATTAGTTAGGTTGAATGAGTTGTAGAATGAGCATTAAAACAAAAAATCTTTCCAAATTTCTCTTCTATTATGATAGAGGTAGGCCACTTTCATGTTTGCCCAATCGCGTGGTGATGTGCAGCCGAATTTGCACATGAATTTTCAAATTTTCCTGGAATTCGGATTTGCGGATCTATATCTTTCAGTTTTTTGCAGAAGGAGGCCAGCTCACCCTACAAGTAGAATAGGCTAGAATGTCTTCCTCTGGTCTTTGCTTAGATGAGGAATGACGCTTGCCTGAGAGTAGCTCGGATGCTGCATTGAGATAAGATACTAGTAGTATTCTTTACACAAGAAGCACAATTGTGGAGGTGCACTGTGATGTTGAGGCATTAGAAATTCGCTAGGACAGTCTCACATCTCCATTGTGATGCTCGTGCAGATGATTCTAGAAAGAGAGGCAAACCGAAAAAGGATGTTGCTCTAAAAATTATGGAGCAACGTGAGAAGGAAGCAACGAAACGCAGAAATGAGGAATTATGTTGTACTGGACAATCAAAACATGCTTGCTCATGCACGCTATTTTCATCATGGCAGGAAATATATGATCACTACCCTATGCTATACGCTTACAAAATGGCAATTGGCTTGTTGGTTCTGCCTCCGGAATGGAAACTGGCAGCATGATTCCACTCAACAGATCACGCGCAGGTAAGCTCGCAGTTGCCATTTTGTGGCGGATGGAAAGTGGATCGAGGATTCCAGGACCCGCTCCCGACTCCCACCGGTCGCATGACCCCTTGGAATCCTCTCCCCACTTTCCATGCCGCCATACAAGAATGATCTCCACTCGCCTATGCACTGTTTATGGAATCTGAATTATGAATAAGTGTCGTAACAGAGCAACTCATGGGCACATTTTCTTCTATGTTGCTTCATAGCTAAGAAACTATGTTAACGAGGCATGTTGCCTTGGATTTTTTGTACATAGTATCTATGGAATATGAAGTATGAATAGGCGTTCCAAATGTTGCTTCTATGTTGTTTCGTAGTTAAGAAACTATATTCACGAGGCCTGTTGGCTTTATACATAACAAACTATGTTCATTACATATTTTGTTGACAACGTGCATGTGCTTTTGATTGACCTTAATTAATGACACGTAGATGGCTCATAATTTAATTGCATATTCAATAGGTGGTTGTGTGCTCATGTTTTTTTGAATTTTTTTTAGAATCCATCAGAGTTTAGAACCCATTAGAGTTTAGTACATGGGAATTTTTTAGATGTTTGCACTTCTTTTCAAATCACCATCTACAGCTACTTCCAAGTTTATGCATGTTTTAACTATAATATATTTTAAGATTCCTAGTCATCGTAGCATAATGCGAACTTGTCTTATTTTGCCAAAGGTTGGGAGAATTGTATGTGTCACCAATATAGAATCTATGAACAAGACATGTAGCTGGTTGTGTTCCTCGCTTATCTTCGCCTACTGTAAGAAATGGACTGGGGGGGAGTATAAAATTCTTCCTTGAAATTTTAACTTATCGCCTTCTCAATTACACATTCCTCTTGAAAGCACAGTTCAAAAAATGTTTTTGCATGAAGTCAAAACTATCATGGTCATCCAGAGCTCCACAGTTTACTCCAATTAGCTTTATAATATAGTCCGCTCCAATATTCTATTCATGTCCCAAACTATTCTTCTGAGTAGTAACTATTCTTCTGAGTAGTAACTATATCCCATATGTGAAGGAGAATGCCCCAAACTATAGGCTCATCATGCTGTTGCTTCTGGGGCTCCAGGCCGATTATGAAAAAAAGTCTTCTGCCATGGTTTATGATGGAGTTGATGATCCTTTCCATCCAATTTCTCCAGTTGCATAAGAATCTCATTCTCCATAATCGGTACATTGGTCAGAGTCTTCGCCGTTAATTTGCTAGGAAGCTGCTTGCCTCGTTCACATCCACAAAATCTCTATAGGAATTTGTCCATTTGCTAACACAAATGCAGTGCATTTTCAGCTCCTATCCACAATTTATATTTAGGCACTGCTTAGATTGAAATTGGGATTGAGAACCCTAAACCCAGATCAGAGAACTGATGGATCAGACGTTTTTTAAATTAAACAGGGGATTAGCAGGAGGTTTTGGAGGTATGAACCTATTGTGATATTGTGATGTTATACAGGCCGCAGTTTCAAATTTGCGTCAAGTCGTTCTTAGTTACAACATAGGCATTCGAACAATAGTAATGCTTGTAGGGGAGCAAAAATCACAAAAACTGTACCAGAATCGCTAACTGATTTTCAAAAACATAGTTCATATTTACAAGAGTCCAACTTATAATTCGACGGTTACAAATGTTTTTCAAACTGAAAATCTCAAAGGCAAAGGAAAGCTCCACAATAAAATTATCTGCAACGGCAGGTTTAAGCCAGTTGCAGAGAATATCCCAACATATACCTAAAATATGCCCACCCACAAAAATCAAGGGGTTGCCCTTTAGGGTCAATCCGAAACAGAGGCTATTTCAATTGCAATATAGGTAATGTGCCCTGGCAGGCAATTTCGCCTGGTAAGGCCTGGCGAGGCCATTAGGGCGAGCCAAGGTTCAAAGGCGTGCCTGCCCTAGCACATTCCCTAGCACATTCTCTAATGTAATGCGAAATGCCGATTTTCAAAAACATAGTTCATATTTACAAGAGCCCAACTTATAATTCGACGGTTACAAATGTTTTTCAAACTGAAAATCTCAAAGGCAAAGGAAAGTTCCACAATAAAATTACCTGCAACGGCAGGTTTAAGCCAATTGCAGAGAATATCCCAACATATACCTAAAATATGCCCACCCACAAAAATCAACCCGAAACAGAGGCTATTTCAATTGCAATATAGGTAATGTGCCCTGACAGGCAATTTCGCCTGGTAAGGCCTGGCGAGCCCATTAGGGCAAGCCAAGGTTCAAAGGCGTGCCTGCCCTAGCACATTCCCTAGCACATTCTCTAATGTGGCTATAATGTTTGCACGATTGGTAATGGTTTTTTACTGTATTCGTAGCTCCAGAGGTAGAAAGCTGACGCTAGCAGCTCAGTTAGGGGAAGAAGCCGTATTTTCCTGATTTCGAAGGTCGGATTGGGGATAACAGTGCGCGTGCGGGCTGGACAGATGGTAGCCGGCCATGGGCTTGCCAATTCCGGCTGTTACGAAGCTGATCTGCTGCAGATGCTTGGAAGTGCCTGGGTTGGGTCGGCAGCGCTTTGTATCGTCCCCTGCAGGTGTCGGCATAGCCATGAAGCGGATGGGCTCGCTGTCGTTGTTACTGTGGCTCAGATATTCCTGATATGATTTCAATTCCGGCAATTGATCTCTTGACAATTTCGGCAATTTATCTCTTGCTATTACCCTATCAATCTCCAAAGAAACAAATGCAAGTTTTGAGAAAGGATTGTGACAAAAAGCAGAGTACCGGGACATTATCGTTCATGAAGCCTGGCAAACTGTGATTCTATTAATTTCCTTAAAAATCTCGGATCAAAATTAGAGCAATGGACGATAGGAACACTGGACGGCTTTAAGCGGTTTGCCTCTCGCTTTGATCTTAAGGAGTGTTTTTAGTTTTAGAAGCCAAAATATGGCGTAAAATTGCTTCGCTTTGCTGGATTGCTGGAACCTGTTTTGAGGCCAAATTACGCCCATAGGCATCTCCAAGGCTTCCGCCTATGTTGTTCATATTTGACAGAGGACTGTATTTCAGATTAGAGTTTCCCTCACGCTTCTGTTTCTGTTGTGTTTGATTCTTTTCCCTCACGCTTTGGCTTCATGGCATCCTGTTTGTGAGAGGGCCGACGATGCAAGAAATGCTTCTGTTCTGATATTGTAATGGCTTATGTTTTTGTACTATATTTGTGTATTTGTATGCTGGCCACCCATATTTTGGTTTGGACAATGGTTCGTGCCGTATTATCGTTTTTTGGCCGTATTATCGTTTTTTGGCCGTCTGATGACGGCACCTTCCGGGGAATATGCTGCCTCCAACAATCCAGGCCGCTAGTCTACAGTCAACAAGGGGTCAAATTGACCCATTGAAATAGGAGCACAAGCAACAATTTCAAGAAAATCATTGCAATTTTGTAGAGGCCAAGAGATAATCTGGGTCTGTAATTAGTCGAAATAGCCTGTGCCCCAACATTACGGTTTGATTTCCCTACCTCGTGGCTCTGCTAAAGGACAAAAATGGATCTGCTAGAAGGCAAAGTTCTTCGCTACAACAAGACAAACCCAGTTCGTCTTGAGACTTGAGATTTCCAGATGGTCTCCTCCAGCATCCGGATACTTTAAGCACTGATCGGCAAAACTCCAACGTTGGAAGGTTCAAGTTTCGTGGTTGGGTGGGGCACAGAAAAGACCCCAAATCCGACTAATAGAGATGAAGACAGTCCAAATTCCTTATTTGGTGACGTATTGTGGTCTGATACGGTGTCGTGCAGATCAAGGGCCCTGGATTTCAGCCAATGAGTTTCTGGCAAACGCCACTTTGTATCACGAATTGCAAGCAGATATAAGAGCTGGTAAAACGAGAGAGTGCTGGTCTATGATGCAAGGTTTAACCATCATACTTCTCATAGAACTATTTTTCACTTTAGAAAACAAATGTATAGAAAGCAGCCTTCAAAGAAGCTAAACTACCTTAAGGCATTGCAAGAGTATACTCAAACTTATCCTGATCATGCAACGTGGTTTCTTTCCCTCTTCGCTTGCATTAGCTGCTTTATAGTGTTCAGGATTCTTGGAAACTCATAAAAGACACAAGATTTTTCTCCCTCCAATCCAACTCGACTCACACGGTTGTTTCCTGATAGATTATTGCAGGGGCTTCCTCCAATTATTAAGTCAAACCCCCCTGTTTCATCTATTAACTTGGACAAAACGTCTTTGGTTAGATGTGTTACATCTTCTTTTAGCTGTAGGCGACCTGTTTGTTGTGTTTTTCGCCACCAGCTTTCAATTACCATACGATTCTTCTCTTCTTTTTCTACTGATACAAGATATTTTAATGGAATACCCAACTTATCCAAAGCTACTTCTGCACCTCCGATTCCTGAAAAGAGAGACAAAACTCTAATACCATCCGGATAGAGGTATCTTAACACAGACAAATGAAATGCAACTGTGTGAATCTGAAAAGAGTTTCCTAATGACTGAACTCTTTCAGTCTTTGTCAAGGCTCCCCTTGTATGACCGATATCAAATCCTAGACATATCTCCATTTCATTGGGTTCTAATGGAGCCACTTGATATGGGCCTACCCACACCAAATTCCATCTTGCACATTCCTTACGAATCTCTTTCAGCCTATGTTCTGGAGGTTCGGTGTCCTTATAGCTTTCACATATATCTTGCACTTTTTTGCAGCTCATACTAGGGCCTGTCCGAGTGCTAAAGCAATGCAATTTAGTCCGTTTATCCCAAGCTGGCCAATATTGAACATAATCAGGAAATAATTCCTGGATTGTCATAAGTGGCTTGGGAAGAACCAATTCCCTTCCTTCTAATGGAAGGTTGTGGATATAGCCCCTTGGTCTGCGACAAGCTGAAAAATACTTTGAATCTACAAATTCGGGCTCCACTGAATCGAAAAATCTGGATATCTTTTCCCATTCTCCTTTTGGCATGCTAGCCACATTCTCAAAGTAGAAGTATGGCGGACCAGAAATAGACTGATCAAGCATCCTAGGCTTACAAACCTGTCCAGGAAGGCCATATCCCATCAACCCCATCAATCTTCCTTCACATGGTACGTGCTTTGGCTGTCTCATTAGTGGCAAATTATACTTCTGCTTCTTTAACTTGTTGTGTGGCTGCTTGTGCCTCTTGAGATTTTCTTCATCTTCCGAGGAGCTGTCTAAATCACTAGATGATCCTGTTTCTATTTCTTTCCATATATCATCCAGATCCATTTTGTTCTGCATCAAACACAATTTTAGATCAGCGCAGTTATGACTAGCTATTCAACCTGGACGTGTTGGCATAAATAAAGGTCCTTACTTGCATGGTGCTGGCATCTTTTGACTTCTTAGCAGTGCCAGTATTGTGAAATTCAAGAGCGACCATATAATCAATAAGAATGTTGTCATCGACATCACCTACAAAGTCAATGTGGGCATTATGAAATCTTCCAAAGTAGTACATTTGCAGGAAAGCAATGCATGAGTATTTGGTCCTTGCTACACACATTATCTTAACCCCCAATTGTCAGGAAAGGCAAATTCCTTGGTGCAGAGAAACCAAGAGGAAGATCTAGTTTCAATGCAAGGATTTTGAATCAAGTAGTAAATAAAACCTCAAAAAGCAGATTGATTCTCACATGGCAGAGTTTTCACTGAGTTTCTTTGTTGGTGCAGAAAAAGCAAGAGAAAGATCTAATTTCAGTGCAAAATTTTTGGTTATAGTAGTAAGTGAAAACCTCATTCGGCAGTAAAAAATCAGCAAAGTAACAGGCACAAAGTCTTGTGTTGTGTTTTCCACATCTTAAGTGTGCATATCATGTACTGTTAACGGTGCTTACCAAGTATAGATTATAATCACTTAAATGATTCTGTGGTAAAAATAGGGATTAAGCTGTAACATCTGCTGATAAAACTAAATTCTTGCTTGCATGCAAATAAAGATGACTACCACAAACAGATGACGCTCTTTCAGCTGCGGTGGCTGAGAATCCCATACTTTGAAGCCTTAAGAATGTATCCGGCTTTGATGACTGTGCAACGTATAAAAGGATACACAATGCGATTAGACATACTTGAATAGCTTAGAATTCACATGCATAATGCTAGATTTCTCACGCCTGTGCTGGAATTCTGCTGAAAAATGAATTCCATTAATGTGTGCAGCGAAGCATCATCTCCTGCAGTGAATAACCGCAAATTCAAGTAAGACTGAGGACCAATGTATGTTAAGCAAGACATGAAGTAGGCCTCGAGTTTTCTACTGGAAGGTCAACATTATATTAGATATACAGTTTCGAAAATGATACACAAAAACTTGATGCTGTTTCTAAAAGTACCGTTTCTAAGTAATACATGCCAGTGGCATGACATGATGCAACTGCCTATATGCCACAATCCATAAGAGATAATGGGACACATTGCATATAAGCATAGACCTTACCACAACTTTCAACAGCTTGCATAACCAACTCCCTTGAAAACCCCATGGATAATAATTGGTCCGAAGTGTTGTCAAACTTCCCCTGGTAAATTCAAGCAAACCTTAACAAAATAGAATTGGCAGGCAAGTCTAATAGAATGAGGATACTTGCTAGTCAATATAACTTAGTCCAAGGCAGATAATTTTGAGTGCAAGGGACAACAAGAAGTAATAGCAAGTGCACCTGGCAAAACAATGGTAATGAGGGTTAAATTGGCACTTTCTTTTCTTATACGAATTTAAGTGATCCAGATGTTGGAACAAGCTGGATCCTATTTTGTTTCTAACAAGGCAGATGATGTGATATATTTTGAACTGGCAAGAATATACCCTATCTTCATCTGAAGGAGTTGAGCTATAGCTGGAATCACTGTTCCCATCAGTATCGCCATGATTTGAAAGGTCAAGTTGACTCTCTAGATTTAACGCCACCTTCTTTCCTTTGAATCTTTTAATTGCTTCATGTTCTCCTTTTGACTCCTTGGCTTCACCTGTAGTTCGAACATGCTGCAAGCCAGTTAAAAATATGTTATTCAGGTAAAATTTCAGGATACTACCCCAGGACATGCAGATAAAAGGACAATTGCTATTTCAGAAACCCCAAATCAACAGAGGTCTCATACCTCAAGAGTCAAGATATGATCCAACAACTCGCCGGGATCCTCAACTCCTGGCAAAGGACCACAATGTCATCGTCAATTGTACAATTTAATTTGGAAAAGACCAATGCTTATCATACCACAAGAGTCAATAGCTTGTCTTGCTGACTCTGGTGAAAACCCCATGGAAAGGCACAACTCTAGTACTTTCTTTCTTTTTGATGGGCGGACAACTAAAGATGGCGACTGAAAGAAGAAATAGTCTTTATGTAAGCTGCTAGATGAGATACATAAACATGCATATCACTCGAAAAGGGTCCACCTTTATTACTTAACATGAAGCAAACTATAATCAAGGGTGGTGGTAGATTCTGGACGACCAGTTTATGATTCTACAGTACATAAGAGAGCAATACCATCAGGAAACATTTTGTGCATTGGAGATTAAATGCGAGATGGGGACAGTTAAGCAAGACTTGTGCAAAGTGACAGCTAGTTAGACAACCGTTTAAGGCTGCTAAGAAGGACTCCAGCAATGGTTTCAAGTTGCCATATACGTAAACCTCTCATGAAAGGCCATTTATATTACATAGCTATCTTGGCTAATGTGCTCTTTTTACGTCGAAGTTTCTGGCTGCAACAAGAACTGTTGATGCCAGAGACAAAAAACAACTAGTCAAGTATATTGTTTCACTTACGGGAAGGTTTACTAGTTTGTAATACGCAAATGGATAAGCCACGTAGGATGCTGTTAGAATATCTATTCCACCACGCGATGACTAGACACTTATGCTGATGTAGCGTAGCACGCTTGTTGCTGACATGGTAGCCCTTTATAAGCCATTACTCAATGCGTACAGTTTTTCATCACGTTGTGAAGCGTAGGGAGTCAACCCTTATTTTTGTATCTCCTCTCTATTTTCATAACATTGAAACCTACGGTTCTTCATACTATCAGAACCGGTTTTGAAAAGGAGGGGGAGTGCAACTGTGGGACGTGAGATCTTGATTAGTTTTGATATTTTTCGAAGTTTGGCTTTCTCAGCTGGAACGGATTTGAGAAGGCTTTCTAAAGAGATGAACCAAGGCCGAGTTCTTGCATTTCTTGCAAGGTTCTTAGTGCAGAGAGTGTTTTCCTTCAGCATCCTTAGATTTTGGTTTAAAACTGATCTTTCTTTAGAAGATTTTCAATAATAGGTCCGGTTTTGAGCAATACAATCGTTTGCTAATCATATCTGGTGCGTTCTTCATCAAATCTGGTGGCTTTCTGCAACTTTGTTACTGCAACTTTGTTACAGAATTTTTTCGACCAGATTCTTTTGGATCTCCGTGATCTTATTGTATCTTTTGCAGTCAGACGGCTTCTCATACTGATCCTTGGAAGTATTTTTCTTGTCCAGTATTGAATGCAGAAAATTATGACACCAGAAGGGATGTTTTTGAGATGAATTTAAACTTGAGATATCTAGGAGATGTTATTCTTGCAACATGGAATCTCAGTACAGAAGACAAGACAAAGGATATAAATCATTTTTGAGCCTGCATTTGCACAGATTTCCAGCATCTGCACAGATTTCCAAAGGGATGTAGAGCATTTAAAAAACTTTGCAGAAGCTTCGAAATGTCTTCAGTAGACTTGTGTGCAACAAAACTCCAATCATAATTCTCAGTGAAAGCACCACACCACTGTTACAAGCAGCAACTTAGCAGACTCAGAAAGAAAGATTATATTAACGTCTATGAGAGACCACGTTGGTCTATGAGACCAATTATTACAGCAATCATGTACAGCTAGGGGCGCAGTGCAGCCTCCTAGATATGTTGCATATAAATGAAAAAAAGAAAAACTGAACATTGAAAATTAGGAAACATTTGTCTTTTTGCTAGCCATGGCTCAACGTACAAGGTGATGTCGGACTTGTTTTCTCTTTTAGAGCCTCAGAGTACAAGGTGATGTCAGACTTGTTTTCTCCTTTAAAGGACTGCTTATGTTTTTCCTTTGCTGCCCGCTCTGTTCTTCTTGACACTTTCATGGTTACCCCTCTTAGGATCGGATTAGATGGCCCAGGAGGAGGGCCTGACTTCCATTATTATTATCATCACCTCCAGTGAGAAAGAGAGTGGTCTGCCTTTGTGTAGGGTCATTTATCTGTCTAGTTCTCCCCCAGCCTGCTCCTTCAGCAGATTCCTTCAATGAACAATCATCTGGTGAAGGAATAGAGCTATACATTTCTGGTCCTCATGTTTCATGAGTTTTGAAAAGGAGGTGGGTTCCGAAACAGGCAATAGAACCTGCTCCGTATTTCGTAATATATTCGACACTTTCCTCAGACTTAATTAGATTCAAATGAATCTGCAGATCCTCTTCAAGTGCTTGACCTTAGGTCTACTCGCACGACCAGCCTAAATCTCAAGCTGATGGGATGACACCCGAAGCTGACCAATAGCATGTCTCACTTTATGTGCTAGGTGAATATTGAATTACCCTGGTCGCTGGACGAAACCGTCTCCACTGATCTCAAGAAAGTGATCTTTGTAAAATTGCATCTGGGTGGGAAAATCTTTTGGAGTTAACCATGTTCTTTATATGTATGAAAATTCCAAATTTTGTCGGATCAGCTGATTTATATCTTTTTGAAGTCTCTTTTTTGCTCTAGGTTTTACTGCAGTATTGGCTGCAGCCATGTTATATTGTAAAGAAGGCAGGTTTTCCAAGCCAAATCCTGATGGCTTTGCATACCAACACTCTTGGGCTCCCTTTTCAGCCAACCTTTTTGAAGCCTTGAGGGCAAATCCATGGAAGTCTGCATTGACCTTGCTGCAAGGACCTAGGATGATGCAACTTTTGCAAAAGGAACACAACTGGAATGCTGCATCCAGTTGCAAAGGAGTGGCTAAAAATTCTGATAACATGATTGGATGCGGCACAAAGGCTTTGCTCAAAATCAATTTGGACAGAGAATAGATTTGCAGCCTCTCTATTCGAGCCCATTCTTTAGCTGTCATGTCCATCCCTCACATCAAGGCTCCGTATAAAGCAGCTGGTCTAACTAAGGTATTGAAAAGATGAAGCTTTTCTGAGGCACATTGAAAATCCGCTTGGAAACATTTTCTTTCTAGCATTGCAAGCGAGGTGTATCCTTTTGGCAATCTTGCCTATGCTGCATCTTTCATGCTTAAATTACACATCCAAGTATGTGTAATGAGAGACCACTTCCACTTGCTGATCCATAAGAAAGAAGGGGCTGCAATGCATGGAGGCTCTTGACGTGTTGAAAACCATCACTTTTGTGTTGTTCAAGTTCTCCTCATGTGCAGAATTTCTCAAGTGCCAATAAATGATGTTGAAAGCCTTCAATTGAAGAGGATATAAGTACCATATCATCCGCATAAAGAAGGATGGATATGCACTCTTCGGCTAAAGAAGACCCATCACCTCCAAGTGCTGCTACAAAGCTTTCCAGCTCGTCGATGTACAAACTAAAGAGCGTTGTGGATAAGGGAAAGCCCTATTTAACCCCTATTGTGCTGCTTTTTTCATCCGACCAGCATCGGGGCACTTTAATTCTTTCCAAAACATTTTTGTAGTGTCAAAACAGCCCATATCACTTGCTACGTCAATCCCAATTCCATAAGTCTATAAAATAGGCATTTCTGAGGGAACGTATCAAAGGCTTTGCGGAAATTCACAAAGAAGCAATACACATTCATTTTGATGGCTTTAGCTTCCTCAATGATAGACTGCAAGGTAAAAATATGATAGACTTGAGAGGAAGGAGTGGAAGTCGACACCCAATCTTAGAATCAAAGATGTTTTAATTCACCCACCAAGCAGAGAGCTAACCTGAGAGAAGGCTCAGATTGTGCACAAGCAGATCTGCCCCCTTGGGCACATTCCACTTGGCCCTCGACCTACAGGTCGGAAATATGTCTACACAGATCGAGGTGTCAGTTATTTAGCCAATTCCTAGCTCATAACTGAAACACAGCCAAAGATTTTCGTTGGGTCGCAGCAATGAATGCTGAAATAACCATGCTTCAGAAGCAAGAAACAACAGACCTGGAGTTGGTACCTAAGCCTCTTGATAAGAATGTCATTGGTGCGTAGTGGGTTTCCGTGCTAAATATCACTCACACGGCACCCTTTCTAAGCATAAGGTCAGATTAGTAGCAAAGGGGTATACTCAGCAAGAGGGATTACAATGAAATATTTGCAGCAGTAGGTAGATTAAATACCCTAAGGGCAGTTTTGATTCTCGCAGCACATAAAGGCTGGCCTCTTTATCAACTTGATTCAAGTCTGCATTTTTTATCAAAGATTTACAAGAAGAGAGCAGCCACCTCAGTTTAAGGATAGTCATTATCCTGCTTATGTATGCAAGCTTAAGAAGAGCTTGTAGGGATTACGACAGGTGCCACGCTGCTGGCATCAGAAAATTAATTCATTTTTATTTCCGATAGGTTATCAAAGACCTCTTGCAGATCGTAATCTGTACTGTAAGTTTGAGGATACTAGTATTTCTATCATCCTACTATATATTTATGACACAATTATTACAGGGAATGCTACTTAGCTTATTGCTCACACAAGGACTTGCTTAACCAACATTTGCTGAGATGGCAGATTTTACAACCATAGCCATGTGTACAGCTTTTCGTCCAGTTGTGGAGCTTAGGGAGTTAACGAGTTGTTCTTGCGTCTCCTCTCTATTATCACTACACTGAAACCTACACTCCTTCACATGGCGCATTTCAGTGCTTCAGCTTTAAGGTGTTACTGTTAAGCCTGAACTTGAAGTTAATAATACTTAATTATATTTCAAGGGTCCACAGGCAAGTAATAAAATCGTGCAAGCGTCAAAAAAATTACCATATCTTCATCCGAATAGGCCCTACTATTTTCATCATGCTTAAGGTTGCCATCTTCACCTGCATGATCTGCAATGTTTTCCTTTCCTTTCGATGATTCTGCAGTTTCTCCATGGATGTGTTGAGCAATTGTACTGTAATTACTACAGGAATCCAAGATGTGCTGCAAAGTCCATTAACTTCGACATAAATAGGGAAACCAAAATGGAACTTACAAGGATTAACTCTTAGTTAGAGAACCACTTCTATTTATAGCACTAACTTGTCTTTACAAACTCAGACTATCAATGCTGCTAAGAACGGCAATGTCCTCATGGATGTTAATCATTTAACGAATTTCCCCAATCATCTAACATGGCAAAAAGTCTAGGGAAACAAGCATCCATCTAAAATTGTTTTATATAGTCACAGTTACATTTGCAAGCCATTGCAAGCTCTCAATCTAGAACACTTCAGCCTAGTAACAACAAGATTATCCAAGCTAAGATTACCATATTTCCATCTGAATAAGCTGAGTTCTTTTCCATCCTAATGCTGTCATCATGCTTAAGGTCGCCCTTTTCCTCTGCATGATCTGAAACTTTTTCCTTTCCTTTTGTTTTTTTTGCAATTTCTTGCTGGATGTGTTGCGCTATTGCATTCTGATTTTCACAAGAATCCATAACATGCTGCAAAAGGAGTTATAAGCAAAATAAGTCATCTAAAGTACATCTTGTTACAATATTGACAATCCAGAACATAATTCTAGAGAGACAAGCACTAAAAAATGTTAGCAAATGACACATGTCATGTGTCACTATTCATAGATGACTAGGCATGCCACCTAGGTGTTGCTGACATGGCTCTCCTATAAAGCCATAGTCACGCTTTATTGTTGTTCATTCAGAGTTCACTCACTAGACTAGCTAGATCGTCTATCTCATTCTATCCTTGCATAGTCATCTTCATCCTATTCATATTCAGTCATATCTTCATGGCATCAGAGCTTAATGCGAGGAGGAAATTGAGTGCCGAATCTTAGCAGGTGGGATCAGAACGAGTTTTTTTTTTGGTTCTGATCAGGAGGAATTCGAATTTGAATCGTTGGTTGAAATCAAATTTCGTCAACTTTTAGGGCTGGATGTGGATGTGATACATGTCAGCTAGATATTCCTTAGCTTGCTGGATTCTCTCCTTTCTTTTGACGTTTGGTCAAAACTACGTGAAGAACACCCGATGACAATTCTTTGACAGTGGTAAAAATGGCCGATGGAAATATTGCTAAATCTACTGATGTATCTATTTCTACCAAACACTGTCTTTCTCTCAAAATTAAAGACGTCATTCTAGTGCCTGGATTACTTGTGAACTTACTTAGTGTAAGTGAGTTTGATCGAAAGATGGGCTATTCAGTGCTATTCTCGGATGGGTATGTTCACATTCTTCATAAAAATCCTTTGGATTTTGTTGATGTTCAACTTTTGGGCCCTATAGCCAATGGTCATTTAAATGAGGAAGGCTTGTATATTTTGGATTCTACTTCACAACAAAAAGGAGTATCATGTGAATCATCACTTGCTGTTGCTGCTGTTTCGAGAACACAGGAATCATTATGGCATGCAAGATTCGGACATATTCATCTTCCAGCTCTAGTTTCAGCCTCAAAATTGAATATGGTCCAAGGCAGGCCTACACTTACTACCAAGGACTTGAAATGTGCTGCATGTAGTCTTGGAAAGCAAGTACAAGCATCTTATCCGTCACAAGCTGAGTTTCGAGAACAAATACCATTGGAACTGCTGCATACAGACATATGTCATCTCCCTTTCGAATCACTGGCTGGTAACAGGTATTCCCTTGTCATAGTGGATGATTTTAGTAGATATACATGGGTTTTTCCAATCAAATTCAAGTCTCAAGCTCTTGCTATCTTCAAAACCTTTAGTCTGCAAATTGAAAATGAATTATCTACTACTATTAAAGCTCTTCGGTCTGATAATACGAAGTAATATATCTCTAATGAATTTCAGACCTATCTTCAGTCAAACGGGATCCATAAGTCAAACGGGATCCATAGAGAGTTGATTGTGCCTTATGCTGACTCTCAAAATGGAGTAGCAGAACGAAAGAATAGAACCCTTATGAATTTGGCTCGCAGCATGCTCAAATATAAAGAGTTACCTCTAGAACTTTGGGCTGAGGCAGTTCTAACTGCGGCTTATTTGTGTAACAGGGCTCCCACCTAGGCCATCAACTTTAAGACACCTTTTGAGGCTCTGTATGGAACGAAGCCAGATGTGTCTAATCTAAGGGTTTTTGGCTGCCTACGATTTGCTAGTGTTCCTCGTGATTTACTGCAAAAACAGGGCAAGTTAGCTGTCATGGCCATAAAAGTGATTTTTATTGGATATCCTAGCAACATGAAAGGATGGCGATGCTTTGACCCTGTTACCAAGCGTGTGTTTGCCTCTAGAAGCATGCACTTTCTTGAGGATGCAGTCTACTCTAAGGAGTTTTATCATCCTAACAACACTGATTATGCCAAAGTCATCATCAACACTTTTGATATTAACCATGACACTCAGGCCAGCCAACCTGCAGGGTCTTCTCATATGGTTCATAATGGTGGCATTTCCTCTACTTCTGTTGTACCTTCCATTGTTGCAAGCCCTTTACATGCTGCTGCTACTCCTAGTGTTGCAAGTTCTTCCAGTAATCCTGATATTCCAACTGTTGCAGCAAATAGAGCAAATGGTGCAGATGCTTATGCAGACTATGAACCCCTTGAATATCACGAGCCCATTGCAGATGAAGGTAGTGAAGGGTATGAGTCTGATTCACATTCATTTGAGCTGCCCATTCCTGAACCACAGCAGGAGGCAATAGTTCCCGATCTTCCCTTGCTTAGAAGGTCTGCAAGGATTGCCGCATTACAGCCTATTGACTACTCAGAAGATGGCTCTTCTAAAGTTACCTGTAACTATGCTCTTATGACCAAGGTCTTATCAGCTGAAGTTGATCCCGTTAATCATGTTCAAGCAATGAAGGAACCACACTGGGTTGCAGCAATGGAAGATGAATTATCCATGTTACATAACCAAGGTACATGAGAACTGGTTCCTAAACCAACAGGGAAAAATATAATTGGAGCTAAATGGGTATTCAAAACAAAGTACCATGCTGATGGTCCTCTTTCTAAGCACAAAGCAAGGCTGGTTGCAAAAGGGTTCAGTCAAAAAGAAGGGTTTGATTATCATGATGTGTTTGCTCCAGTTGTCAAGTTAGACACACTTAAAGCAATGATAGCTTTGGCAGCGCAAAAAGGCTGGCCTCTCTATCAAATGGATTTCAAATCCGCCTTTTTGAATGGAGATCTGGAAGAGGAACTTTACATGTTTCAACCACCAGGTTTTAAAGATAAAGAGCATCCAACTTACGTGTGCAAATTGAAAAAGAGCCTGTATGGCCTCACACAAGCTCCGTGCTGCTAGAATCAGAAAATCGATGCATTTCTCTTGCATCTTGGTTACCAGAGATCTAGAGCAGACCCGAGCCTTTATTTCATGTCCACTGATTCTCAAGTTAGTGATTCTCAAGTTAGTGTGCTCCTTCTCTATGTTGATGACACGATTATGACAGGGGATGCGGATTCTATTATTTCTCATACTAAGAAAGCACTTACAGAAAACTTTGAGGTAACAGATTTGGGCCTAATGCATTATTGTTTGGGAATGGAAATTTGGCAAGGTGCTCAAAGCATTCATCTCACTCAACAGAAGTACACCACTGAACTTCTTGAGATTTCATATGGCAGATTGCAAAGCATCCTCCACTCCGTTTGAGGTAGGTTGCACTCTAACTCTAGACTCCAACCATCCGGATGTTGACGCCACTCTTTACAGACAGCTAATTGGGGCTTTACTTTATCTTACCAACACTAGGCCAGATTTGGTATATGCTGTTGCAGTCCTTACTAGGTTTATGCATCATCCTAAAG
This sequence comes from Isoetes taiwanensis, assembly GCA_021234155.1. Taxonomy (NCBI): domain Eukaryota; kingdom Viridiplantae; phylum Streptophyta; class Lycopodiopsida; order Isoetales; family Isoetaceae; genus Isoetes; species Isoetes taiwanensis. The sequence goes on from JAJEKV010000005.1 coordinate 28,353,901, forward strand.
TACCGCATTAAAAAGCAGCTAAACGAGTTCTCCATTACCTCAAAGGTACTCGAAGTGAAGGAGTCCTATATATCAAAGTTGATCATCCTACTCTTATGTTGTTCTCAGATTCCGATATGGCATTACTGGATCTTGAGAAAAGAAAATGCATTACTGGATTCGTTTCCTAATTCCGGATTTCAACTATCCGGATTGATGGATACTCCTTCGAAACCCTTTTTGGGTGCTCCAGATTTGGAACAGGCCAATTATAGCCCTTTTACTGGTCCAGAATTGACACTTTCGGCAGGGGATTGGAACACTTTGCAGAGACGGATGGAATTTTTTGAGATGCATATTATTGAACTCTCCAAGAAGGCACGTAATTTTGATATGCTCCAGCAGACAGTAGCAAGCATGATTCCACGGATTGAGGCCTTGGAGAAGTCATGGAAACAAGAATTTAACCAGGCCAACCTGGATGAATTGGAAAACATTAAATCTGAAATTGCAGTAATAAGGAAGTTGCCATCAATTGAAGGATTAAAACAGATTGAGTTGGAGCTCCACTCCCATCGAGAAGAAACTTCTAAATGGGTGGATATTGTCAAAAAGCCAGCAAAGGAGACAATCAATGCCACATTAGAGGAGGAAAGGAAAAGATCTTTGAAAGCACGCAATATCAGAGTCCTTGGGCTTGACATGACCGCTGATCCCCTCGATGTTGCAATTGAGTTTGTGACCAATACTTTAGGCATCTCTGATCATAACATTGAAGCTGCATGGAGTGTAAACAAGGGCAACCCAAGAGGGCAGCCTTTAATTATTAAGTTTAAGACCTTGGAAGATAGACTGAATGCCCTCAAGAATAGGAGAAAACTTGCAACAGTTCCTAAAGTCTTCATGGATGAAGATCTCACTCCAATGCAGGTTGAGCACAAAAAGCGATGTCTGCAAGAGGTTGCAGAAGCCCGAAAAGATCCAACCAAATGGGCTGTCTATAGAGATGGCCGAGTCATCATCCGCGACAAGATCCACAAATAGGAACTAAGGGTCTATGAGACCATCAAATCCTTGGCTATGGCAGCATGGAACTGTAATGGGACCTTAAGATCAGATCCAGGTGGTCTTATGGACCTTGTCAAAGATAGAGATATTATCTTTTTGTCAGAAACACATGAAACAACAGAAACAGGTCTCCCAGATGTGTCGGGTTACACTTGGGACTCCGTCTACAGACGCAAGAAGAAAGGTAAACGAGGATCAGGAGGGGTAGCAGTCCTTTACAAATCAGAATTATCAGGAATCATTTCCATAGTAAAAAAGGATGAAGCAGCAAGGTTTTTGTGGGTCAAGATAAGAACTTCTCCAGGAGATTACATATACACTGCTGCATGCTACTTCCCCCCTCAAAATTCTGATTATGCTGATGTGGATACCCAAGAAGCCTCTCCTTACATGGCTTTATTTGATGATATCATTGAATTCTCTAAGCTGGAGGCAAAATTCTGCTTTCGTGGGTGACTTTAATGCAAGAACAGCGGATGCCCAAGTTCAATTGATGGATTTTGAAAGTGATCCTGTCTTACTGCCATCCTTATCTCCTGTTGAAACCCATACCATGCTAAAGTCAGCTGATGGTATCTGCGGAGATTACTAGGTATGGGCACTTCCTTTTGGAATTTGGACAGATGCATAATCTTGTCATTTACAATGGGATGCAACACTGGCGGGTTCATCCAACTATACCTGTAATCCTCAAAGCTGGGCGGGCATAGTGTAGTGGATTATCTGATGGGGTCTCCAGCCTTGGCAAAAGAGATCGAGAAGTTTTCAGTTCCACCTCAACCACCCACTGGAGACCATTCTCCTCTCCTCTTTTGCCTCAAAATGTGTTTTGAGTTGGACAAAAGCTTGTCTCAGGAACCATCCTACTTCCGCTTTGAGTTTGACCACCGCTTGATCTCATCTATAACCTTGAGCTTGACACACGATTGAGGGACATCCATATCTTTCATAATGTGGAAGAAAAGGCCACGTTGCTCACATCTGCTATACACCAAGCCTGCATAAACACTTTCCCACACAAGCTTTGTTCCTTCCAAACGAGCGTGCACGCGGATGCCTCAAAACACTTGGTATGATGAAGAATGCAAAAATCTTCACAAGCAGCTCAAGGAAGAGTTGGCAGCCTGCTCTTCTACAGCTATTGCGACTAGGAAAGCATACAAAAGCTGATCCGCATGAAAAAAGAGCATATATAAAGCAGGTGAGGGAAGACATGCTTAACATGCTTTACAGTAATAAATCTGCTAAATTTTGGCAGAAGCTTCATGCTCGGAAATCTGATTTGCCTCTTAAAGACCCAAAAGTGTGGACCACTTATGCTCGAGCGGCTCCTAGATGTGGGAAAAGCAGATTTGCTTGACACATTGGATTGCAGCCCCAGCCCCAATCCTCCTCTCTTTTCTCCACTTCCCTTATCCAGAAGCTATAAGCAAATTGAACACTGGAAAAGCAAAAGATTGTGAGGATTTGCAGGCTGAATTTTTTGATCCATGGAATGGATACCCTTGCGCCCTATTGTGGCAGATTTATTCAATGAGATAATATGCTCAAGCTTTCCAAAAGCATGGACCATTAATATCATCAAGCCAATTTTTAAGGCGGAGACCCAATGAATCCAAACAAACCGCCTTATAATGATCGGACATGTCATGGCAAGATTATATGGATGTGCATTGGACTTGATTATCAGTGAATATGCGGAGACAAATCTCCTTAGAGCAAAGGGCCAGGCTGGTTTCAGGAGGAATTTCTCAACAATAGATCATATCTTTACCTTACGGTCAATCATTGAGGAAGCTAAAGCAAAGAAAACAAAAGTTTATTGTTGCTTTGTGGATTTCCATAAAGCTTTTGATACGGTCCCTCGGAATCGCCTATTTCATAGACTTACTGAACTTGGATTGTCGCATCAAGTCATATGGGCCGTTTTGATGCTCTATGAAAATGTTTTGGGAAGAATTAAAGTGCCCGGGGGCTGGTCGGATGACATAAGCAGCACAATTGGGGTTAAACAGGGCTGTCCCTTATCCCCTACACTCTTCGGTTTGTACATTGACGAGCTGGAAAGCTTCGTAGCAGCACTTGGAGGTGCCGGATCTGCTTTAGCTGATGAATGCATATCCATCCTTCTATATGCGGATGATGTGGTACTTATATCTTCTTCTCCTGAGGGCCTTCAGCATCATTTAATGGCACTTGAGAAATTTTAGCTCAAAGAGAGCTTAAAGTGAACTTGGACAAAACAAAAGTGATGGTTTTCAACACATCACGTGCTTGCATGCATCGCAGCAGCTTCTTTTTCATGAATCAACAAGTGGAAGTGGTCTCTCATTATACTTACTTAGGGGTGCAATTTAAGGGTCCCGTCTTTAGCATGAAAGACGCAGCATATGACAGGCTCACAAAGGGATATGCCTCGCTTGCAATGCTAGAGAAGAAATGTTTCAAAGCAGATTTTCAAGATGTCCCAGCAAAGATTCATCTTTTCAATACCTTAGTTAGACCAGCTGCTCTATATGGAGCTTTGATGTGGGGAATGGATATGACAGCCAAAGAATGGGGTCATATAGAAAGACTGCAAATTTATTTTCTGTCCAAAATGATTATGAGCAAAGCATCTGTGCCACATTCAATCATACTGGCAGAATTTTCAGCCACTCCGCTTCAACTGGGACGCAGCATTCCAGTTAGTCTCCTTTTGCATAAAGTGCACCAACTTTCGGGTCCTCGCAGCAAGGCCAATGCAGGCTTCCATGGATTGCTCTCAAGAGCTCCAAAGATCTGGCTGAAAAGGGAGTGCAGGAATGTTGAGTGCTAAAAAGCATCGCGAATGGGCTGCTTCTTTAGGATTTGGCTTGGGAAACCTGCCCCCCCTTTCAACATAATGTAGCTGCAGCTATCACGGGCGTAAAACCTGGAGCAAAAAGAGACTTGAAAAGGAGAAGAACCAGCTCATACGGCACGATCTGGAAATTTTATACATATCAAGGACATGGTTAACCCCAACTGATCTTCCTACCAAGATGCAATTTTACAAAGATCACTTCCTTGAGATCAATGAAGATGGTTTTCATCGGCGACCAGGATATTTGAATATTCACCCGCACATAAGGTGAGACATGCTATCGGGTCAGCTCAGGGTCTCATCTCATCAGCTCGAGATCGAAGCTGGTCGTGCTAGTAGACGAAGGTGGGAGCTTTCGAAAAGAATCTGCAGACTATGTCACTTGAATGTAATTGAATCGGAGGAACATTTCATCTTCACATGTCCAGTCTATTATGAAATACTGGGGCAGATTCCATTGCCTATTTCGGGAACCTACCTCCCTCTCCAAACTGACGCCTATGAGGATCAGAAATGTATAGCTCTTTTCTTCACCAAATGACTGTGCATAGAAGAAATCTATTAAAGGAGCAAGCTGGGGGAAGAGCGGGACATGAAAACGATCCTACGCAAAGATTGATCACTTTCTTTCTCATTGGAGGTGATAATGATAATAAACGGAAGGCAGGTTCTCTCCCCGGACCATCTCATCCAATCTCAAAAGGAGTAACCATGAAAGTGTCGAGAAGAAGAAAGCGGACGGTAAAGGATAAACATAAGCAGTCCTTCAAAAGAGAAAACAAGTCTGACATTACTTTATACTTTGAGCCCGTGGCCAAGAAGACAAAAGTTTCTTAATCTCATTGTTTTAGTTTTCTTTTTCCTTTTTTATGCAATATCTCTAGGTGGCTGCAAATCCGCCCCTAGCTGGACATGATTGATGTATATTTGGTCTCATAGACCCAAGCGGTCTCTCGTAGACGTTAATATAATCTTTCTTTCTTTCTTTCTTGGAGGCAATCCTATTAGTTGGGGATCTAAAAAGCAAAAGACAAACAGTATCAGTACTACTGAGTCTGAACTCAAGGCCTTGGTTACAACAGTACAAGAGATGCGCTGGTTGGTTCACTTATATGAAGATTTGGGCTGTCCACTCAAACCTGCAACCATTTACTGTGATAACAGTGGAGCCATTGCTCACGCCAAAGACTACAACAAGATGCATCTGCTTATCAAGCATGAGGATATCAAACTGTAGTTTGTCAAAGAGCAGCTCCAAAATGGATATCTCTCGCTGTCTTACTGCTCTACCAAACATCAAGTTGCTGATGGGTTCACGAAATCTCTTGGAGGACATCAATTCCGTCAGATGAAACAGCTCTTGGATGTTCTGCCCCATGCTTATTCTCAGGGGGGATCATAGTGTTTTGTTTTTTTTAAGCTTCTCTCTCAGGAGACTTTTTTATTTGTTTTCTGTTTCTGGTTTTTCAGTTCAGTCCTGCTAGTCATCAGGGGGGACGTTAGCAAATGACACATGTCATGTGTCACTATTCATAGATGACTAGGCATGCCACCTAGTTGTTGCTGACATGGCTCCCCTATAAAGCCATAGTCACGCTTTATTGTTGTTCATTCAGAGTTCACTCACTAGACTAGCTAGATAGTCTATCTCATTCTATCCTTGTATAGTCGCCTTCATCCTATTCATATTCAGTCATATCTTCAAAAAACCTTTGTATATAGCCAGTTATAATATCCCAAAAATTGTAACTGTTTATTATGAAGAATCTAGATCTTTGATCTTTGTGGAAGGGTATCGTCTACTTCTCAGAAAGACTGCATGTTTATGTTGCCAAGTTGTCAACTTATATGAGTGTAGATACTCTCAATAATGGATCTCAAGTTAAAGCTATCATTCACTGTTGAGAAATTTCTTCTGAAACCAGCCTGGCCCTTTGCCCTTAGGGCATTGTTTTCTGTACACTCCCCAATGATTATGTCTAATGAACTTCCATGTAGTCTTGCCTTATCATGATAAGGTGGTAATTGTTTAGATTCAATGGATCTCCAGCCTTAAAGATTGGGTTGATTAGCTTTTGGAAAGCTATGTCAGGTTTAAGTATTTCTGCGATAATTGGAGCAAGGGTATCCACACCATGTATACTGAATTCGGCTTGAAGATTGTCAGCTATTCACAATATCACTTTGTTATGATGACTCTGAATATTATGCCACCTGTTGTGCTGACATGTCATATACTATAAATGTCAGTCACATAGACCATGGTGTCAGAGACTGGTTGGAGGAGAGAGTCAACATCGAGTTGATCTGCCACAAAAATAAAAATAAAAAAATAAATAAATGAATTGAAGCTGGGCTTTCTAAGAGGAGGTAGGAATTGCTGGGGCTTGTGATTAAGCCCAGAATTCGATGGATCAGAAGAATGTCATTCTTTCTTGCCTGGTTTGTAAGAACAGGGTTACGTTTTGCCCTTAGATCTTGAAATTCTTGATTAAGAATTGGCAGTTTTGCTAATTCGTCTTGCATTGGGCCAATTTGGACCAGAGGTGATACATCCAAATTGTTGGAGATTATTTCAAATCATAGTTGTGTCATTTCTGGGCTCGATTTGTGTTCATGGATTTTGTCTGTTTCCAAAACTTGCAGTGATTATTGGTAGATAGATCCATGTTATTTTTGGCAAGATCTATCAGATCTGGATCGCCTCAGTGAATTCTGTAATTAGATCTGTCCATATTTTTTAGTATTCATCATTTTCTTTGTTTCTTGATCAAGAACATGGCAGTCAGTTAAGATAATTATTTCCAGCATCCAGTAATAGATGGAGATAATTATTTTACATGAAGGATCTGGGCAAGGTTCTAGAAAGTACTTGGAATCGTCTTACTCCTGCAAAATTAAAGAAAAACTTCTACGCACTAAATCATTTGAAGGCATGTACATCTACAGATTTTATGAGAAATATAAGGGATCAAAGGACCTGCAAGAAGGCTTACAATTTTCTTCATACTACATGTAAGGAGATGGCAAGCAATTATCCCCACAACGGAAATGGATAATCTAAGATTGGCTGATTATGCAAATATGAGGGCTTACTTACAGCAGTTGAAGGCATTCCAAGGGGAAATTAAACTCATACTATATGCTTTGAATGGTTTATCAACAGAATATCAGCATGTCAACCACTTTATATGCTCCAGCTGTGCTAGTCTGTCTTTGTCACAGATCATTTAGGAAAGCTCTTCTACGAAGGCCAGGTTTGTAGGAGCATCTCTTGAGAGCTTAGGCTTTCAAGGCTGTAGGGGGAGCTATTGCAGTATACAGGGTCACAGGCATTCTCCAGAGAGAGCTTTGCCACTCTTAAAGAAATGATTTCGAGTTTGATTTACTTTACTATTTGCGATCACATTTGGTACTCAAATTTGAGTCAATTGTTTAATTTTATCGTCCATTCTCATCTCTTATTGTATTTGTATGAGATCATCCATTTCTTTATTGACCTTCAACTTGCAACAGCCTAAACCATTGAGAGTCTTTGATTTTGTTGAAATACATCATCTAGCTGCGCCTTTATGTTATAATGGGACTCTCACGCGTTCTTGAATTTGCTTCATATTTGCTTCATCTTCATCTTTTCTATCCCTAATTCTTCCTACTTCAGCAACACATGGCCTTGAATTGTGTCCTCAAACAATTCTGGAGGTTCTAACCATTGCATATGGAACTCCAAATTGTGTTCGTGCCAAGAAGCACTCAAGAGGGACCTATGCAGGATTCAGCTGGCCATACCTTTCCCCCCGCCTGACTGGGGCACCATATCTCCAATTTGGGTCCCATCTGCACCTATGTATGATGGAACCACAAACCCTACAGACTTTCTGCTGGTCTTTGAAGAGTACTATGAACTGGTAATAGGCCAGGGAGAAAACTTGGGGTCTTTGACAAATGCATGAGGGTAAATGCCTTGAAGTGGTTTGATTATGATCTGTCCAATAAAGGCACAAGTTGGGAAGCTGTTAGAGAATCGTTTCTCAAATTATTTGGTAAAGTGCTTAGCACTGCAACTTTGGTACAGGAACTGAATAATTTCAGAATTCAGCAAATAGAGAGATTTTCACACTATTTGAAAATATGCAGGAAGAGAGGTATTCAAATAGAAATACACTTTCCAGTATTATACCACTTCATTTTAGGCCTTCAGACTGGCAATTTACTCAATCTTTGTCGCAAGTTTTTGCTAAACATGTAGAAGAGGACGACCTGGTGTTTCCATCACCTCATGCCTCAGTTCATGCCTGGGGAGACTTTCAAGAGAACCAATAGCACCTAGTACTTCCATGATAGTTTATGCTACTGAAGCCGAAAAGAGTGAGAAGATCAATTGGAGGATTAAGGGCAAAACTTAGAAAGGGCACGAGGAATTAAAAGAGCAACAAGGGCCTTTCAAACTTTGCTCCAGGAAGGTTTTCAAAAGCAAGAAGCTGCATTTTCTGTGCAAATGAAGCAGATGGTTGAGGAAATGCAGACGACTATGGTGATTGCAGAGAAAACATGTGTAATTTGTAAGAGAACAGGGCATAGTGAAGACAAGTGCTTTAAAAAAGATTGTCAACCTGGTCACTACAGTAAGGTGTTGGAATATGGAACCTACATTAGAAGTGCTGCTTATTTACTCTGTATGATACTCGCTTATCAATAGAACCATTCGTCCATTTCTCCTCTTTCTGTTCGTGTCTTCTCTCACGATCCAAACTTTATCATGGTATCAGAGCTACGGATTGAGAGTTAGACAAGCTTACCTTGCTTTATTTTCTAGATTGAAGAGAGGTTCATAGGTCTAGTTACAAAATCTGATATAGATCAGAGAAATCTGTAAAGAAATATTAAGATTGCTCAATCCAGGTCGGATTTAAGTAAGGAAGCTTGTTTTTCTCAACAGATTTGTGCTAAATCTTGTGAGATTGGAGTAATTTTAAGGATTTTATTATTTATAATCAGAGTAAGGGGCATTCTTCAGAGCTTGTATAATCTTTGCAAAAATGGGGTAAATCTTGAGGAAAGAGCTGTAGCACAACAGAAAGGAGTTAAGAATTTAGGATGTTGTGAAGGTAGTTGTTTGCATGTTGAAGCTAAATAAGTTATGTTATTGTGTCCAAGATCTTGTGTTACAAGTAAGGGAGAGCATCTGCTGTTTTGGAAGGGAGCTTTAATCCCAAGGGGAGTTTGGAGTTAGCAGTATATGAAGCTTAATCGTAGAGAGAGTTTTTGTTTTCTTGTTTTGAGCATATATCTGCAAGGACTTCTGCACAATCAGACTAAGGTACAAGTCTGGATTAATTGCCATGGATTAGTAGATGAAGGAATATATGAAGCAGAAGTTGTTCAGGAAATGGAAAGTGAAATCGGTCAGCAATTTCAAATTCTTCTGGCTGAAACTGTCATAGCCCATAGACGCCTTATAGTGGCTGTTTATGATTGCCAATGGGATTCAAATGGATTCTGTTCTGAATTTTTTACATTATATTTTAACAATCCTGATGGTTGTTTGGGCAGACTATGCGGTCAAGAAGAATATGCAGGGAGGTCACGCTCATGAGGATAATGATATATGGGAATTTAATTGCGAGATATGCAAGTTCTTTGAAGACAAACTGCTAAGCAGCATGGGACTCATAGATTCTTCAACTGCTGGATTCCACCGGTTAAGTTGGACCAGATGATGTTCTCCCATAGCAAAGCTGCCTTTCCAGTCATTAGTTTGGATGAGGTTCTGGATATTTGAAGCTTGAGACCTCTGTGCCTCGGTAAAGCATTTCCAAAACCTTTTAAGTTGTTTCTCTATAATAGGCAGCTGGCTTTCTGCCACATCTTTCTTTGTTTTGAGACTCTGTTCTCAATCTTCTGTGTTACCATGTATTTCTACAAGTAATATATATACACTGCCGTTTCCCCGGTTACCAAGAAAAGAAAACTCAGTAGTCTTAATTATTTGATCTTTGCTGAGTTACAAACTGTTGTGCATGAGATCAAATAAATGTCAGGAAGATCTTGTACATGATGTTAATTTGTACAGGTTTGAAGACATGTGTACAGGTTCGGTGTATGATTTGGACAGGTAGTTGGCTTCAACGATAGCTACGACCATGGCAGGGATCAGCTCGATATCAAGCAGTGCTCTACAGTGTGGATATCAAGATTCAGATGTATCCTGTGTACAGGTTTGAAGATGTACAGGTTTATAGTTTCACACATATAGTGTGACATGTACATACATGAACATACACATGCATGTCTACATGTACAGTGCTGCTTATTTATTCTGTATTATCAATGGAACAGTTCGTTTATTTCTCCCCTCTCTCTTTGTGTCTTCTCTCATAGATCCAAACTTTATCATAAGGAGTGCCCAGTTTTGTCCATCTGGGCATGATATTTAGTTTTGGCCAGATTTGGCAGAAAAAAATTGAACGTTAGTCAAGCATAATAATGTTGAGTTTGAAGACATTGATGTGTTTGCTGTTACACGGCAGCAAGCAAGAAATGATGTCCAGTCCATAATTAAGGTGTGACTGCCAAAACCCTATCCTATCCTACTAATGATAAGGTGGAGCAATTATTGAAAAATACCAAGGTGATCAGAATTCTGCATACCATTTGCTTCTGGGAAGACCATGGCAAGCGGTTATTGATGCAAGAACAGTCTGACATAAGGGTATTTGTACAATCATGGATGGAACTCATACTGCAATATTTTATGCTATTAATTTTCCGGTTTCAATACATATCACAACTATCATCTTCAGTTTATTATACAAAGCTTACAAGGTTCCACAGCAATATTGATAAGCTGTGCCTCTTGATTCACTTCAGGGAAGTCAAGAGTGCTACACTGGAACTATTTCCAAAGCTTACACTTGATGATGACGTCCTATGGGAAATGTTTATATCATATAAGATCTTTTTTTGGCTCGATTCACTCAAGTTTGAGTAAAAAGCAGATTAAGACATTGAAGCTTCTATAAAATGGTTTGCAAGCATGCCCATTTTTGTTCACACTTTTGCATTGCTCATAACTGTAATCTTTCTATCATCCCTTTGGCTTATTAAAAGAAAGAGATATTATTAACATTTACAGGATGCTGCTTGAAAATTGAATACATATGTAGTCGATATACAGCTAGGGGCAAATAAGAATGCCACCTAGAGACATATAATTCAAGATCAAAATCTAATCCGAGGTTCTAATACTAAAATGACTCTGAAGTGGGGCAAAGTGTAAACAATATTTTATTAATGATTCTGCCAGTGTTTGAATTTCCTAGATGAGGATAAAGCTTAGATTGCACCAACCTGACCCATGTAATCTCCTCTATCTGGCTGGTTCTAATCAACACTATTGTACTTTATCTGGTTGGGTAAACCAAAAATGGATCAAGCCAGGGCACCTAACTTGAGCATCCTTCTTCCTTTGCATCTCTCTTTTTCTTCTCCGCAATTGATCCTTTGGTTTCTTACAAGAGAGACATTCCCTAGAACTGAAACGAGAGCTTAATGTTCATGCATGATCATCCAACCTTATGTTAATCTAATTTGGTGACTTATTTAGTTCTAGTCATTTGTCATGGAAACCAGGTCCAATATGTCAGGAATGGGAGCACACAACGCATGCAGATAGAGCTCCTAACAAGGATATATATGCATAGCTGGCATATTGACGAAGTTTAATCCCTACTAGAAACTTGGCAGTGCCAATAAAAAAGGATGAAGAACCATATACAGCCAAATCTCTTTGAATAGAACATAGCAGCATGCTTGCAGTGCACGAACATGCTCCTAATCTATTTAATATGGATATCTCTACCACAATAGAAAACCTTAATAAGCAAGACTAGCACAACACCAAGCTTTGAAATAAGCTGCTGGTTGTGATTTATGGCTATCCATGCATGCACCTAATAAAAGAATTAATGTGCCATCCATGCATGCACCTAATAAAAGGATTAATGTGATTATCATACCTCTAGGGTCAACAAATGATCCAAAACAGCACTAGGATCTTCATCCCCTGCTAAAACTTATCATATTTCATTGAAATGCTTATGACCAATCATATACTCTAGAACAATCACAGTTTTAGGACATACCGCAAAAATCAATTGCTTGCTCAGCTGACTCCGGTGAAAACCCCATGGAAATGCACAGTTCCAGCATTTTTATTCGCCTTGATGGCTGCACAAGGAAGGAAGGAAGGAAGGAAGGAAAAAAAGAAAGATTTATTAATGTCTGCCCATATGGTCAATGAGACGAGAACATATGATATTGAGGATCTGCAAGGAGGGTGATCACCTCCAAGACTTCAATAAAGTCTATTACCAAAACATCTAATCAAAACTTAATGAAAGATTTCTAGGGAAGTAATCCAATAGCCATCCTAGCTGCTCCAAGGAATGCTCTGATATCGGCATTTGGCCTTTTATGAATCCTACCTTACCTTTTCTTCTGAAAAGATTGCTTGTACTTTGTATTTTGCTGCTGGTTTTACTTTCTTAGAGGTGGTAATATCATGAACTTTCCTTCTCTTTGGGCAGCCGTCCATGATTCCAGCCTGTTATGACTCTTCACCAGCAAGGATGGATGAAGAAATGTTTGTTTGCTTTACCCCACTAGAGCGGATGCTGTTTCTATTTTTGAGGATGCTCCTTCGTTTTTGAACAATCTTATGTACAAATAAAGATACACATTTCTGGTCATATAATACTTCATGAGTTGCTGTAAGGTTTTTGGATGTTTGAAAATGCAATGATATTTCCCTCTTATGATGTAATAGGCAGGGCAGGTAAAGATGAAATGTTTCTCAGACTCTACCACGTCCAAATTGCATAAAGTGCATAACTATCCTCCCAGGTAATGCCTCAGATCAATTGCAGCTGATTAGAGAACACCCAGCTGAAACATTAAGTTCTTGCAAATTTCCTTTTGGAAGATAACTCTATAATCATAAGGGGATTAAACATCTTAACTGTTTTTGAAAACCAGCATGTCGTATAGCCATTGCTTTTGAAATGTTACCCCAGCTCAATTGCAGCTGATTAGAGAACACCCAGCTGAAATGTTAAAAAAGTTCTTAAACTTTTTCCTTTTGGAAGATAACTCTTTAGAAGGATTTAACCGCATAAAACTGCTTCAAATTATGACATATAAGCTGGTTTCCCTGCTGTTTGGTCAGTTTTAGATTGGGCATTGCCAAAGTTATATTGGAACGGAGGTATTTTATCCATTAAAAAACCAAGGGAATTAAACATCTTAACTGCTTTTAGAAACCAGCATGTTGTACTACCTTGATCAATAAGACAACCAGCTGGCGCTCTCATGTGCCCTTGAAATGCATAACTTATATGAAAAAGACACTGCTTGGAAAGCCACTTCAAGCTCTTAAGGCTACCAAGCACTATATTGTGAGGCACCAAGGGTTTACTTTTGATCATTCTAGATGATAGGAGAGAGATTTGAAGCCTCTCTAAATGAGACCATCATCCTCACAAATTTATGATCCATATCGGCTGCAGGTTTTGCCAACATGTCAAATAAAAGAGCTTTGCATGAACGTCATGAAAGAGCATTGTTCCTCCAACTGGGCGAGAGAGGCATATCCTTTGGCCATCCTAAGCACTTTTCAATCTGAAAGAGGGCATGAGAACTCCACTTTAAGATATATATATGCAGATAGAATTTCAAGGTTGCCCCTCAAAGAAGAAACATTCTTCTTCAAACCCTTCCAAGTGCTGATAAACACCATCACCTTCGTCTTCTGCAAAGTTTTACCTGTTCCTGAAGTTCATCAGCTTTTGCGATGTGCCCAGAAAGATAATGGAAACTTCTCCTTATACACGACAATAGAAGAGAAAGTATTCTTCATACCACCACTTCCAAGTGCTTTTGCTTTCCTTTAACTAAAGCGAGAAAATCTGAAACTGCCTCAAAACGCTTCTTAGGTCATGTAAGAGATGAAAATCTAGGCATCTTGGTTGTCTAGACCATCTATAAGTTCAAAAATTATCCTTGTCTTGTGGATGGTCAGTTTGTCTGCCACGTACATGTGCTCCAAATCATGCCAAACAAGGCCAAGGTTGGAAGCTGAAAGATCAAGCTTGGTGGAAGTCAGTCTATCGAGAGACCACAGCCTCATAATTCAGGGAGACCCTCAAGTTGCAAAATCCTTACAGAAGGTTCTGATAACATTATGTCACAAGGTATTAAATATCTATTTCTGCTCATTTTAAAGAGCACCAATATGTGGGGCCTCATACAGTTGGTGGTTCACACATCTTCTCTGGGATCAGGTAACCAAACCTGTGTGCCATACAGGCTTAACCAAAGTGTCAAAGGATATTAATCTGTACGATCATCTTGCCCCCAATCAACATTCATCTTCTCTGAGATCAGGTAACCAAACTTGTGTTCCATATAATGCAGCTGGCTTTGCCCAACAAACAGGATAGTCTTATACATCATAATGCCTGTGAAAGCATTGTCTATCCGTTTGGGCCCATGAAGTATAGCCCTAAACAGTTGCTGTTTGGCTTGCTGTTTTCAAGCTAAATAGAAATCCACTCCAAAGGATGTATAAGCTGAGGCAATTTTCACCAACTACCTTGGAAAATAAATCCATTATGATGCTTGGTAGACTGGGAAGTATTAAAGACTAACCCTTTGGTCTTTCACACAAAAAAACTCCCTGGGGAAAGAGGATATCAGGACTACAACATCCAGGATGGTAAAGAATCTCTCCATCAACTATGTCGATAAAGTTTTCAACAAATCAATGTAGAGCCCCGAATAGGAATGGTGGGGAGCTAGCAAGCCTGCTTTATTCTGATTGTGCTCATCATATGATCATTTGCTAGACATTTTACATCGGCCTGAGAATTGCAGGGTTTGTACTTACCAAATAAGAGCACAAAAGACTTTCACATTTGAGATAGCCAACTTTTTAAGACTTCACTCTTTTTTAAGACTTCAACAATCACTCTCGAATTGACAAAATGTCTGTTGTTCAAAAGTTCTCTTCCTGAATCTTGCTTGATGTCAGGGACGTGATGAATCATGTAAAAGGTGCTTCATGTGGACTAACTTTAGTACCATTGACTAAATTTAGTACCATAGGAACCTATGGCATTTAGAAAGAATAAGTTGCTGAGTATTCTTTTATCCTCTCTCTATGTATTTGGGCAGTGCTATTTCTATATGAGAATGGGCAAGGAAGTGCGCAACGTCATTGTAGTTAAGCAGGGGCTGTCCTGACATTAATGATTTGGAGACTTCTATGCAGATCTTGGGTGCAGAAGGCCTCATGCTCGTACAAGAATGCATCCCAATTTTGCTTTATGCTGATGATGTCGTATTGATGTCCTCCACCCCTTAAGGCCTTCAGAAACACTTGATAGCTTTAAAGGCATTTTGCAAAAAAGGGAAACTCTCTTACTGTAAGGAACGCTTGTTAATGTTTCCGAAATGTACAGAAAAACTGTGATGCTTGCTCCTTCTAGTATCTACATCAGTATTCTTTATGTGAGCAATCTTTCTGCATTTGTCTTGTGTTGGCCCCTTAAATGGACCCTTGCACGATATTCTGGAAGTTGACGGTATTGAGTATTGACTTATGACTTCCCTTGTGGAGGATCAGATCCAAAAGCATCCTAACAATATGATGATGATGAAGCATCCTTGCCAATAGCAGAGAATCTGCTATATGAAGGGGAATTTAGAACAAACGCTGCTGACCTCTTTATTAGCATCATATGTGAATAAAAGAGTATCAGATGTGTTCAAAGGGATATTTTCAAAAAAGGCCAAAGAAGGCTAAAAAGGAGGCAAGACAGATCGATAAAGAATCTTTCTGGAAGAAGGACATCAATTGTAGGTGCAGTGAATGAAAGAAAGAATGGGAAGAAAGAAAAAAAGAGTGAGTTTATTAATGTCTACTCATAGGGGTTATGAGCAAATAAATACAGCAAGTCTTCAACATCTAGGAGCATTCTCCTAGTTGAAGTGCTAGTTGAAGCTTATCCATGATTCTGCATTCTATAAGTTCCTTAACGCACCCACGTATAGGGCCTAAAAAAACCCTGTGATGCCTTTGTACATACCTATAGTTCCTTTTCTTCTTTCGGGGCTGTCCCTTCTTAACCTTTTTGGCCATTCTCTGATTCTTAACGGAAGCAGACCCTTCTGAGTTCCTTTTTCGGTTTAATGGTGTATGACAAAAGAAGTCAGCACTGTTTGCTTTAATTGTGAATCAGCTTCTTTTGTCTGATCACATTTCTTCTGAGTTTGATGAGTTCAAATATGTACAAAGCAAGGCATTTCTGATTCATGAGCTGTCTCAAAGTGGTTGGGTCCCTGAAAAGACAGTGGTACCTTCCTCTTATTTCATGACATTGGAAGATAAAGTGTTCTTCTGATTCCACTCCCCCTAAATTGAACATTTGACAGATTTTTTGTTCACGTCCCCTGCCCTTGGCCCGGCCAGCTTCAATCTCTTATTAATGGGACAAGACCCAGAACTGCCACAAATGCATTTCTGAGTTTATATGATAAGTGGGTATCTAAGTATCCAGGACGTCGAAGGGAATCATCTCTAGATATAGTCAAGAAATTGTCCTTATAGAACTGTCTTTTGTTGGATAGATCTTTTAAAGAGGTCCACTTGTCTGGAAGACTGCTCCACCATGATAACATCTGGTCCACTGTCCTAAGTGTCTGTAGTAGAGATCATTAAGATCATTCTTTCATGACTAGTTGCAACTGATAAACTTTTATGATCAGAAAAGTACGCAGCACAAAGAAGACCAAAAACAGAATTTGATGACTCCGGAATGAAAAAGAGCTCTAGAGACCCCAAATACGGTGAGAAAAGTTCTGTATCATAATCTTCTGCAGCCTTATAAACTCATTCTATTGGCATGCTGGTACCAGAGAAAAAAAATGAAGTCTTTCAACATAAAAACTTGGAAACTCAGACTCTCATATGTCAGACCTGATACTGAAACAGTCCAAAGGGAAAACTTGGAAGGGTAATGGGAGCTAACTTGGTAAAATATCATTTTTAAAAGGCAATCTCAAACTTAAAAACAGATTGAAGTAGACCTATGGAGTATAATACTTGTCCAAAATGTTCGTTTCCATTAGAATGAATATCTGGCTCCGTCTTCACAGCAGCTGGCAGTTTGCTTTTATTCTGTTCCGTTGTGTTCCCTGGCCATTCTTGTGGTTCTTCCTTCACCGTTGTGGGGTAGTTTTTTCTGGAGCATTCGGCTTGATCACTAGATGTCTGCAGATAGAAAAATGCAAATGTGACCGTCTAGACATCTTAATACGAAACCAATGCAGCCGGTTGAAATCATTCAACAAGTTTGAATTTGGAAACAGATGAACCCACAAAAGCAAAGAAGGCAACAAGGAAATGAAAGCAATGCGCAGTACCATAGAGTGCAAGGGAGCTGCATGCAGATTCTCGGGCCTCACTGAGTTGTTGGCGTTTGCAACAGGGGCACGGACAGCCATGGAAGCTATATCAGGCTTCCGATCCTCTTCAAAGGAAGAATCATAGTCTACCAGAAGCTGTTTGTGACGCTTGCCCATTTAAGCACTTTGTGTGCAGGGGCAAATGGGCAAATGAGATCAAAATGATGAATAATTCGGCATAACGAAGCAAGTTTAAGCTACAGAAACTGCTTACAGAGAAGAAATGGAAACGTTCGAGAGTAAAGCGACGGGCTCCCGTCCTTGTGGCCCCAGTCAGGCATGTCCACCTGCCACTGTTCTCTGATTGATCCATAGACACGGTGCCATATACGAATAAATTAAGCTTAAAGTCCCAATACCAGTCTCATCATCGGGCATGTAAAAGTAAAAGGATAAAAAAAATCTATGCATTGGTGTACCAAATGCAGCTATGGTAATGGTACCAAGTACTTACCATAGCTATCTATCCTTTTAAGTGGTCCACTTACCATGCTTTTCTTGCTAGGTAGCACCGTTAATGCTAAAACTACTTCTGGATGTTGACATGGCATTAATGGGATATTAACCACAAGAAGACCATTAGAATGCATTCTTGTATACAAGCTATGGTCAAACCAACCAAATTGTAGTAGCTCCAACTTCCTCACCTCTAGCAATTAGTTTAAATAAATTGACAGCTATAACTAAAAACTTCTTTGTAAAGTTGAGACTATCTCCTAGATACTATTTTATATGCTTATGGCAGGGTGAGCATGCAGTTCATATGAGCTAGATGTGACAACCAAGGACTAGGATTTTATTAGTCGTTGATGATATAATTAATATAGGAAAGTGACGATTAGATGTGTTCTTTTAGGGTAACCTTGATTATATGAAGTCTAGATGTAACCATGGTCATGTCTGGTGTTTTTAACCTATTCCTAAGATGTAATAACAGGTTATATAACATTTTGCCAGGGCATTCCAATAGCGTCGTGCCATGTGGCATGGTTTCAAACATTGAAAACATTGAATGTTTTCTTGGCTGATGTGTTGTGATTTGAGACCTCCTCTGCCAGTTGTTCCACTGGTTTTAGCCCTTCTCCAACAGCTGTTCCACTTATTTTAGCCGGCGACTCAGAGATTTACCGATTGTTACTGTGACTCCACACAACATTTTGAAGATCTACCAGTATTTTAAAGATTTTTTATTGCCATAGAATTCCATAACTTCTTTCTATGCTACAAAAATGTTGCTTTAAGCAACATTCTGGCATGTCAACCATACCTCTGCGTTCTCGCGCGTCAGCATGGTTTCCACGCCAAAAGGTTGCTTAAAATAACTTTCTTGTATACATAAAATTGTTATAAGAATATAAATAAGAACCTTGCAACTTTCATAGGTCGTTTGTCAAGGTTGAAGACAGACCCAATGTTTGATTTTGTATATCCAACAATCATTCTCAATCTACTAAAAGATGCATTTATTACATGTAATTTATCCAAAGTATGTAAATGTATTATCTATAAAACAGAAGCAAGATGCCTCGGTGTCTGCTGTTATCAAATCTCTGAACTTGCATATAATAGGAGTTACAGAGGCAGAGGCTAATGCCCTTTCAGATGTGGATGAGGATTTGCATTTCTTCATTGGCGTCATGCATGTGAAGGTTGTTTTCTTGAACAAGTGAAATGGGTTTTGTATTGGGCACCATACCCCTCTTCAACAGACCTTGTGATATTAATATTGATGCGTTGCAACAATTCAGAACCTGGCAGGTTTCAAGTGATCAACATCGATGTGAATCTAGCTGTAATTGGTTTATGCGTCTTTTATGTATCTAAAGTGAATTAAAAGCTAGCAAATTATATACACATTTGCTTCTATACCTAAGTCCCACTTTAGAACTCTTATCTGCTACAAGGTATTTTGAAGTAGTCGCATGGGTCTTGTGTTGCATATCTTGTGTATTGATCCTGTATTTTTCCTCTCGTCCTGGAAGTTTGCCATAAAGGCACCATGTGACAAATGGAAGTTTTAAGTGATTAACAATGGTGTGGCTTGGTTGCAATTGGCTCATGCCTTCAATATTTGGGTTCACTTACATTATTCTGTTATGGCCTAATAAAATGCTTTTTGCTACTTTTTGGGATATAATATGCTTTATACAATTATCTTGACTAGCTTGATCATTCTATTTTATAAACTAAAAGGCTTGATGGTCCGTTTTGCTGCAAGTATGGTTCTTGCTTATATGTTGTTTTCTATTTTATTGGGCAAAAGGGTGTAAGTGGGGGATAGTCTCTAACAACACTTCTGCTTTGGGGTGCTTTGAGGTTGCCATTACAAAAATTTGGGCCTTCAAAACTATGGTTTGACATGTTAGTATTTCTGAGGGCAAGCCCCTGAAGAAGAAAGACTCAAATCCTCTCTAATCTAGGAAGTTAGTTGGCCATGTCCTCGATCTAGCTTCATAAATTGATTCTCCCCCTTTGGTCGATTCCACCGGCTCCTTTTCGGATGGACAAGTCTTGATTTTTATTTTTTTTCTCATTTAAGGAATTGAATGGATCTAGTTGTAAGCTATGGTGCTCATAGAGGCCAAGATCCAGAAGATTAGTATGGGAAGCCTAAATCCAAAGGGTAATTTAGGTTTGCATTCATTTTTAACATTTTTCTTTCATGATTTAGCAAAAAATACCTTCCAATTGTTTGTTTCTTTTACGTTTTGTTGCAAATACTTTTATTTAATTCATTCCAAAAGAAAAGAGATGTGGTTAGCATTAATAGGCGAGGGGAATATATTCTGCAAAAAATGTCCTGCCAATCATTATTGAAGTTGATTCTAGCAAGAGCTACCAGATCTGGTATCGTTTTGCATTCGAACTATTCTAGAAATAATTCCATGGTTCATCTGGAGAAATCATAATTGCATCACATCACACAATAGACCGAGTCTAGGAATGTTGGGCGAGTAGTAGATTGTAAACTCTCAGGAAAGGTTTATTTGACAATTCTTCTGCACGTGTCGTATTTAAAACAAGCTCTGTACCTAGCATATTTTGGACATGTGTTGATCTAAAGGTTCTTTCTTTAATTCTTTAGTTAGGACATGCTTAAACATGATGAATTTTAAATTTCTATTGGAGTATATGCTAACCAAGTTAGATGAAGGATGTCAGTTAGTACATTGTCTCAAACCTTATAGTATTTTGCAAGCCTTAATATACAGTATACAAAATCTTGTACATGCATACCCCGCAAACGAGGATCGCTATGTACGGTCCAGATCTTGGACTAAAGGGCAAATATGCCCATCCGATAGCTCTCGCTGCCCTACGTAACCCCCCGTGTGAATATGCACCCAAACCAAAGGGGGTTTAAGGGGGATTTTAATTTAAATGTGTTAAATGCAATGGTTTGTGTTAATAATGTTAATAGTAGTTGTGTGTTAATTGTTATATTAAAAAAAAAAGGCCTCTTCGGGGCCTTAAGGATGGTGTCGGGGTGCATGTAATATTGTGCATGGAGTTTTCTTAGTGCATGTAATATTGTGTTGTGCATGGAGATTCCGTAGTGCATATGAATCATAATAGAAAATGGTAGTAGAGCTAAAAACAAGCCATTACATTCGAAGTCCTAATATTAAGTGTGACATAATACCATAATAGATAATAGACAAATGGTAGCACATTTAAAAAACAGACAGACAGACTCTGAAACCTAAAATGTGATTACTCTCTGCAATGGCTTCATGGACCACTGTTAAAGAAAGAAAAATTACCATGAGGCCAGAAAAGGGGCCAGTTCAAGCCATCTGTTAGAGCTGCCAGATTGGCACATGCATCCAAAGCAGTCGCATAAGTGTATTTATCTGGTTTCACCCCTTCATCATTCATTTAATTGAAAAACTCCAAAGCCTCCAAGCACATATGCTCCAAGCACATTTATTTCCATTCTGCACATATGTTCCAAGCATACTTGTCCGTGAGATAACATCACGGTAATGCATTCTTAACATCTCCACAATAAGCATATGCTACGAAACAACAACAAGGTCTCCTTCAAAACCCATGGCAACAATGTTCTGATGGATCTTCTTTCCAGTTACCAGATCCATCATAGCAGCACAAGCATCAAGAGCACTCACATAAGTGACTTTATCAGGAACTATGCCCTCCAGCTGCATTTGTCTAAAAAATTCAAATGCTTGATTCTCATGTCCATTCTGTGTACATGCGGCAATTATGGAGTTCCATGACACTAGATCATGGAGAGGCATTTTATGAAAAATATTTCGGGCCTCTTGGATGCTCCCTTGCTGGGCAAATGCTGGTAACATTGAATTCCAGGAGACTACATCACGACGGGGCATCTTTTCAAATACCATTTTAGCACCATCTAGGCTTCCAAGTCTTACATAGACCCCAAGCATAAGGTTCCAAAGAATACATTGGGTTCCGGAATAGACTCAAATACTGCCTGAGCATCCTTCAAGAGCTTGAAATGTGATAGTCTTACCAGTAGAAGCTGTTCTGCAAGCGCTAAAGAAATTTCGGCCCAAAACGATTGTTTTACCCCTCGAAACAGCAAGAGATACAGCAAGAGATGATATAATTCATGCTAATCAGATATTTACCTGAAGTTGCAACAGGAGGAGTGTCACGGATCAATGACTTGAAGTCCTGAATTGGGTGCTGGAGAAGAGAGATAGTCTACTGTCCACTACCGTCACCACTATCAGCACCACCATCATGGCTTAAACTTTCATGGATTGGCAAGCATCTGCTTCAAGCAATCAGGTAGCTCGTATGTTGGAACCAGTTAAGCTCTGCCCAAATCCGATGCTGCCAGAAGCATAAGAAACATAAAACGTAACTTTGCCCTAAAACACATTTCTTCGAACCATCTGCTTCAAGCTCGTATGCTGGAACCGGGCACTCAGGTAGCTCGTATGCTAAAACCGGTTAAGCTCTGCTGAATTCAATCCACTCAACAACAATGTATCAATCAATCAGAATATAATAACTGGATATCAAACCTCGTCCAGTCTGCACTGTATATGAATCAGGCAAGTACCGTGGTTTCCATCCTTGATTTTTATTGTGATATGGAGTAAGTCAGCTTCATAGTATGTCAAATCCGAAAGGATCTTCACTCAAATCATTCGGCTCATATTCCTAATTCTTCTGCTAGCTTATCGTGTATAAAGAAAGAATTCCTACTTGGCATCAAATCGACCTGCCTGCCTTCATATCAGGCATCGAAACCTAGTAATAGAATCATTCCTTGTTTGCAAAGGGGTCACCAGACAAATCTTGTATGCCAAGAGAGGTTTCTGCCAACAAAATCCTGTATATCAGACTTTTCAATATATCCGGCACCTCTAGTTTCAAACGGCTTCAAACAGCCTCATTCATGAAAGAAAAGGAAGATTCGACCTGTATTTTAAAGCTGAGGCAAATCTTATGCAGTCCAAACCACAAAACCACGCCCCCTGTTATAAGATCTGCCACCATTTTTTATGAAGAAGC
The DNA here is from genome assembly GCA_021234155.1 of Isoetes taiwanensis. Taxonomy (NCBI): domain Eukaryota; kingdom Viridiplantae; phylum Streptophyta; class Lycopodiopsida; order Isoetales; family Isoetaceae; genus Isoetes; species Isoetes taiwanensis. The sequence goes on from JAJEKV010000005.1 coordinate 28,376,831, forward strand.
TTCTCTCCTGCAAGCTTCGTGCCCTAGAATGCTATCCACGAGGCTTGCATGTTCAGCCCCTAAAATAAAAAGATAGATAGATAGATAGTAGTTTTAACGTCACGCCACTAGGCAGCATCCAACTGGACATGTGACCACACACCACACTACATTGCTTGGTTGGGCCCTGCCCCCAACCACCTTACATTGCGTCTGTTGGGATTTGACCCCCAACAGTACCGAGTGCGATTCTGGGCGGTCTCGAACTCGAGACCACATTGCTAAGGAACTAGTGTGTTACCACTAGACCAAATGCCTAGTGTGTTGTGAGTCCTTGGATGTTGGACCATTGAAAAAAAAAAAAGCTAAATCAACGACTAAGAAATGGTGCACTCTAGATGTACGCATTAGTACATCCATTCGAATACGCCATGAAATCTTAGAAAAACCTTTGTGAAAAGCGTCCAAAAACACAAAGAAAACCCCCTGTTATTATGCTATATATTGAAGTTGTTACTTTCTAAACCTATTTAGGCAATATTTTTTCTTTTTTCTTTCTCATTTCAACTGACTCTGTTATGTTACTTAAAAATTTGGCAGTGAAATACACCTATTCTAGCGTATGCATGGTGGCATAGTGTTGAACATCATTAGAGCTTTATGATGGGAAACTTTGCACAGTTATTGTGTAATTAAAATTTTGTATTTGCATTCCTAGTTTGCCATATTTTTGGAAGTTATATGATATAAACTAACTATGAAGTTGGCGTTTGGTTTTCATTGGTTTTACTGCATTCGACAATATGCATTAATTATCTTATCTCCATGTTGTACGTCTACCATACAAATTTGCAGTTGTGCTGCTTATGCCATGCTAGTCTATATATACTCCTATTTCTCCTTTGAAGTCATGTAGGCTCATGCATTGGAAATAAAGTGAAGATGCTACCAATACCTACAATTTATGTCATTGAAGGTGTGGCCCTAGGAGGTGGTTTCAAGTTGGCACTCATGTGATATCTGAATTTATGGTAAGTTCCTTTACTATTTAAAACCATGCCATTCTAAGGTCCCCTATTCAGAATAGTAGGTCACAAAGAGAAAAGACCAGAGCCACTTCAAGGATAGGGCATGAATAGAATAGAATAGATTTTTTAACATCCACGGAAAAAAAATAAAAAATAAATAATAAATAAAATAAAATTAAAGGATTGAAAAGATGGCCACTGACCAAAATGTTATATGTCATTCATCTAAGGAAATGGACTTCAAGACACAATGAATAGAGTAGAGAAATGTTAGTATTTGATGTGGTTCTAGGAAATGCTATTTGCATTAGACACCCCAACATCTATTGTACTATAAAATAATCTCAAACCTCTACTTAAATTTGATATAGACATTTTAATGGTACCAAATATGGACATTCTAGAGTGATTCCATACAAAAGGTTTTCTTTAGTTTTTTGCCATCAAACTTTGGCTGCTATAATTGCATGCAGAAGAATATTGACTTGAGTTATATCATTGATGTCCAGTTCCAAGATGCATGAGAGTGCCACCATATCCATAAGAGACTTTAGCACATCATGGTGGCAGCGACAACACAGATCATGTACCTCGAAAGGGAAGAAAATTGTTTGATTGTTTGCCAATGAGTTAATTTTGGCTACTTTATGATTTTAGAGGTGAAGAGGGCTTGACCTCCTGCTATCAATATGTTTTTCATTTGATCAATGCGTTCTCTTGTCACCATAGCGTGGCCTATGGAAATGTCGAACTTTCGATCTATTTGTTTATGTGAAGCATATGGTAATGGTAACAATAAAACCCTAGTAAGAAGGGATAACCCAACAGGATGTGATTAGTAGCTTGATGGAGCAGTTGACTTTCAGATATTTATGGGAATTCCATTTCACCCTCTTATGGTGGTATTAGGAAACGCCACACCAAGATCTACTCGAGCAATCTCACGTGGGGCTGTTACAATCTCTCCCACTAGAACTATGCTCGTGTTCGTTCTCGAGCATCACAAGACCATAGACTACAACATCCCATGATGTCCAAGACCAAGCGAAGACCATACCATTCAATGGTATCCAAGTCATACATACTTCATGGAGACTCGACTCGACCCCTGCTCTGATACCAAGTGTAACATTCCTAACCAACATGCCCTTAACCAACTTGACAAAACCGTCTAAACGTTTATGAGTAATCGCTTTTACCCATTTATGGTAGTTCTTCGGGAACACCCCCTAGGCACATTCAAGGATCGAATACTCGAGTGGTCACTCGAACTTGAGACCCACTCTGATATTAAATGTAATGTTAACCACCTCAGCTTAACCAACTGACCAAAGCATCCGAATATTTATGGGAAATCCATCCCACCCTCTTATGGTGGTATCAGGAATGCCACACCAAGATCTACTCGGGCAGTCTCTGTTACAATCGTTCTCAAGCATCACAAGACCATAGACCACACCATCCCATGATGTTTGCAGGTACAATGGAATGTCGAGGATCGATTTTGTAGACAGAAGGATACACGTACAACCCTTGCTTTTTAAATGCGCACAAATTATAAACTAATCTGCAAAACATGTTTCATTCTTGATTTTTGCCAAGGGCAAATTGTGAAAAAGCGATGATTGAAACAAATATATTTGTGTCTATACACAAGCACAAAAGTATTGAGGGGATCAGAAAGTTCTTCCGTTAGAAAGTAATGCAATGTAAAATAAGCAAGTCTATGGAGATTTTGTCATCAAATTCAAAGAACTAACCCAAACAACTTTAGAAACATTTAGTAGCTCAATAAGATGAAGTTGATAGAAATGGAAGATCCTCCTATAGTGCTTACCTTGCTCTAATATCGTATCTCACACACGCACCTCAGTTTTCCAACGGTGATATTATATCTCAAGAGGAACTTAGGAAGCTCGAAATCGCGGCGGCAGCATGTGGTATAGAAGCCCATAAAATAAACACTAATGTGTGTGATGCATCCTAGTTGAGGCAAGAAACCCTGCACATACACTTAGGTGGAGCTTGCCGCTAAAATATTGTTGTAAAGCAAAAACTATGTACTATGGCGAAGATACTCTATCCCTTCATCATAATTGCTAAAAGGTGTGGGCATCCCACCTAAGTTTATAAAATACCGAAGGGCACGATCTTCTTTTCACCTACTATATTACTTACACAACTGAGTAAGGGAAAGGCCTTGTGGCCTTCTTTCAGGAAGGGAAAGATGGTCGACGCGCGAAGTGAGGAGGCCTGCTTGACCTTCCGAAAAGGAGGCCACAGGGCGTTTCTCTCAATGTAGAGGGCGACTGGACCCAATACAGACATGACACTTGTCTGCATGCGAGTGGAAATCTCAGAACAACGTGTAAAAAAAGTCAGAAAGTGGCATAAAAATGACGGAATGCGGAGTAAAAATGGGCAGAATGCAGAGTAAGATGTTGCACACATTTTTAGATTTAGAAAAGGTGACACGTCACCTATTCATTGGATGAAACGACTGATTGGGGCCCATCCGTCCTCTATGAAAATATAAAACCTATCTGTATCTGTATCCATATCCATATCCATATCCATATCCATATCTATCTCTATCTCTATCTATATCTATCTATTTATATGTGTCTATCTAAAGCAAAAATAAGATGATAGCTTGTGCACCATCTTGGCTATTGAAATTTTTTAATTTATTTTAATCCCTTGATTCAAAGGTTTGTTTTGCACACATTGTAATAGAATGCCCTTGACTTTTTCTTACTTTAATTTCATCCGTTGGATTTAATGGTCTATCCAGTGGGCGCGCAAGAAGAGCACCCATTTCTCTATTCGCCCTAAGAATAGAATAGAATAGTTTTTTTAACGTCCACGGAGACCAATAGGTCATGGGACCCATAAGGAACGGGAAATAAACTTTCGCGTTCCAAGCAGCTCCACGTGATACCAAGCAGATTAATTTTTCCTACGCCATGCGCGTCCATTTGTTTCAAGTTTCCTTGTGATCAATGCAGTATATGACTTGCTTAGGGTTAAACGATCACTTGATCCCTGCACTTTCATTTTGATATTAAGGATTAGCCGTGGCAAAAATACAAGATATTGGCTGCACTTTGATATGAAATTCTTTAACAGATCACACAACAAATTTAGAGCAATATTCTTAGGGCATAGTTCTGCAAAAATGATCTGCCTTTTTAAATGCATTGGGATGATTTAGCCCATTTAGAAGCCCCAGATTTTAGTCTTTTAGACAATTTTCTCTTTTTGAATAAACAAAACATGATGATTCCAAGATACATCGTGTGATGGACATATGAATTCAGATCTGCATTTGCTCTTTGTTTCTTTCTTTCATGAGCTCCGCATACCTTCTTTCACAAGTGTAGATTCGGCTGCACTTTTAATACAAAATTGTTTAACAGATCACACAACAAATATGGAGCAATATTCTTAAGGCATAGTTCTGCAAATGTGATCTGCCTTGTTAAATGCATTGGGATGATCCAGCCCTTTTAGAAGCTCTAAATTTTAGTCTTTTAAGCAATGCCCTCATTGTTGAATAAATAAGACATGATGATTTCAAGATACATTTTGAGATGGGCATTTGAATTTAGATCTGCATTTGCTCTTTGCTTCTTCTTTCTTTCATGAGTTCGGCATACCTTCTTTCACAAGTATAGGTGGGTATTGTTTTTTGGCCATCAACTTACCTTCTTTATCTATTTCGATTTTGCATCAATTGCACGTAGGAATGTAGCCTCACAAAGGAAACAATAAAACTGGCATATTGTTCCTTCATTTCCTTGATAAGGGCATACTTATTCCACATGTACAAACGGCAGCACCTCCCCGGGGGATTCACCTTTGATCAGCGTATAACCCATGAGAGTTCAACGGAGGGGTGTTTTTTGGACCATTTTGTATACGTATACTTAGGGGTTAGGGGTGTTTTTAGGCACTGATTTGGAGCAATATCTATACACAGAGGGGTCAAATTGCCTTTTAAGATTGCGTATACAAGGGGGGTTTTTTGCTACCCTCCGAACGCAGATGCCATACCCCCCTTATGTATAAGTGCACCCCCCGGGAGCACCTCAAGGTATAGAAACTTCTGTATAATTGAGAATAACTAGGAACATGTAAACTAACGATGGATTTGCATAATAACTCTTGTTCACAATGTTGTAAATGTAAATTGATTTTAGTTTTAGTGGTTGTAGCAGCTATATATTCTGTTTGGATTTGATTGATAAATATGAAATAGAAATGAGGATATCATGACCAACCCATATTACTACAGAACATTTTTTCATTTTGTGGAACCAGTATAAAAGTCCATTGATTTTGATTGTTGCTGAGTGAGAATGAACTATCCTTTATGGGCTATGAAGTACTGAGTTGCAGATTTTTCTTGTAAGTTCCAAAGCCCACAAGGAAATATAGAAGTTGCCATGTAGACATGATTCTCATGGACCCATGCGCACCTACACTATCATTATCCTATTATATCATTACAAGTTTATTAATATTTAGGGCCTACACATTTGGAGAAGTTTGTGACAAAAATGTGGGAAAAATAACTACAAAATATACCCAGTGTGAAAGACTCTCCTAGATTCTTAAGATTCTATAGAGATTCTATTGTCTCCAAAACTTTCTTTACAAACTGCCCATTGTCTATGGTAGATATAGCAATGTGCGTGTGCAATGTAATGGTTTGTGTTATAACTAAAAAAAATTTGGCCCCTTCGGGGCCTCCAACAGAAAACATTACATTATACTTAGATAAATATGCCCTACATCAAAGGGGGTTCAGGGGAATTTAATTAAAATTGTCTGAAGTAATGGTTCGTATTGTGGAAAAAACAAAAATTTGGTCCCTTTGGGGCCTTAGGAAGGTGTCGTACATATTGTAGAGAAAACTATCTAGTGTTAAAGAAGAAAAAAAAACAACCTAGCCCAGGTAAGGTATGGCATTTTCCTCTGTTGTTTCTTAGTCCTCTTCTAAATTCTATAACAACTAGAAATGTGTGCCCGGTGATGCCGGGCATAGTTGTGGAAGTGTGGAATTAGTGGATGTATTAGGTGAAAATGTGAAGAGTTGGCTTAGGTATGTCGAGCAATACCCTTGGGTGCGTGGTAGGAATAATTGAACGCATGCTGTAAGATAGAATGGGTAATGGAACATAGACTTCAGTGTGGCGAGTATATGAGATGTGAAGTTTCAATCATATGTTTCGATTTACTGCAAAACTTACTACTTTTTTGTATTTCCATAAGAAGGAGAGAGCTTATTTTTAATTATGCGTAGCCATGCCATCCATGTACTCATGTCTACGCCCATCCAATTTTTCTAAGAAACATATATTATACGATGTGAAGACATGTATATCTACCATTGCATACTCGATCCATGAGATGTATGTTACACCCTCTTAGTTCTTCGCAATTCATGATGATAATGATATTAGACCCTAAATCTGCTATTTTTTAATCCCTAAACATTTAATTATGAACCAATGGATGTTAATGGTTGTGTCACCTTTAATTCTGAACTAATGGGTATTAGTGGTCGTATCTTCATTTGATAAATCTTAAATATTCCATTGTTGAATTGGATGATATAATAAACTCTATAACCTAAATCTTTACCTAAATTAAAAGCTTTAGCTATTCCATTGGTTGTCTATTGGGTAGAGGTGCCCGATAATGTTAGGCTATGTATGGGTGTGCATGTCAATGTGAGTTGTTTGTGACCCCTGCCATGCCTAAGCGTCGTTGGATCCTGGGTCCTCCAATCTTAAATAACAAAGAAAGCTCCATTGTTATTCAACAATCAATAGTCTCTAGGTAATGTTTGGAGAATTTGCTCACAGAAATAACTCCATGTCATGCTACAAGGGCAAGAATATCTACACAAGATACAATATGGGGACAAAGTGTATCCCTTGGTCAACATGTATCCCTCAAAGAAATTTAAGTTTTACCAAATGCCCTCAAGCTATAAATATTTATGAAATGCACTTCTTCATAGATATTAATTACTCCTTTTTGGCTGAGTGCCTATTTGTATTCATGATTCCCCAAAGGAAGCACCAAACTGTATTCTGCTCCATCAATTTTGCTCTATAGAATCTACATTGGTTTGCTCTCAGCAATCTGCTCCACCAGTTTGCTCTTCAGGATATGCTCTCAGCAAATTATTCTCTTTTGGTCAATCAACAAAATATCTCAATTGCTAAGCCTAAAACTTTTGCATAACACTTCAAAATTAAATTCCCCCTTAAACCCCCTTTGGTTTGAGTGCATATTCACACGGGGTATGACTCCGGGCAGCGAGAGCCCCTGCATCAAATTTCTTGCATTAGATAATGGTATTCTTAGAATAACATATGTATCTTAAAAACAAGGGAGCAATGGCAATGATGTACAATTAGCCCCGTTCCTTCCATAGAATGGGATTGTATTGCATCCTCAACCAATACTATAAACCAACCGGTTGAAATTGCAAAATTTTCAGTTAAGTTAGTGTATCGTAGGAATTTTTCCAACAAGTCTTTTTATAGTTTTCTATTAGGAGAATGGAAAGTTCCAGCTCTAAACATAAGATATCCTATGGGTCAAAATAATCATAGGAAATTTTTCAATGGGACCTAAAAAGTTTACCCAACACTTAAAATGCAAAATACAAAAGTGGATTCCGATTGGCAATTTTTTTACTTACTAAGGATTCATACATTTAGATCTTTCTCATTATACTTAGTTGTGCAGCTTTGGTGGAGCTACTTATATTTGTCCTCCTATTACATACTACCCCAAATTTGCTAGGCGTTATCCTTCTTACTCAAAATGCCATAATATTCTCTTGCTGCAAATGATAGTTTCTGTCCCAGTCTTAATGTTTTGCTTTCATAGCACAATTCAAGGACATCTTCCTTGCAGCGTGCAGGCCCATCGTCACAACTATAGGCTTGGATGACATAGTTGAAGCAAGCGACCAACAATTTCAAGAGATAGTCCTCTTCATCCCTCATTTCAGCAATTGTTAGAGATGAACACAATTTTGTTCTATACTCCTGTTTTGTTCCAGAGTCTAGGATTTGGTGACAATGCTCCACTTTATTCTACAGTCATGACATGAGCTATTATAACACTGGGTGCTTTAGTTTTAATTGCCATGGTTGATGGAATATGGAAGAGGAATTTTTTTCTACTTGGATTGCATTAACAAGTAAACATTAGCATCATATTGAAATTTTGTGTTGAGAAAGAACTATTTTATTTCTGTGGTAGTTTTAATATGTCACTTTGTTGCTGCATATGACTGAATTTTGGTGGCGAGAAAGAGCTTTATTCTATTCACTAGAGGCGTGATCCCAGGTATCATTGTTTCAGTAAACTTGCTCTGTGCAATGAAACATGGCATCTTCATATTTTTTACTTGGTTTGGTGGTCATCATGTCTTTGTTTATCTACTTTCTCCTGGATGAGACAAAGAATGTGTCTATTTGAGGAGATGATTTTTGTAGGAAGGAAGGAAGGTATTTTTATCGTCCACAGAGACCAATCGGTCTATGGGACCCAATACAAAAGCGCAGCAAGTGGATTACTACCCGGATTAAAAAACCCCCGCCCCGAAGGGTTTTCGAGGGAAAAACCGTGGCAGCAATCAGCCTGCTGACAAACTGTTCTAATATATGAAATGCAAAAACACGCAAATATATACACTCATGCACTGCACCCGTAGTGCCGATCCCATTGAGCAGCCAAGGCAGGGGGCAAAGGTGAGCTCCTTGAGATCGATTACCTCGAAGATATGCGACGACCAGCGTCTTGACCGGTGTGTTCATCGGCAAATGTAGGGGCAAGTCCGGACATACTAAGGGGCGATCTGGCGGATCTGGCTGAATCTTTGAGGCGGGCACACCGGAAAGTGTGGAGACTCATCCTCACGACACCCATTTGGCGAAGCCTGTGAGCACGTCACGGCGGGCTCCCAATCCACCTGCCCGTCACCGATGCAAAGATGGTGGGCCCTGTCGCAAATGGAGGCAATGAGTTTGCGCTTTTTTCGAGGCGGTAGGAGCGCAAAGTAGAGGCTGCGGGCCCAGGCTAACTTTCGGGTTGATGTGTTCCTTGTAATGGGCCATTTTGACCTGCTCTAGAGTGCGGGGTCCCGGGCTTGCAAGGAAGCAAGCGTTGGTACTCGCCTCCACGGTGAACCGCGATCGGCCTCTGTGTCCACACCTTTGCCTTTTGTGCTCTGCCGTTCCATTTGGTGAACCGATCTCTCTTACCCCTCCAGCGGGCCACGAGCCGCTGCGGGCCCATTACCCTGGCGTAAGCCCGGTGCGGGGTGAACATCACCCATATTAACCACTTTCGAGAAAATAGGCGATGATACGTCTATCAGTTTGGGCGGCAAGAATCCGGTTTCTGCGGCCCGAGTCGATAGGGGGAAGGCTTCACCCCAAGTGCCCGTGCCAAAAATTCTGCACACCTGCTCCAAGTCATTCCAGGTCGCCAAAGGGCAGTAGGGCCCCAAACCTCGACCCGTCTGAACAGGCTCGACCGACCGGTGCCGAAAACAGATGTGGGTGATGGCCCCAATCATAGAGAGCTTTGGTGGCGACTGTTGTTCTGCATGGCATAAAAGCGCTTTCCAGCTGCTATCACCCATGGCCGGATGGGCGCCCTCCCAGCGAAGCAAGGAGGGGAACTCCACCCCTAGGTACTTGTAGGTGGGTGTGACCTCCATAGGCTGTCCCTGATATGTAAGTGCAGAAGGTGTGGGGTGGCATGAAGAGGATATGAGAACCACCCGGTCTTGGCGATTCACGCACATGTCCAGAGTCTCGGACGAGAATGTGTCTAGGGCATCGGATGAGACTGCATAGCAGGGGTGTGGGCGGATGGTCAACATCGTCGCATAGATGAGGTGGCGGATGACACAGTGCAAAAAGTCGTATGCCACCCCCCCATGCTCAGTAAGCCAGAGCTCTAACTAATCAATGTAGAGGCCAAAAAGTGTTGGTGAGAGGGGGCAGCCCTGCCGGACCCTGATACTACTGATGAATGCTTGGCCCGTCGGCTGCATCCTGCCAAAACAACTCTCATACAACTGTATATGACATTACACCCGCGGGCAGAAGCAGATTGTTGTTGATCTAGCCCATAGCTTTTCAGGGGACCGTATCAAAAGCCTTCGCGAAGTCCACAAAGCAGCAATACAAGTCCTGCCGATGGTTTCGGCTGTCTTCAATCAGTGCCCGCAGTGTAAAGATATGGTCAATCGTTGAGTGGCGGGGTCTAAAGCCTGCTTGTGTGAGGGCTCGCACATCTGCTGCCTCTGCCCAGCGGGTCAACTGCTGCTCGAGAATGCCAGCCAACAGTTTGGCAAATACTGAACTGACCATGATCGTCCGGTAATTGGCCGGACAGTGTGGGTCGCCCGCCTTGTGAATGGGGACAACCCTGCTTGTGGTCCATTGTCGGGGGAAACCTTCCTGCAAGGAAGCACTTGGTGTAAGAGGTGATGCCATTGGAAAGGAACAACTCAAGCCAAATGCAGATCTTTGAAGACATGGTCAAGGATTTGCTGTAATATTTAGTTATAGATTATATGTAGGCATGAAGTTAACATTTGTTGCAATGAAGAGAAATAATGTTCTTTGACTTTGGCATGTCTACTCTTGGCATGTGGACTGTAAATGTCTCCTACTTTAAATTGGATTCTAGATTTTTGTGGATTTTGATGTTGGATTTTCTCACATAAGAATTGAATCCTCACATGGAAAGTGCAAATTGTCTGACTTTGACACATCAAGCTAATGAGTTTTTTTATGTGAACTTGGAAAATTTATGTTGTCAATATTGATTTTCTATTCATCTATTGTTATTGGTCAATAATTGTCCAGATTTCTTGAGCACATGAACATATTATTGTGAAAATAAAAATGGGATGAATCCAATGGCTAAATTAACATTCAATGCAAAGTAGTATTTAAAAAGCACGTAAACAAATGTGCAGAAGCTATAATCTACTAAAATGTTGCATCATGTGGCAGCTTTAAATCTTTTAATGAAATTTGCATATCTCGAAACCGTCATACATTCCATGAATGTCTTTAACGCATCATGAGATAAATGTCTCTAATGCACCATGATAAGGTGAGAGTTTGTTAATTGATAAACTGCATAGCTTACACGTTCATATTTAAGGAGGTTACGTAAATATGATAAAATTCCTATGCTTTTACTTTTATTGTGGTGTGGAGAAAGGCCGTCGCGATACCATTAACATTAATTAACACAACCATTGGGTCCAACACATTTAAATTAAAATCCCCCTTAAACCCCCTTTGGTTTGGGTGCATATTCACACGGGAGGTGACTCCGGGCAACGAGAGCTGTTGGATAGGCATATTCACCCCTTATTCCTTAATCTACACCGTACGTAAAGTTCCTCGTTTGTGGGGTATGCAAGTACAAAATTTGCTATACTGTATAACAAGATTCACAAAATACTATAAGATTTCAAGCGGAATACTATATGGTGTTGATTTCGTACGTGCAAAATACAATTATGAGGGCTCTCGCTGCCCTACGTCACCCCCCGTGTGAATATGCACCCAAACCAAAGGGGGTTTAAGGGGGATTTTAATTTAAATGTGGTGGACCCAATGGTTGTGTTAATTAATGTCAATGGTAGTTATGTATTGGTTGTTAATGTCAATGGTTGTTATGTGTTGGGGGATTTAATTAAAAATTTTAGAATTCAAACCAGAAAAAAACTAGAATTCCCATTTGAAAGCTTTCATCACCTGTAGCTTTTGAATTTCATCACAATAAAACAAATAGAACATAAGTAAAAGTTACCATAAAGATAGAGCAGATTGATCCCATTATTCTGAAAGTCATAAAGTTTGCAACACCCATACACAAACATTTTTCAACTGGAATTTAACAGCAGCCTTTGGCCTCCATGGATTCTTGTGGTGAGAAACCAAAGTGGGAAACTTTTCTGCTTGTTAGCACAAGGATCTAGAAGCCTTGGAATTTGCTTAATAACTGCCTCAAAATCTAAAAATGCATGGTAATTTTTTGCAAGCTTCATTCGGAATGAGCCATAAAACAATATCCAATAGCGCAATCCTGTATTAATCAGCTGGTAGGATGTGAAAGCATAGATAACTTAACCAAACATATTTATATCATATACTATCAAAAAGATCTCGGAGAAAGCTTTCCAACGCAATAAAAATCATCTGAAACAGAGCTCTGGATCAAAAGTTATGATAAGAAATGTGTTGCCAGCGGGGAAACTGCACTACATGCGCCCTTCAAGCCCTTCACATGCCCATTATGCACCACACACACAAAAAGAGAGCTTTTGTTGTGAGCCATTGTTTGTTGACCATTATGCACCACACGCACAAAAAAGGGCTTTTGTTGTGAGCCATTGGTTGTTGACCATTGAGAAAAAACAAGGTGCTGCGCACGGAGGGTTGCCCTCCATGGCCGGAGGGTGAAGTGGCTTAAATCATAGTTCAAAGTCATATTTTGACAATCAATTCAAAACGATAACCCCGAACATTTAGAAACGAAATCCTCTGTAGCCAACGAACTACCTTTATCTTCCAAAATGCAGCTAAAGAGTTTAGCAACCTGTGGAAGAAAGAACCTGTGAGTTTAGATATCAGCCACGCAGGGAGGGGGATTGTATAAGACACTCTACCCATGATTCGTTGTTAATAATATTGAAGACTACGGTGAGTTTTGATCTGTTTTTTTTAGATTTATTTTAAGTAGCTATTTGCAGGACCTGGGTTATAGCTTCTCATACCAGTTGTCGAATATATTTTGTTGCGCATTTCAATTGATCATCTGGGCCAAGAATTGAGACCAGCAGTGACCCTTACTATATTATTATTGTGATATTCGAGTGAGGCTTATGCATTGTGGAATGCTCTACAAGTATTTTGTCTCCTTTTATGAATGAATTTTATCATGTAAAGCCCCAAGCTATGAGTTATTGTTCTTTGGTCGTAAAAGACTATGGAACGGTTAAAGAAATCAAGCAAGGAAGAAAAGTTGCATTAACTTTTTTAGGAGACCACCTAGGCCCATGAGACAGCTAGGAGCTTAGCTAGGGACCTGGAGCAATGACAACAAAGAATGATATTTCCATCTTGCCTTTTATGAAGATTACATAAGTAAATAAAGGCAAAGGAAAATTTTAGAAACAGGTAAGAGGAATAGTCACAAATTGAAAATTAAAACATAATTATCCAAGTGAATAAACAATCAAATTTAAGCGAGCATGCCTTACAATAATACTGGCACCTTGCCTCAACTATGTAAGATGTGCACCACAACTTCACAACATGGCTCCCTAATTTTAGGTTGCTTTAAATTCTACCTTACAAAATAGAAAACCCTAACTATTTTTCTTAGCATTGATGTGATTTTAGATTTTAGGTTGACCATTTTAGACCCTTTTCGTATATCTATAGCTATACATGCCAGTGTATATTTATATCTTCACCAAGGGGCAAAAACGACTCTAGCCTGAAGCTCTTGCTCATGCATTAAAAGGGAGGGCTACCACATAAGTGAAAGCAAATGTGAAGCACAACCGGTTTTCAAGGGAAGGCCAAAACATGAAGCACAACCCTGAAACAAACATGAAGCATAACCCAAACTCATTGACCTCGAGAGTCGAGTTTCGTCTTTACCCAAACACTTCGAAGACAGCTGGCATATGACAGGCATTTTTAAATAGGTATTATTTTCATATTGATGTCAAGTTAAGCGTACATAATTTCCCCAAACATATTGAGATATCTTGTTTTACATCGATGTTAGATTGAGCCTAAATAATTTCTTCTGAACATTTTAGGATAGATCTTGTTTCATATAATTTATCCAAACCACACAACATGTATAGCATGTACAATGACTTAACATAATTTACTTGCAAGGGTAAAACTCTTTGAAAGTCTTGACAAATTGCAGTTCCATGTAGTAAGTTTCATCTGAAGATAACCAGCTCATCAAAATATTAGGGCATTTCAACTCAAAACATTTTACTTTTTATAAGTATGTGAAACCCAATCATCTCAATCAACAAGTTTGAAACTTGCAAAACCAGTAAGTAACCCTTTACAAGCACAGGTTTTATGGATGAGGGTTTTCCCCTTAGGGGCAACCCAAAAAATTGGACTCAAACATACCAGTGGAATGCTATTTGCTAATAACTCACAAATTGAATGTTGCAAATAGGAAAAAAAAACACAATCCATTGGTTCCATTCAAACCTTGAACATATCGAAAGACGAGAAGCAAGAATGATGATTTCGTTGGTGTTTTAGTTTTATTTATCGGCGCTCAACACATGCACGCACTGTAGCCCGGTTCTCCAAGATTCAAGGAATTCGATTTTTTATTGCTATTTTTGTTTTCTAAATTTGAAATTGCCTCCAAGATTTCCAACCACCTTTATTGATTTTAGTACTAAATTGGGAGACAAAAGGGACATCGAAAATGAGACACCCCAGTGTGCAGACATTTGTTTGGTTCTAAAACTACAAGGTTGAATCCATTATTAATGTTCGACATTTTATGGTAGAGTATATCTCTCAATTTTGAATGGCGTGGAAGACGATCTTGAATATGTGGGATTTGAACCCACATTATGCCGAAAATCTAAGCATACCAAAGTGTAATTATAATGGCTAAGAGATAGCCATGAAGCAACCACCATCCATGAGTATTCATGTTCAAGATCTGAGAAAACTTCCTTATACATTGCTTTCTACAGCAACGTGATCTTTGATGAGCCAACACGTTACAAGGAAGCCATGAACAGTTCCAGGAAAAATGAATGGAGCAAAGCCATGCAAGAAGAAAATAATCCCCTGCTAGAATATGATACATGGGACGATTGCAAGCTCCTCCTCCAAAGTAAAGCTAGTACCCGCAAGTGAGTTTGTAAAGTAAAAGTACAATGAAGAAGTAAAGATCGACGTGTTCAAAGCTCGACTTGTTGCCAAGGGATACTCATAAGTGCCAGGTATTGATATTCATGAAACATTTTCCCCTTGTTGCAAAGCTAAGTTGAGTTAAGTTCATTATTGCGTAGTAGCTGAACATGGTCTTGGTATCAAGCAGATGGATGTCAAGATTGCTTTTCTTAATTTAAAATTAGAAGAGGAAGTGTACATGAGGCACGCACCTAGTTTCATCTCAGCAGGGCAAGAGCAGCTTGTTTACAAACTTCAGAAAGCCATTTAAGGCTTAAAATAGTCTTCTCGTCAATGGTACAAAACCATCCATATATTTCTCTTCAAAAAAAGATTCACAAGGAGCCAATCAGATTGGAATATGTACTAAGTCTTCTCTCAATTTGTAATATTGGTCGAACAACCAAATATATAAAATGAACTATTCTGTTCATATTTGCTAAAGATTTATAAAGCCACAGTGTACCCAGCATATGCTAGGCATATACCTGGATATGCCCACAAACCCACATAAACGAGGGTTTGCCCCCCTAGGGGCAACCCAAGAAAGACTATATTATATATGTTGCGAAAATGGCCACCAACTATATAAATGAAATATCATGATTTCTAGACCATATTGAATGTTTATTCGACTACAAAAGAGACCAATGTATGCAATGAATAGCGACATCATTTAGGAACATAAGACAGACAAAAGGAAGATGCAAAAGTAGGTGTATGGTGAAGGAAACGCTTTTTAGAATTTTTTGAACTTTACAAAAGAAATATTTCATCATTTGATGAAATGGGAAGAAAAATAAATAGTCCAGTAGTAATCGCAAATTAGCAAATGCTCTCGGCACTTAACAATGATGCCCCTCCATGCAAACATATTGATGCTTGCCGTGTAATACATTAAGTGATATACTCTAGTGTTGAGCTTGGATATTGGCCCTGCTCTTGTTTTCTGATAAGCCACGAACCATTGTTTGGTGCTTCCTGTCATAGAAAATAAACAAGGATGAGAAAAACAAGACCATCAATCGCCTCTTTATCCTTTACTCTTGCAACTTACATTGTCCTTCATCCTCAAAGCCGTTTTTTCCTTGAACTTTTCTTGAGATCATTAAGACTTTTCTCTTCCAAAGATGTTTTCCTTTATCGACTATGTTACAATTGTGATGCA
This sequence comes from Isoetes taiwanensis, assembly GCA_021234155.1. NCBI lineage: Eukaryota > Viridiplantae > Streptophyta > Lycopodiopsida > Isoetales > Isoetaceae > Isoetes > Isoetes taiwanensis. The sequence goes on from JAJEKV010000005.1 coordinate 28,393,027, forward strand.
GTTCTTCGGTTAACCTTGCACACTGATAATCTGCATCTTTGATTCCCTGAGAATGCGCAACAGTCCCAAAGACGGCATATGCTAGGCATATGCCGGCATATACCTAGATATGCCCACATACCCACATAAACAAGGGTTTGCCCCCCTAGGGGCAACCCAAAAATAAAGGTTCCACACCAGCCTATGATATTGTCCACACTATAAATTTAAAAGTTTCTAACGTCATCGAAACATAAGCACTTATATTTAAGTATAGCAAGCTAATAAACATAATTTAAAGTTGTAATATTTTAGTGTTGCTACTAACAATGGCTCTTTGCATTAGCTTCGTATATGGGTCAAGTCATATTTGCAAGGTCATATTTGCATCTTCACTTTTCATCCTATTTTGAACAATCTGTGTGCATAAAAACATGTGATTTTCTACTACTTGTAATAATCCATAACGAAAAAAAAAAAAGCAAAAAATCACAGAGAAAGATTCAAGCAGTGCCTTGCCTTATTTAAAACAGCTGGTGTTGCCAGGTATTTGAGAGGAACATCTTGACAAACATGCAAAAGAACATATTGAGGAACATTTTGACAAACATGCAAAAGAACATATTGGTTAATCATCGACAGACCCCTTGGCACACCCTTTGAAACTAAAGAATTTAATTTTGAGTTGATATGGAGAAAAACTAAAAGTGCCATTGAAACAAAAGAATTTACTATTAAGTTGACACATAGTTGACTTTTTTTTTTTGTTGAAGGCAAGATTTTTATTAATAATAATAAATGGTACATAAACCTTATTAAGGACCCCTAAAGGGCCAGATGGGAAGAATTATACCCATAACAGCTATAATGACACTAGTACAGATATAGAGAAATTCAGTACTCCATTTGAAACCCAACTCAACTTCTTCCCTCTCAAAGCAAGTACTATGGGGACCTCTAACAAATTCCCTCTAACAATCTTGTGCGGTACTAGAGAAAGAAGTCACCCTCTTCCCGCTCTAAGCTGTACTACAGGAGCAAGATTCCTCACTTCACATCAGCCCTAGTGCCATATAGTTGTTGTCGTCCTGAAGACCAGATTAAGATTGAACGCGCATATGCTCAAGTTTAGCCACAAAAACTGATCAGCCCTATTCAATTGGCACCAAAAAGAGACTACCTGTTAAATGATGGATCAAGAAGCACCTAAGTTCCAGCCCCGTAAGATGCAAGCATAGCAGAGGCAGACAAGCAGGCTTCATTCCTGCGCATTAACTTGGCCAGAAATCAAACCTATTTCAAGGTACTAGATGGAGTTTCCCTCACTTTTCCAGCCTGTACTAAGGGAGGTAGCCTCCATTTCTTCCCCCGAAAATGGTGAAGGATCAGGCCTCCCCAAAGGGTGGTCTACCTGCTCAGCCACATCGCTGCTATCCTTACATGGGTTCTTGACTCATTAGAGCTCAGCTTCCTCAAGCAGCAATGAGACACTCCAAGTCTCCCGCCCTGAAATGTCTGCTTGGAAGTCTTATTTCAATGACAATAGCACAGACCTAGCACAGATTTAGTCGCCAAGCTTCCCCAGCCAGGACGGGGAGAGCAAGAAGCACAAAGAGTGAACAAGGATGAACTAATCAAGAAAGCACATAACAAGTGCCAAGATGCACAGTACTGCCCTCTAGAGAGTATCTCTGTTCACAGTCCTACTGGAAAAACGACGAGCCTAAGACAAGCAATACAGAAGCCAATGAAGAGAATGCAGACCAAGAGCATCTAGGAAAGGGAAAAACCTCGGGCTGGGCCCAACCTGCAGTGAGTGCAGGCCTTGAAAAACCGCAGTGAGTGCGGCCGCACATGCCTGAGTGCTGTGTCAAACCCTTCCATAGCTGATTCCTGCTGCTAAAATTCCACAGACTGAAAAACATGCCAGAAGTCTCATCTTTCTTACCAGCAAAACCTCCGGAGAAGAACACGAAGCATTTGTACTCTGCCATACTCCAAGCGAAGCAGGAACTCCTATGCTCAGCACCAAGCATGCCAAGAATCGGTGACCCCAGCCGCTTCTGCCTTGGGAATGGCAGTGATGCACGTTTGTGCACCCTTCTGGCGTCCAACCTTTGGCCGACCCTGCAAGAAACGAGCGCGGCCTAAGCCACTGCTCTAGCCGCCATAGCCGCCCCTCCCGACCCTTGTTGTTGAGTTCCCATGCCAGTTGACTTTAACTTTGGTGTCCAGACATTTAGGACTTTAACAAAACGTCTTGAACGATTGAAAAAACGTGTTGTATTAACAGCTTGAAACATGAAGTTTTTAAATGTGTAAATGTGATAGTTCCTACAGTGCCAAGGAGATGTCAATTTTCCTACCATGGATAGTTCCTGTGGCTAGATTATTTTAAGAAAATAAAATCATTACCAAGAGGGAACTATAAAACGGGCATCTCCTATGGTTGGAAGGCATGTACAGATGAGTAAACCTTTATACCACGTTCATATGCTATAACTAGTCTCCAGCTACACAAAAATATAACATTTGAGAGAAGAACCAATGCATATACTTCTTTGGAATGATTATAGAGCACAAAATACTACCAGAAATTCTGCATCAGAATATTGAAATAACATAGTTCTTTAGCAGACTATGTATCTTTGCCTTCGTGTAGAAGTCAACTGAAAGATAAAAGGTTAGAAGTTTCTTGATGTTCATCTCTTCCTAACATAAGACACTTAAAAGTGTTAATCTCTTCATTTGCTACTACTCCAGGGCCAATTAAAATAGGCTGCAAATGCAAAAAATGGAGTAAAAACCAAAGTTACAATGCAAATGAAAGATGACTTAAAATCCACCAAACCGATTGAATTTTAAAACCGGTATTACGAACTAACAAAAATGCACGACATGTGATGATTCACCACTTCTAAAGCTTTGCAAACTTACCAAGATTTTTGGATATTCAAGCCTGACAAAGAAAATGATCTTCAGATCTAAAGCTCATAGGATAGATAAGAAAGAATTCTGTTTACCCTAGATTTTAGCTTGCATTAAGCCAAATCAAGTCATTTCTTTCTTTCTTTCTTACAGGTTTCAAGTATTCGATAGAGAAACAGAGTGAAGAAGGGGTCTCTTCCAATTCCTTCTCAAGGAAGTTGATGGCAAAAAAAGGTCACACAGATAGAGATTGAAAAAATAGGAGCAAACTGGAGTTAACTTCGAAAATTCAAAGGTGTAAAATAAGATTAGGGTTTTGCAGAACTGGTGAGAAATTCGGTGACTGCAGGTCAAAAAAAAAGGGGGGAGTTAAGGCGTTAAGAAACCCTTGCTTCAAGTAATCGTTAAGAAATGCAGGGTAAAAAGTGTTCTTTTAAGCCTGAGATATGAACATGAAGCATAAAAAATCAAACCTCTTTTGAAGTCGTTCAAACGTGAAGGGTAAAAAATCTGTTAAAAAAAGAGCTTGAAGCAAGGCAGACTAACCTGCACAGTATTTCTGAAGATAAGCCTAGCCAAAAATCGATCCAGGAATTTGCAAAATCGCTGTAGATATTTCTCTGCCCTAATACCGATAAATAAAGGAAAAGAAAAATCGTGCTGAAAACCTCAAGATTTACCTTGTTGCTTCGTAATCTAGGCTCAGGCTCTGCCCACAAATAAGGGTGCGGCTCTAGAAATGGTGCTTTTGCCCCCTAAAATAATTGCTCCTTACCCTGTTTGACGCCATCGAAAGAAAGCACACTCTGCATTATGAATAGGAACCATATCAAAAAGCGACATAGCATTTCTTGAATCTGTGTACCTAAGCCCTGGAAAGCAAAAGTTTTACAGGTTCTTGTTTACTCTTGCTTTATGACGTAGAAAATCTTTTTCTGAACTATGATCTGCAAAAGGGTATAAAATCACTAGTCGGGTACAAAAAAACGCGAAAAAGCAAAGCAAAAAGCAAAGCAAAAGCAAACTTTTTTCGGTTCACATTTCGGTTAGCTCTCGAATCGAATTTTTACGCCATAACTACCTCTGGCGATGGCGATGAAGCTTTTGACGAAGGAATGGTACCGCTGTAAATGGATTAAATGGTTGGAGGATCAAATTACCGGCGAGGATTGGGAATCGATGCGGAATCATGGCTTCCTTGGCGGTAAAATTAAGAAATTTTATGTGAAGCCTCATTTAAAAGAACTGCTAGATTTTTCTTATCTCGAGCTTTATCCTCATGGTCTCGCGAACAATGAGCTCAGGAAGAAATTTGCCTTTGCATTTACTTGGGAGAATTGTAGTCGAGCAGCTCTTAACCCGGACGAACACAAGATAAACTGGGTTTCATTTAAAGAACAAGTTGACAGGTACCCAAGGAAGCTAGTTAAGCTCGAACCAAAACATTCCCTGGCCGAAACAGCCTCTCCAGGCAGCAGCAGAAGAACCACACCAAATCCCACACCATTGAAGCCAAGTAATGCACAGGTTTACTCTCATGCAAGTGTTTGTTCCTTTGCTAAACAGAGGTAGCTTAATGTTTAATGTTAGGGTCTTGGATGAAGAAGTGAATAGGTTGGAGGGTGAATTTGAATTGTGCAAGAAAGATAAGGAGACATTGCAAAAGCAAGATCACCCTAAACGCAGACATGTGAATGAGAGAGATATTGCCGGGATCGGCAAAGCGTAGAAGACATAAGGTGTTGTGTGTCGAGATCAATTTTTGGAATCCAAAGTAGAAAAGTCTGATTCTCGATAAGAAAAGAATTGAGGACTTGATGCGTGGACTTGATGCAGGAGAAATTCTATTGCAGGAAATTAGAGAGCCTTATTGAAAAGGTGGATGATCATCAAGTTGAGAAGAAGAATGAATTGGAAGCATTACATGGAGTGCTAGAAAGGGACCTGCTCAAATGGAAGAATTACAGGGCTAATTGCTATAACTTGAGTAGTGTAAATGCCTCCCCAGATTGGGTTCAAGTTATTGCAAAGCAAAGTTGCCATTGTGTTATGAAATACCATGTTCTCGCATGTGGATTAGCTTTCCAAGATGACTACAAGATTAGTGCAAGGCTACCATGCCAACATGCTTATCATTTAATTTTGCACCGCTTCTTGTAGAGAATAAAAAATGCCTGGATTGTTCTATGGATGTCCCAATGAAATTCTTTGAAGAACTTGGCTTAGAGACCAATGCAAATGAAGGAGAAGAAAAAGAAGAACAAAGAAACGTAAGAATCATCTAAGAAAGTAAGTATTATTTATTTGCTTTGCTTTATTTGTGAAAAATTGCTTTTGTTGAAAAGTTTTGGTCATGTTATTTGCAGGTGAAAAGTTACCAACAAAAAGGAAACATGATGACTATGTGGATTTAGATGAATTTGGTGAATTTGGTTGATGTGAATGAAGATGTCGGGTGATTCCGACCGTGCATATGAAGGTATTTTAGAAAATATTCCAAGTTCTTCGAGGGAAGGAGCTTCTTTGGGAATTAAGAGCAGTTGAGAAGAGCTACAATCAATATCAAGGAAACTAGCCTTGAACCTCAAAGACTATTCTTCCCGATCCTCAGAATCCAACTCGATATTCACATCGAATGCCGCGGGAAACGCATTAACCCGATTGTGGATCAGCGAGGAGTCGGACAAATTGGTGGTCACAATTCGCAGATGCCACAAATGTAATTACCAAGCCAGTGGATGAGCAAGACAAAGAAGCGGGATCGGGAGGATGGAAGAGAAGTTCAAGAGGATGCAACAAAGAATACAAAGAATTTGAAGAAAGCTTTTTGGCAAAGCCAAAAAAAAGAAGAAAGCAATCAAACCTATTCCCAAAGTAGTTCCGAGAAGGTGCAAGTTACAAAAAGGTGACAAACGCACTCCAATAGAAAGAATATTAGATGCCTATAATGGGAAGGGCTAAACTTTGAACCCGTGAAACCACTGTATTTGACATTGTCATATTTTCAATTTGTAAGATTTCTGTTAAAATAAAATCTTTTCTAAATATTAGAATCTGTAAACTTTTCATTAAAATAAAATGTTTTCATTGAATATGTGAATGTAATCTTTTTCATAGTTGACAATGTCATATCTTAGTTTGTGTCTAAAGTGTTTTTAAAATGTATCTCTTGTTTGTAGGGAGGCACAAAGACAAACCTGTTGGTCCTTGATTTGAATGGTGTGCTTATGAAGAGTTGGCATAAGCATGACAAACACTGGAACACCAATACCGCAAATGGCGAAGAAAACCGGACACAACCAACAAAGTGCCGGGTTTGCGCACTGTGTTTGCATAATTTCATGGACTGGCCCTAGAACATTTTGAAATTGCTATTTGGTCCAGTATGAACCGCTACAAACATCATTGAGTGCCCGCAGCAGATGTTGCCCGCAGATTATCTTATTAAGTTCAAGTTCATTTGGGAAGGAGCACAATGTTTGAAATTGCCTTATCCACACCCAAACCCAATCCGCACAAGCGGCCTATTTGAAGCCACTTTCTTATGTCATTGAAGCATATCCCTGAAATGAAGAATGTCTTGTTGGTGGATGATTCTCTCAGATAAATCTTTTTTCACCAAGTGTACCATTCTTTTTAATAGTTAGCTCATTTCAGTTTGATGAGGGCATGTAATGGTTTGAAAAGATGAAGGATGTATTGTTTGGTTGGGCTTCGGAAAGTCCCGAGCCTACAAAATTTGTGAAAGAACATCTTGCCCGGTAAATTGTCAAACAAGAAGACTTTGATATTTTGGATTTGTGTTCCAAGCATGTGCGTGAGAATCCAAGATGGGCTATTCCTGCGGAAACAAGGCGTTGCCATGATGGAACTTCGGTAAGCAATTTATTTTTTGCTTGATTTGCTTGATTTGCTTGGCTTGCCATATCTTCTTACCTTAACTGGAGTTCTGCTCTTGCAGGTTCCTGGAAGACAGTTGTGAGGCAATGGATGTTAAGGAATGTCAAGAAAAGTGTAAGATGTGAAAAATACAACCGGGCAACCATAAAATTTTCTTCCGGTTGCCACATTTTGAATGCACATCGTTGTGCAATGTAATGTTAGATGTGAATATACCTGGCATATCCCCTGGTTGCCAGATTTTGAATGCACATCATTGTGCACTCTATTGTAAACTGTTGTAACAATATCAATATGAATGTCAATGTTTTGTACTATGCACTTGTGAACTCAAACCCAAATCGAGAGCATTGAACTCATTCCCCGAATGTAAAGATGACATGATTTTCTGGCAGGTCTCTTCTCCTAACATGTACATGTTGCCACCAATATCATTCATGTCAAACTTAACATGCCTTACCAAGTGGTCAGAATTGAAGCCACGGGCTTGTCCACCAAAGAATTGAAAAGTTAGAGTGTCTAATTGTCGATAGTAGTGGCCTGATACTATAACCTCTCCAACATTGTATACATTCCCCCACTCATCAACATAAGAATCCAAGAATGTTTGCTTTTGTCTCTCAGACACACTAAAGTAAGTAAAAGTCGACACCCTCATCATTATTTTCTTCCTTTGTGTGTACAAAGAAAGTTATTCTTAACTTCTAAGATGTCACCGAGGTAATCAAGCTCACCCTCATCATCATCATCTTCTTCTTCCTCCTCCTCATTGGATAATTTGTCTTCGTGATTCACCGGTTGTACTTCTTTTGGTTTTAATACACCTTCTTTCCAGCCCTATCCTTCTCTTGTTAATGCAATTATCCCAATCTCCATGAAAACATGCTTGGCAAAACAAGCAAGGCATCCGGTACTCACTTTTGTTGATCCTTCCTATCAAGTGCCCTAATGCTATGTAACTTTGAGCTCCCATTCAAAGTTTTCCATTCCTTCTTTTCAGACTTATCTATGTCCTTAGCTTCAATATTCCAAAAGTACCCGGAAAGCATTGACTCAAAGCAAGTTAATGCAAAAGCAAAGCAAAGCAAATTCGTAAAGCAAATGCAAGAGCAAATTGTTAGCAAAGATAATCAAAGCGTAAATCAAAAGTAATGAGACATCCACTGAATTGAATGAAAGCCAACATAAATGCAGAAAGCAAATGCAGAGCAAATTTAATGAATGCGTAAAGCAAATGCAAAGCCAATTCAAAGCAAAGTTAGTCAAAGCATTAATCAAAGCAAAAGCAAAAAGCAAAAGCAAAAGCAAAAAGCATCAAAGCAATTCCATCGTGAGCAAAGATAATCAAAGGTAAATCAAAAGTAATGAGACAACCACCTGAATTGAATGAAAGCCAAGATAAATGCAGAAAAGCAAATGCAGAGTAAATTTAATGAATGCAGAAAAGCAACCAAAGCCAATTCAAAGCAAAGTTAGTCAAAGCATTAATCAAAGCAAAAGCAAAAGCAAAAGCAAAAAGCAAAAGCATCAAAGCAATTCCATCGAGAGCAAAGATAATCAAAGGTAAATCAAAAGTAATGAGACAACCAATTGAATTGAATGAAAGCCAAGATAAATGCGTAAAGCAAATGCAGAGCAAATTTAATGAATGCGTAAAGCATATGCAAGGCCAATTCAAAGCAAAGTTAGTCAAAGCAAAAGCAAAAGCAAAGCATCAAAGCAATTCCATCAAAGCAAACACTAGGCCAGCCTATCGAAAAATACCTCTTTTTTTCATTGGCACAAGGATGGTTTTCAATGTACCATTTTAGGAATTCCACCGTGATCCTTAGCACATTGCAGCTTCTGTGAATCATACTTCAGTTGCTCCTTTGCTAGAATTAATTTCAAAACAGCTCCAGCTCCATCATGTTCTCCTTTACCATGAGAACTTGCAAAAAAAACACCATAAATATTCCAGTAGGATTGTTCACAAAATTTCTACCTATGTACCGTAATGGGTCCGCACCTTTGAATTGAGATGTGCAACCATCACTCCAAAAACATGGTTGCTGTACTCTATATTCATTTGTTTCAGCTTAATCGTGCATGGACTTTCAAGCAAAGTGGTTGACAAACTCTTGAATGCTCCTTGCAATCTAAATGTAAAATGTGTCTCCCTTAATTATTCTTCGATCCAGACACGAACTTGTTTCTCGATCTGAACAAGATGCATGTGTTCCTAAATTCTTCCTCTTCCTTTTCTCAGTAGGATGTCTATAGGTAATGTGAACAAGAATAGTAATTTGGTCGGTATGCCAATGGCATGATTGTACTTCCTTCTCAATTTTGAGGCTATAGTTCTCAAAGAAAATCAATTATCGATACAATAGTATTCTTTGGAAAGTTGGCTAAGCATTGCTTAAATTGCTTTTGCCAATGTGCCCGGTAATTATGTGGAACAAATTGCACAAGTGTCTTGTTGGCATAATGAATAAACTCTTGTAATCGGAGCGCACTTGTATGCTAATCTTGTGACTTTAGTTGGTTTTTTTCCTCCCTCTTACTTAATTGAACTCTCCTTCAAATTACTGTGCTCTTCTGTCATACAAGCAGACAATTTGGTGATGTTAGGTCCTAAACAAGTTTCGTAAAAGTAAATAACACTAAAACAAATTAATATACCTTCTCAAACCAAGTTTCCACTCAACGTAAATGTCTTTCATTGTCTTTTCCTTTGACAGATTGGTAATGAAAAGCTACAACGTTAGCTCATTTCCAAAATAGATATACATGAATGTTAAATGTACCTTTTCAAACCACAAGATTTACAAGCAACCATCGACAGAATGCTTGTGCCATTCTTCTAAGGGATCTTGCTTTTCACATACAAGTTCCCTCCACAACTCACTAGTAGACTTGTAAGTCATCAATTTAGCTTTGCATTCATCTCCTTCTCCACACACACCGCAGAATTGCGGTGAACAATTTTCATGAACACCTCTAGGGTCTCGTTTTATTCGTCGCGCTCGTTTGAAGAACAAATTCCAAATGGATGTGATAATCGACAAAGAACAAGTTTCCCTCATGAAGTCTTCTAACAAATGAAGGCTTCACCCCTCTCAAATGTTTGTTGTGCAATGTTGATATGTGGATATTGTTGCTTGAAAGCCATATAGAACTGGAGCTGCGCAGACAACATGTAAAATTCATTTTGTAATGCATAAAGCAAAATCATGAAAGTACTGGAAACAATGAAGCAAATCAATCATAATAAGTAATTAATCAAAGATACTCGGTGACATTGCGTAATGCAAATTTATAAAGCAATAGGGATCAAACAATGCGATAGCAAATTCATACATAAAACATGTGAAGCATAAATTGTTCAACTTCAACATGAAAAGTTTTATCAAACACTACAAATTAACACCGACTGTAAACATTCGTGATATAAATACCGGGAGACCTCAAGCAAAATGGATTGATGGTCAACTTTATTGCCATTTTCTCGCCTTAAACTTCCTCACATGTTTTTGTATGGAGAAACTCTTGTGTTTTCAGTCCAGAACGGCAGCATAACCTTTTTCACTTCATCATGAAGATGTAATCGACCTTTTCTTCCTCAAAAACATAGACCGTGGACCTCGATTCCCTTTTCGCCATTACTCTTCTTCTATAGGTCGCACAAATAGATTTTCTAGGCACTTCAAGCAGCCCGCTAACGCAGAATGATTAAGTTTATTCTCGTGGATGTAACCATTTGTAAAGTTGACCTTTTGCGCCGAATGTCAATCTTTTCGGTTCGCGTTTGTGGTAAATTTTGCATAGTTTCCTTCACATTAGCAATCACTTTTTGCATAACCTTTGTCTCTCTTTTTATGCAACGCTTACTTGTAAAGGTACATTTGGTTTTATCTTTCTTACAAATCTGTCCACAATAGCAGCCTTATCTAAAGCATTGGCATGTTTTGTCAGATCCTCAAAATAATCATGCATATCCTTTGAAATCTCCTGAATTCTTCTCACTTTGAGGCTTAATTCTTTGAATTAGCAGCGCTTCCATCAATTCCTTTTGCGTTTCCTTGATTCCCTTTTTACGGCAAAGCATCAATTTCACGAAAAATCAGTCTCTTCTCATCTTCATCCATTCAAATTATGAATATGAGAAACTCCAATCCCGATTCTCCATCGTGAACCAAATTTCGAGAATGGTAAGAGAGGGCAGTTCCGTAACCCCGCCCTCCTTCAATTTCGCAATTACACTCCATCATTCCCCGCCAAAGCCAACCGTAACTGATTCCCCAATAATCGGACAGCCATGTCATCGATCCGTAGGAGTGATCGAGTTTGGGGGGAATTCACAGTTCGCTGTGTGCTGAGAAGAACGAGCAAAGCAATTCGATAAAGCAAAAGCAAAGCAAAGCAAGCAGACGTCCGGACACTACTTTTTCAACCCCACGAGTGATTTTATACCCAAAACCTCTGCAGATCACATGCCATTTCTAACCAAGAACTGAAATAATACATGACTTTACCTGGACGGTTTTTCATAGTCGAATACTCTTCAAGCTGAAAAAATGATCCCTTGCACGATTTACCCCAAGCTCATGCAGATGCAAAAAAACAAATAAAAAAGAGGGACTGTGGGGATTTCTCAGCGATTCGGAAGGAGACTGTTCGTCAGATTTGAGCTCTGTTCGGAAAGGAGGCGTTTCTCGACGGAGGTGGGGAGGGGTCGCGGGGTGGCTATTTTGGGAGGAAGGCGCGGAAGGGAGGGCGTAATCCGAGTGCGAAGCCATAGCCAAGTCCCATGGATAGCGCTTTGTGTAGCAGGTGTCGATAATGGGGCTGGATGACCGACCATTCTGAGCAAAGCGGCCAGCTTTTAGCAAATCATCAAGATATGCTAGGTATATGCCAGCATATACTTGAATATGCCCACATACCCACATAAACGAGGGTTTGCCCCCCTAGGGGCAACCCAAAAAGGCTAAAATCAATGGCTCAGAAATGGTGCACTCTAGATGTACGCATAGTACATCCATTTGAATACATCACGAAATCATAGGAAAACCTTAGTGAAAAGCGTACAAAAACACAAAGAAAACCCCCTGTTATTATGCTACATATTAACTCATTATGCTCAACACTTTCATTAGGCCCTTTTTTAGCCCCTTAGTTTGGTATGGAAAAAACTAACAAATTTAAAGACTTGAAGAAGTTAGACATTGAAACAAATAGCAAGTGCACTAAAGTGACAAAAAGGCCTTGTATTCAAAGTTTTCAAAATAACTACAAAATTAAAAGCAAAATTGTAAAAAATGTATATTGTCATAACACCAAAGCATTTTCCCATTTGCGACGCCTGCCTTAACGAACGAACATAAATTTTGAAAATCTCATTTCGTGACTCGTTAAGCCGTAATCATCAGAGCTATTCGTGTCCTCTGCTTTAAATCAAAAGCAGATGAACTTGAATGATCTTTCTCATCACTGTCTATCAATAAAACTTCATCTTCATCTCTAGCAACTTTTTTAGGTGTTTTACCAGATGCTAATCTTAGTAGCGCTTGAGATATAGCAAGCAACATGTTAGCAGAAGCTCTGCTCACAACAAACTCAAAGGAATCTAGAGCAACCTTTCTAGTACCTTAATTCTGTTGACTTGTAGTGCTTCCAAAGCTCTTTTCGTGAGGGATTCTAAAGCTCGAATGTCTCTTAACAAGATATGAACAACTTAAATGTGTGTATCGAATGTCTTTCAACAAGATATAAACAATTTAAGTGTGTATTAAGGTGTTTGAAATTGAACGTGGAAACATCAAGTCCATATGTAAATCTCATCATTATTCGGAGGACTCGAAATTGCCAACCACAAGGTTAAAAGCCTTGCGCTCTAGAAACTGAGCTAGAACGACAACATGTAAATGAGTAACTAAAATTCCCCTTCTACTTAAAGCTTATGTGATATAAGATCCAGCTAGTGGTAATACTACTATAAAATCTTAATATATAACGGTTTAGTGTGCTGGATCTAGCCCTAGAGGGCTATGATTAGACAGCTAAGATTTGTTTTTAGATCACGACTAACCCTAGTATGCCCATTGTTGAACATGAAGGAGGGGTCGAGTTGCAAATCCTCACCACAGATGAACCCAGACCCAAAAGCCTTGGATGTAAGCCTTACACCTATTTTTTTTTTGTTTGGTCGATAGTAGTAAAGATGGTGCTTCATCGCTCCCAGTGTTGTATTTTGTGGCGGATTTATTGTTCCTGTGTAACATTGTGGGACTCAACATTTCAAAAAAAAGATAACAGTTTTGTCAACAAAGTAAAAATGATAATCGACTCGCAAATTGCAACACTCCAGGTCCATTTGTGCATGGTAATACTCTTTTTCTTCTGTAGATCTTTTTGCTCTTAACTTATATATGAAGTTTTATTCCAATTTATGCTTCATCTTTAGGTTTTTTTGATAAGGAATCACATATAGATGCATTTGAAGATTGAATTATGTAATGCTATCATATAGACAATGTAGAAGAACAGATTGTTGGAGGTTTGCTACTTGTGAGGCAATATTACAATGTCAGGGGTGGGCATGATTGTAAGTTGCCTTTTCCATGATTGTCCGACAAATTTAGGAAACACGATTCTCCCTTTATACTATTGTTGTTTCGTTTTCTGATTATTCCATCTATCAAGGTGGAGTATTACTGGACTATTTATTTTTTGACATGCAAAGGCTTGCCTTTTCGCGAAAAGAAAAATTTTATCTGGAGTAATCACTCATGTGTACATAGTAGTGATTTTGGCATGAATTAGATAATTTTGTTTCAAGATAACTCAATAGTAAGCAGGATATGACTAGCATAAGGATATAGATTGTTACATCTATTCTTTTGTGAATTCTAGCGTAATAAAAAATATGTTACTTTTCAGTCTTATAATGAAATAAAAGTTCAACTTTGCTCGCTAAAATTGTGTGCTGATAAGGCTTGAAGGAGGCTCGTGCAAACTTTTTTCCTCAAGCTTCAGTTACGTGTAATTCGACTTTCGGCCTATTAGACCACTTCCAAATTCCTGAAGAGTTATGAACGATTCATGCATGCAACAAGTTTATATGATTTCAAGGAGTAACTACCCCAACTGTGGAAGGGCAATTGACCAGCATGATCTATAGGTAGAAGATCCTCTCAATTTAAATATTCTATTGCATGTTTTGCAAAGGCAATAAGTTTGCAAGGCATTCAAATTATCATACTAAGCCTTAGGGATTGATTGTTGAAGTATACTAAGCCTAGGTGGCATGCTTAATCCACCTTGCCATGTTGGCAAGGGATAGAATAGAGGGAACTTCAAGCACTTGAAGAGTCGGCACCCTTCCCCAAGATGAACAAGGCCAGGACTTGGCGTGGCTACCTCACCCGATGAGGGAGAGGCCGGACCCGTGAGATGGACCCGAGAAAGGTTCTTTGAGGTTGTCTTTTCCTTACAGGCGATCCTTGGGAGGCTATATGCTAATCGCCCCCCGAGGAGCTTCAGTTCCCCTATCGGACCGTTGAATCACGATTCATAACCCCGCTTTGAGCAGGTCCAAAAAAATCCAAGATTGGTCCAAGAGAACTTAGCAAACCACGAAGCGTCCTGTGGGCGATCGTGTAAAATCCCAAGAGCTTGTTCAAGTAGAATGAGGCTCCGGAATGGCAATTTGACTTTGCCATATCGTCCAGAATAGTGAAATTACCCCAGGGACCAAGTTACACGGTCAGTTTTGACAACAAAGAAAACATGAACACTCTACATCGCAAAGATTCTCGCAGAGGCTACCTCCCTAGGCGAATTGACTACGAATGTGTTGGACATGAGCTACTTTGGCACTTTTTGGAGCAGGGGTGGTCTTTTGCCCACGAAAATTGGTCCCAAGGTAATGTCGACATTCTAAGCCTATTGAAAAAGTCAATTCGCAGTTCTGGAGTGCGGGAGTTGCCCGTCCATTGTCAGGGCCATAGGGAGAGGACATTTGGGACAAGCTACTTCCAAAAGGTTTTAAAAGTTTGTCTTCTCTCTCTACATGATGACACTATGCATGATCCTAGTCGAATCTTACTAGGATATGGCCTCTGAAACATAAACCCTATGTGTTGCTAGGTTATTGAAGGGTTTACGTTATGGAGGTCGAATTTTGGTCATTTGCACTTGGGACATGGTCGAGAAGTTGCAATTGAAGATGCAAAGCAATAGGAACTGATGGAATGGGGTTTGTATCTATCCTCCTCCCGGTGTGCCAATCAGAACTCAAGTGCCGCTTTTGCAGTAGGAAGATATTGTCTGGGATTATTCTGGATGGCCGATAGATGTGACCTTGTTTTTCAGTTGCCATGGCTCTGCATGTATGTTTAGAGATGGTGCATACGGGTTTACGTTTTGGCCTCCAAAACGTAAACCCCGTATATCGCTAGGTTATTGAAAGATTTATGTTATAGAGGTCGAGTTTTGGTCGTTTGCACTTGGGACATTGTCGAGAAGTTGCAATTGAAGATAAAAAGCAATAGGAACTGATGAATGGGGTTTGGATCTATCCTCCTCCTACTGTGGTAAATTTAGAAGTCAAGAGCTAATTGTATGCAGATAATTTTTAATAGAAGTACCCAAAGAGTTTTATGGAGGAGGTTGTTTAAGAGAAGGCAACCTAAATATTTGCCAAGGTGGCTCAAACATGCCACGTGGGCTCCAACATGCCACCTATAAGGCTCTGACATGCCAAAGTGGCTCCAACGTGCCACCTAGGCTCCAACATGTCAAGGTGGCTCAAACATGCCACGTGGGCTCCAACATGCCACCTAGGTCCTAACATGCCAAGGTTGCTCCAACATGCCACCTAGGCTCTAACATGCCAAGGTGTCCCCAACATGCCACCTAGGCTACAAGGTGGCACAAACATGTCAAGGTGTCTCAAACATGCCATGTGGGCTCCAACATGCCACCTAGACTCTAACATGCAAAGATGGCTCCAACATGCCAACTAGGCTCCAACATGCCAACTAGGCTCTAACATGCCAAGGTGGATCAAACATACCACGTGGGCTCCAACATGCCACCTAGGCTCCTAACATGCCAAGGTGGCCCCAGCATGCCAAGATGGCTCAAACATGCCATGTGGGCTCCAACATGCCACCTAGGCTCTAACATGCGAAGGTGGCTCAAACATGCCACGTGGGCTCCAACATGCCACCTAGGCCCTAACATGCTAAGGTGGCTCCAATATGCCACCTAGGCTCTAACATGCCAAGGTGGCTCCAACATGCCACCTAGGCTCTCACATGCCAAGGTGGCTCAAACATGCCACGTGGGCTCAAACATGCCACCTAGGCTCTAATATGCCAAGGTGGCTCAAACATGCCATGTGGGCTCCAATATGCCACCTAGGTTCTAAGATGCCAAGGTGGCGCAAACATGCCAAGATGGCTCAAACATGCCGCGTAGGCCCCAACGTGCCACCTAGGCTCTAAGATGCCAAGACGACTCCAAAATGCCAAGGTGGCTCAAACATGCCAAGATGGTTCAAACATGCCAACTGCAACTTCTCGACCATGTCCCAATTGCAAAAGATCAAAACTCGACCTCCATAACGTAAACCATTTAATAATCTAGCAACACACAGAGTTTACGGTTTGGAGGCCAAAATGTGGTCATTTTTATGGATAATCTCAGTGTACAATCTCTAAACGTTCAAGCATTATCATTGCAACTGAAAAAAACGTGGTTCGGATCTATCGGCCATCCAGAATAATCCCAAACAATGTCTTGCTACCTTAAAAGCAGCTCGTGACTTCTAATTGTCACCATGGGAGGATAATATATCTAAACCCCACTCCGTCAGTTTCTCTTGCTTCATGTCTTCAACTGCAACTTCTTGACCACGTCTCAAGTGCAAATGACCAAGACCCGACCTCCAAAAGTAAACCTTTGAAGAACCTAGCAACACACAGGGTTTACATTTCGGAGGCCATATCCTAGTCAGATTTGACCAGGATCTTGCACAGTCTCATCACATAGAGAGATGGTGTTGACACTAGAAGATGGACCGTTAAAACCTTCCGGGTGCAGTTTGTCCCAAATGTCTTTTTCCTATGGCCCTGGCAACGGACGGACAACTTTCGCACTCCAGAACTGTGAATTGGCTCTTCCAATGGACTTAGAACATCGACATTACCCTGGGAACCAAGCTTCATAGGCAGAAGACTACCCCTTCTCCAAGAAACGCCAATGTAGCTCATGTCCAACACATTCATAGTCAATTGACATAGAAGGTGGTTGCGGATTACTGACGTCTAGAGTGTTCGTGTTTTTTTGTTGCTAAAACTGACCATGTAACTTGACTCCGGACGATATGGAAAACTCAAATCGCCATTCTGGAGCCTCTGTACGTCCCAAACGAGAAAACACTTGGGTTTCTACACGGTAGTCCGCAGGGTGCATCACAGTTTGAAAAGTTCTCTCGGACCGATTCTTGGAATTTTTTGAACCTGCGTGAAGCAGGTTCCTTAAACAAAGGATTCCACGGTTTGATAGGAAACCCGAGCTCCGTAGGGGGCGTTAGCGTACGGCCTCCCGGAGGAGCGCTTCCAGGAAAGGCTGCCTCAAAACATTATTGGGGTCCATCTCCTAGAGCTTGGCCTCTCCCCTCTGGTGATGTAGCCCCGCAAATTTCTGGCCTTGTTCGACATGGGGAAGGTGCCAGCTCTAGAGAGAGAAAGAGAGGGAGGGAGAGGTAGAGGGAGAGCATGTTGGAGCCTCGATGACATATTTGAGCCACCTTGGCATGTTGGAGCCCATTTGGCATGTTTGAGCCACCTTGGTATGTTGGAGCCACCTTGGCATGCTAGAGCCTAGGTGGCTTGTTGGAGCCCATGTGGCATGTTTGAGCCACCTTGGCATGTTTGAGCCACCTTTGCATGTTTGAGCCTAGGTGGCATGTTTGAGCCACCTTGGCATGTTTGGGCTACCTTGGCATGTCGGAGCCTATGTGGCATGTTGGAGCCCTACAACCATTATCTAAAGGGACAACCTACCTAACTCAAGGTCAACTATCAGCTTACGAACTACGGCTAAGCTCATTTTCAGAAAACATCTTGAATCTATGGAGAATACCGTGCCTCTATTCCATTCCATATGATATATGCTTGGTTCGGAATCAAGTACCAAAAGAAAAAAATTCTGAAATAAACTTGGATGTGTTTGTAGAGGATGATCTGCAAAGGAGAAAAATACAATTGATATTATCAAGAAAAAGTTATATTGTAGGTGTTGTATAGGTTTTTTTGATAAGATACAAGGCTATTGATCTATTTATTAATTTATTTTCTTCGTCTCTTCGAAGTAACACTTGTGTTATGTAGCTGAACTTGTAGGTTCTAATATATTTGTATAATTTGCACCTGAGGTTGGTTGAAAAGAACGAAGAAAGATTTAGATAAAATCAAGAAGAATAGGTTCAGCAGCTTCACCATCAAAAATTTGGCCACATCTTTCTATACTTTGTCTGTATAAAAGAGCAAGGATGGCCACAAAGCAAGTCCAAATATAAAACAACTCTAATTATGATGACGACGACGATTGCAATGGCAATGGTTGTGATGGTGATATAGATGAAGGAGAAGGAGACGGGGACAGAGATGGAGATGAAGATGGGGAGGAAGAGGGAGATGGTAGAGGTGCAATACTATTATTGTTACTTCCATTACATTGGCTCTGACATCCATTACCACAATAAGCTAAAGTATTACCACAATATCCATACTTGCTACAACATTCATTATTCATACAAAGGGCATCGTTAGCTTGAATACCACATCCTCTAGTTGTGTTGGTAGTAGCAGTACTATTGCACTGGCTCTGGCATCCAATACCACAATACTCAGAAGTGGTGCCACAATAGCCAAATTGGCTGCAACATTGATTAGCATCACAAAGAGTGCCTCCAATTGCTTTACCACAATCTTGTGCTGTGGTGGCTGATAGCCCCAAGCATGTCAATAGAAGAAGAACACTTGAAATGTTGGATATACCTTGAAATGTTGAAATCTTGGATATACTTATGGTGATGTTGAATGAAGAACCAAATTTAGGGCTTTAACTAGTAACGGGTGCCCGGCGTTGTCGGGCATAAATACGGTTCTATTGCAGGAACTGAACTTAATTTCTTGCACTTGTAAATGATCTTGCCTCTTGTTGCATTTGGATAATTAACTTTTTCCTCCAGGTGGCCTATTGATTCCTATATCTTTTAGTTTGGGTTAGTCCCATTTTTTTGGACGTGTTTTTTTTCGCATTGGACACATCACTAAAAGAGGGGCATTAATGTATGTTTTGTGGTGACTTGCTCTAGAATTGGGAATATAGGTAGAAACTTTGCCTTAAGCCTGGATAACATATAATCATAAACATGGCCATCTAAAAAAATGTTCTAACATGGACCTTGGTGGCAACCATAATAATATATAAATTATTGGTCTATTTTTTTTTTTTATAATAGCTATATACATGTGCTTCAAACATAGATACATACGCCGATCTAGTGTGTTTTAAGTGAAGTCATGATTGTCCAATGTAGAACTTCACTTATATTGAATAAACTGCTCAGAATGCAGGTGGTAAACCAAAGAGCTGTTAGGGAGAATGTGTATATATGTGTATATGTATTGTAAAAAGCCAAACATCTATTAGGAAATGTGAATATACCACTGCTTGAAATGACATCGTTAGGCTTATCCTTCACCAAAACTATTGTCATTCTTTTTAACTACTTTGGAAGACACCCTTGATTTAAAAGCATTAAGATATATTGATTGTAAATTTGAGGATCCCTTCTATTAATCGAAAGGCTTATCCTTCACGAAAACTATTGTCATTCTTTTTAACTACTTTGGAACACACCCTTTATCAAAAAAATATTGTGATTTATTAGACTACTTTGTTTTCATGCAACCAACTCTAATAGAAACAATGCACATACATGATACTTCGATAATTGCAAGACAACAAAGAACAATCGTGAATGCCTTCAATCGTGAATGCCTTTTGCAAACCTCATTGCAAAAGTATAGGTTTTATTAATAAAACTCAAAATATTAAGATACTTTTGGCATTTAATATGTTAATAATCAATTACGAAATGCATTATTGTGCAAAAGCATATGACATTTAAATAAAACTAATAGACATGTTTCATGTTTACACATCAAATCGAATTTATGTTCGTCAACGCTAGAGCACTTCTTTGGGTTCACAAAGAGTGCATGTGCAACATAACCATGGCTTTTATTCACCTATCCTTAATATACACAATGTTGTTATAAAGTTGTGGGGATTCCCGAATCATGTGCTATTTAAACTAATGCATTCTGCTTCATAGAAGAGCTTGGGAAACCGTTATACAACATTCTGCTTCATAGAAGAGCCTAGGGTAACCGTTATATATAAGCAACCTTTTTTCCTTGGAACGGACATTAACCTTTTTTTTCCTTGCAAGGGACATTGTGTGCTCCTCCCAGCACCTTCAAAGATGTGACGTTCCACATATTTATATGTCTTTTTGAGTATAAATACATGACACGTCATTATGAATAATTAATGGCACATTAATTATTCATAAGCTAAGCTTAGCTATGTTAATAATTCATTATTAAAGTGGAAACCTAACCTAAAACCCTAATTCGAATTTAGGGCTTAACCTAATATTAAAAAGGGCTAAAATACCAAATTAGCTAATATTAACCAACCTAAAGTCGCCACCTGGCCCAAATCGATTGGGCAAGGCAGAGTTTCCAATTTGGGACACCCAAATTGGGGGTTGCACCCCAATTTGCCCCAATTCGATTTGGGGCAATTGGAGATGGAGGAGGAGATGCTGCCCAACCCTGAGATGCTGTTCGACTCTGTTCCAGCCAGAAGGATGGCGACCCAGAGGGATAGTGGAGCTAGCTATGGTTCCGATTAGTACATAGTTAGCTTAGTTGTGATTCTAGTAGGTTAGCGCCTCTGTTAGGCTTCTTTGTTGATCTATAGTGTAGCGCCTCTCTGTGGTGTGTTCTCTCTCTGTTTTTCTCTGTGGTTTACCTGTTAGGCTAACCCTTGATTGATATGGTGAGTATTCTTATCTCTAGTTACTGTATGTGCTTTGGTTGATGGTTTAGTAGTTCTTTGCCTAGTTAGCACTCCAGAGATGGGGGATTAGGGGTAGAGACCTCTGAGCCCATGTATTGTAGTATGCTCCTAGATAGAGCCCTGTATTATTCCCATTAGATGCGGCCTGTGTACAAGATCCCACCGAGCTGTGGAATCTATGGCATCATTGAAGCACCAGATAAGGGGCCGTAGTGATGAAGTGTGGGGTGAAGTCTCGCCTGAGCATAAAAGGCTACGGGGACTCCTTCAGTGAGCTAGGCCTAATAGCCGGTCACGTAGAGGGCCGGGTATGGGTCTGACACTCCCTAGATACAGTGGTGTGACCATCCTGTACTTTGAAGATAAAGTTAGGGGAGTAGGTCGGGTACGGATGCGGAGGTCGCTGATATGGCACGTATTCTCTAGCTCACCCATGGATTCACTGCGACTCTGGGAAGGGACACTTCTCTGACATGCCTCATCAGACCGGGGAGATGTAACCCAGAGTAGTCCCGAAGGGTGATACCTTGGGATTGCGTCTCCGGCAAGCTACAATGGCGCCATAGCTTGATTCAGCTCATCTGCAAAGTGTGCACAGGAGGGGCGGATGGAATGGAAAACCCTAGCCACTGTTCTATGCCAGCCAACGCCAGGTTATACCTCTGTCTGCTGATCTCTTGAGACCGAGCCGTCGTCCATCCTCACAGGAGTCTGAGCCGGGGTAGAACCTGGGGTTTGGGGTGTTTTCCTTAGGACTAGATGCATCTTCTTTGCCGTTAGTACTTGGATGGATGTGCCACCCTTCGTGGTGGTTATTTATGTATGATTTATGTTGTATGCTAACATGTATTCACGCTTCCGCGACTTAGGAGTCCCATTGAAGGCATGGGCCGAATGACACCTCCGTGTCCTTCACCCGGGCATCTTTCTATGGATGGTCCGAGTTAGACGGAGGGCTCTGCTCATGGTGAGCTGGTTGCCATGGGAGGGGGGAAGTCCCTGTATGTATACGTCGGGAGTGCCGTATATGTTCAGGGAGCGTCACAAAAGACCTACCTTACAAAAACATCCTTGTTTGATTCCATGGGTGGCCCATATTGATCCAAGATCATATAATATTGATCTCACCATCCTGTTAAGCGAAAAGAAATGTAAGCAATGTTTGAAGCAGCAGTACATTCTATTATCCTACTGACATATATGATGGATCTATACAAAACTTTCAGCAGAACATCAACATCAGGTTCAGTAGAGTAGCAGTACATCCTATTATCCTATCTTCTTTATTAAAAAGGGAGAGTGTTGGGTTCCGTGCTATGTGCAGACGCATGCGGCGTTCCATCTCCGCTTGCGGGACGTTTATTTTTTGAATCTCTTAACCCCTCTCAAGCTTTGCTTTTAGAAGAATGGAGCGAATCCACCATAGCCCCTCTCCCTTACGGCACAGCTTTAGTTGGAGCTACGAAGTTTGAAATCAGTGTTCGATTTGTTTCTGGAGTCTGCTTTGAGCGGAGGCGATCCTCATGGCGAACAAGAAGATCTGGCCGTTTTAGCTGACCATGCTTTGCGCCAATATATTTTCGAGTATCATCAGCAGGTCCGTCATTCCTCTGTTTTCTTTTTCTTTCCATTTCCGTCTTCTTTATTTACTTTTAATCCAAAATGCTTAAAATCCTGTTTTGCATTACCGCAACTCAGAGATGCCACATGTTGTATCTATAGACATGGAGTCGACAGCCAAAGTAGCCACAGGCTCCACCTTTTTTAGTGCTTCCAATTCCATCTCCATTTCACAATGTCTGCAAAGAATTCTCGGATCCATTTGCAAGGAACAGATTTAATGTTTTATTAGTCATATTAATGGTTCCATGTTCATTACAAAAAAATTGCCCTGTTACGACGTCTATTACGACGTCCAGACGTCGTTTGAACGTCGATGAACGATGCCAAAAAGTCGATGAACGACGCCTTATAACGACGTCGCGCACGCCGCTTTACGACGCGGACAGCGCCGCTATATAAGCGTCGCAGCGGCGCCGCCTTAAAGCGACGGCGTGGCGTCGTTCAACGACGCCACGCACCGCGTGGGCTGCACGCCGAGGCGGCGGTGGCGTCGGCAGCGGAGTTGTCGACGTGGGCAGCGTGCGTGTTTGACGTCGTTTAACGACGTCATCGCATTACACGCGGCGACCACGCTGCCGGGCGGCCGGTAGGGCGTTGCCGGTAGCCGTTGTCGACGTGGCAGCCACGTAAGCAACGTCGTTACGTGTATTAAAAAAAAAAAATTTAATTTTTTTTTTTTTATAAATTGAAAAAAAATAATAATAATACATTTATTATGAATGAAGTTAATACATTTAATTTAAAGCCTATAAAATGAATTTAACCAATAAAGAAATATAAGATTTTAACGTCATTAAATGATGTCGCTTAAATATATTAAAAAATACAAAAATAAATGAAGCCCCAATTTTTTTAGCTAAATACATTAATCAATAAATTAAGCTAAATACATTAATCAATACATTAAGCATATTGAAAATTAAATGCTTACCTGGTACAAGGTGGCAAAGTTGTTTTGCACAAACAACGCATTTGCTAGGAGTGTACATGCAAAACAATAAATTCAATGATTAGTAAAATATTAGTATAAATAAACAACTTAAAGAAAAAAAAAAAAAAAAATATGGAAAATCAATGGGGAGGGTGGTTTCAATGGCGCCCCCTTCTTGGATAACAATTTAACCTAAATAAAGCATTAGTATTTTATTATCGTATTGAAAAATTAAATCCTTACCTGGAATAGGTGCCAACTTGTTTTTGAAGAACAACACATTTTGCTAGGAGTGTACATGCAAAACAAAAAATTCAATGATTAGAAAGAAATAGTATAAAACAACTAATAAGGAAAAATTTTGGAAAGAAGAAGGGTCTCGTCTTTTAACGACGTCTTCTTAGATGGGAAAAAAATTAGAAGAAGAATGGAAGAATTCCGAAGAAGAAAAGGCTAAGAAGAAGAGGAGGAACCCGAAAATGGGGAGGAAGAATAATGAAAAAAGATGAAGCGCAAGAGGAGGATTAAGAGTAAGAATTTGAATAAGAGGAGGAAGA
This sequence comes from Isoetes taiwanensis, assembly GCA_021234155.1. Lineage (NCBI taxonomy): Eukaryota > Viridiplantae > Streptophyta > Lycopodiopsida > Isoetales > Isoetaceae > Isoetes > Isoetes taiwanensis. The sequence continues at coordinate 28,417,096 of JAJEKV010000005.1, forward strand.
AGTAGTATAAGAGGAGGAAGAATCGAAGAAGAAGATGACAAAGGGAATGGAAGAATATGTATGGAAGAAGGATGCAAGAATGGAAGAAGAAGAATGAAGGTTGAAGGAAGAACAAACAACAAATACAAAAGCCCTAAATCTACCCAAAACAAGTTTAGATTCAAAAACGAAGTTGGTTGATCCGCACATACCTTATGAAGCTTGTCTTACACTTAGAATAGACCCCAAAGTAGATCCGCGCCGAAAATCGCCTCAAAAAACGCTCCTCCATAAGCTTTGCTTGCTCGAAAATAAGCGGCGGGATTGCCGCCTGTTTTCGATTTAAATCATAGGTCGTCGTTTAACGACGTCGTGACGTCGTTAAACGACGACAAAAAACGTCGTTGAACGACGTTTGTAACGACGTTTTTTTTTTTTTTACGACGACCAAAAAAATAATATATATATATATTTTTTTTTTTTATAAATAGTATAGAATGCATGTACACTTGATACATGGGTTTATTTAACATGGATAGGGGTTTATTTGACTTGCTACACCCGTTAAAGTTATGAAATATACCACCATGAAAATGTTCAATGTTTTGTGGTACATCCGTTGAGCTATGAGGTATATAATACGATGATGATAACTAGTAATACCTTACCTGCTACGATAACTAATACCTTACCAATAGCTACGTGTTCGCTTGTTACGACGACATATATATATATATTTTTAATTTTGTCCCCTGCTATGAGAACTAATACCCTACCAACATGCGAAGATGTAGTTTATCTCAACATGCCTGTATGTTGGCGATGACTTAGGATGCTAGCTGACAAAAAATCAGAATTTAAGTCCGTACTATGCATTAATTACTTAATTTCTGAATGTCTTGCTACTGCAAAAGCGGGCCTTGACTTCTAACTGCCACAACGGGAGGAGTACAGGTCCAAACTCCATTCCGTCAGTTCCCCTTGCTTCGCGTTCTCAACTGCATGTGATTGGCCACGTCCCAAGTGCAAAAGACCAAAACTCGGCACCCAAAACGCAAACCCTGCTAGAACCTGGCAACTCATAGGGTTTACGTTTCGGAGGCTCTATGCTTGTCAGATTTGACTAGGACCTTGCGCCGTGTCTTGACGTAGAGGGGGTGGTGGACGGGAGCACACGGACCCTAAAAACCACCCGGAAGCAGCTTGCCCCAAAAGTCCTCTCCCAAAGGCCCTGGCGACGGACGGGCAACTTCCCCTCTCCGGAACCGTGATCTGTCTCTGCCAATGGACTCAGAACGTCGACATTGCCCTAGGGACCAAGTTTTGTGGCCAGAAGCCCACCCCTTCTCGAAGAAGCGCCAAACTATCTCATGTGCAACACACTCGTAGTCAATTGGCCTAGGAGGTGGCTGCTGAATACTGCAATGTAGGGCGTAAGTGTTTGTTTCTTTTGCAAAACTGACCGTATAACTTGGTCCCTAGGGTAATTTTGGCATTCGGACGATGTGGCTAAGTCGGATCGGCATTTGAACCTCCGCAATGTCCAAACGACAAAACACTTTGGTTTCTACACCGTCGCCTCGCAGACGCGGCAGCGGTTTGATATGTTCTCGGACGGATGTTGGATTTTTTGGACCTTCTCGGACCAGGTTCCCCGGAACAAAGGATTCAACGGGCCGGATATGGGAACCGAGATCCCGGAGTGTGGTCTTTAGCATTACACCCCCTTTTGGGGCTCGCCTCCCGGGGTTAGGACTCTCCCCTCTAATGAGGAGGCCTTGCAAGGTCCCGGCCTTGTTTGACTTGGGCAAGTGTGCCATTTCTCTACGCGCCCAACAACAAAGCTGCCCTGACTGTTCTAGTGCAAACTATTTGATCTAAACCTTATCCAAAAATTTTGAAAGTTGGCCTCGTATGTTGGCGATGACTTAGGAAGCTAGTCGACAAAAAAATCAGAATTTAAGTCCGTACTATGCATTAATTACGATGCAATTTACTAATGTCTTGCTCTGCAAAAGCGGCCCTTGACTTCTAAGCGCCACAACGGGAGGAGTACAGGTCCAAACTCCATTCCGTCGGTTCCCTTGCTTAGCGTTCTCAACTGCATGTGATCGCCACGCCCCAAGTGCAAAGACCAAAACTTCGGCACCCAAAACGCAAACCCCCGCTAGAACACGGCAACTCATAGGGTTTACGTTTGAGGCTCTATCCTTGTCGATTTGACTAGGACCTTCTTGGCCGGTGTCGGATGTAGAGGGGGGGTGTTGGCGCCAAAGCACGGACCCTAAAACCCCCGGAAGCGGCTTGCCCCAAAATTCCTCTCCCAAAGGCCACGGCGACCGGACGGGCAACTTCCCCTCTCGGAACCGTGATCTGATCTCTCGCCAATGGACTTAAGCGTCGACATTGCCATAGGGACCAAGTTTTGTGGCCCAGAAGCCCACCCCTTCTCGAAGAAGCCAAACTATCTCATGTGCAACACACTCGTAGTCAATTGGCCTAGGAGGTGGCTGTTGAATCGCAATGTAGGGCGTAAGTGTTTGTTTCTTTTGCAAAACCGGCCGTATAACTTGGTCCCTAGGGTAATTTTGGCATTCGGACGATGTGGCGAAGTCGGTTCGGCATTTGAACCTCCGAATGTCCGAACGACAAAAACTTTGGTTTCTACGCCGGCCGCCCGCAGACGGGCGCGCGGTTTGATATGTTCTCCCGGGGCCGGATGTTGGATTTCTTTTGGACCTTCGGACCAGGTTCCTGGAACAAAGGATTCAACTTGGTCGGATACGGGAACCGAGATCCGGGAGTATGGTCTTTAGCGCATACACCCCCCGAGTGAGCCGCCGGGGAAAGGCTGCCTCGGGAAGCTTTTTTGGGGCTCGCCTCACGGGTTCGGACTCTCCCCTCTAATGAGGAGGCCTTGCAAGGTCCTGGCCTTGTTTGACCGGCAAGTGTGCTATTTCGGCTGCCCAACAACAGGCTGCCCGGACCGTTCTAGTGCAAACTATTTGATCTAAACCATATCCAAAATTTTTGAAAGTTGGCCTGTATGTTGGCGATGACTTAGGATGCTAGCTGACAAAAATCAGAATTTACGTCACGTACTATGCATTAATTGAATTTACGAATGTCTTGCTACTGCAAAAGCGGGCCTTGACTTCTAACTGCCACAACGGGAGGAGTACAGGTCCAAACTCCATTCCGTCAGTTCCCCTTGCTTTGGCGTTCTCAATCGCATGTGATTGGCCACGTCCCAAGTGCAAAAGACCAAAACTCGGCACCCAAAACGCAAACCCTGCTAGAACCTGGCAACTCATAGGGTTTACGTTTCGGAGGCTCTATCCTTGTCAGATTTGACTAGGACCTTGCGCCGTGTCTTGATGTAGAGGGGGGGTGTTGACGCCAGAGCACGGCCCCTAAAACCACGGAAGCGGCTTTTGCCCCAAAATTCCTCTCCCAAAGGCCCTGGCGACGGACGGGCAACTTCCCCTCTCCGGAACCGTGATCTGTCTCTGCCAATGGACTCAGAACGTCGACATTGCCCTAGGGACCAAGTTTTGTGGCCAGAAGCCCACCCCTTCTCGAAGAAGCGCCAAACTATCTCATGTGCAACACACTCGTAGTCAATTGGCCTAGGAGGTGGCTGCTGAATACTGCAATGTAGGGCGTAAGTGCTTGTTTCTTTTGCAAACCTGACCGTATAACTTGGTCCCTAGGGTAATTTTGGCATTCCGGACGATGTGGCGAAGTCGGATCGGCATTTCGGAGCCTCCGCAATGTCCGAACGACAAAAGACTTTGGTTTTCTGTTTATGCCGCCGGGGACGCTTGCGGTTTGATATGTTCTCGGGACGGATGTTGGATTTTTTGGACCTTCGGACCAGGTTCCCGGAACAAAGGATTCAACGGCCGGATACGGGGAACCGAGATCGGGGAGTGTGGTCTTTAGCGTCGCCCCTGGGTGGCTTGGCCGCCAGAAAGGCTGCCTGGGGAAGCTTTTTGGGGCCCGCCTCACGGGGTTGGGACTCTCCCCTCTAATGAGGAGGCCTTGCAAGGTCCTGGCCTTGTTTGACTTGGGCAAGTGTGCGGCTCGGCTGCCCAACAACAACGCTGCCGGACCGTTCTAGTGCAAACTATTTGATCTAAACCATATCCAAAATTTTTGAAAGTTGGCTTTGTATGTTGGCGATGACTTAGGATGCTAGCTGACAAAAAAATCAGAATTTAAGTCCGTACTATGCATTAATTACGAATTTATTTAATGTCTTGCTACTGCAAAAGCGCCCTTGACTTCTAACCGCCACAACGGAGGAGTACAGGTCCAAACTCCATTCCGTCAGTTCCCCTTACTTGGCGTTCTCAACTGCATGTGATCGCCACGCCCCAAGTGCAAAAGACCAAAACTTCGGCACCCAAAACGCAAAACCCCTCGCTAGAACCCTCGCAACTCATAGGGTTTACGTTTGAGGCTCTATCCTTGTCAGATTTGACTAGGACCTTGCGCCGTGTCTTGATGTAGAGGGGGTGTTGGCGCCGAAAGCACGGACCCTAAAACCATTCGAAGCGGCTTTGCCCCAAAATTCCTCTCCCAAAGGCCCGGGCGACGGACGGCAACTTCCCTCTCCGGAACCGCGGATGCATCTCGCCAATGGACTCGAACGTCGACATTGCCCTAGGGACCAAGTTTTGTGGCCGTAAGCCCACCCTTCGAAGAAGCGCCAAACTATCTCATGTGCAACACATTCGTAGTCAATTGGCCTAGGAGGTGGTGGCGATCACCGCAATGTAGGGCGTAAGTGCTTGTTTCTTTTGCAAACCTGACCGTATAACTTGGTCCCTAGGGTAATTTTGGCATTCCGGACGATGTGGCGAAGTCGGATCGGCATTTGACCTCCGCAATGTCCGAACGACAAAAACACTTTGGTTTCTACTGCCGCCCGCAGACGGGGCGGCGGTTTGATATGTTCTCCGGGGACGGATGTTGGATTTTTTGGACCTTGCCGGACCAGGTTCCCGGAACAAACGATTCAACGGCCGGATCACGGAACCGAGATCCGGAGTGTGGTCTTTAGCGACGCCCCGTGCGGAGCTGCCGAGAAAGGCTGCCTCGGGAAGCTTTTTGGGGCTCGCCTCCGGGGTTGGACTCTCCCTCTAATGAGGAGGCCTTGCAAGGTCCCGGCCTTGTTTGACTTGGGCAAGTGTGTCATTTCGGCTGCCCAACAACAAAGTACTGCCGGACCGTTCTAGTGCAAACTATTTGATCTAAACCATATCCAAAATTTTTGAAAGTTGGCCTGTATGTTGGCGATGACTTAGGATGCTAGCCGACAAAAAATCAGAATTTAAGTCCGTACTATGCATTAATTACGAATTTCACGAATGTCTTGCTCTTTGCAAAAGCGCCCCTTGACTTCTAACCGCCACAACGGGAGGAGTACAGGTCCAAACTCCATTCCGTCGGTTCCCCTTGCTTGGCGTTCTCAACTGCATGTGATCGCCACGTCCCAAGTGCAAAAGACCAAAACTTCGGCACCCAAAATGCAAACCCCGCTAGAACACGGCAACTCATAGGGTTTACGTTTGAGGCTCTATCCTTGTCGGATTCGACTAGGACTTGCGCCCGTGTCTTGGCGTAGGGGGTGTTGACGCCAGAGCCACGGACCCTAAAACCACCCGAAGCGGCTTGCCCTAAAAAGTCCTCTCGAAGGCCCTGGCGACGGACGGGCAACTTTCCCTCCGGAACGCGTGATTCGCTCTCGCCAATGGACTCGAAGCGCCGACATTGCCCTAGGGACCAAGTTTTGTGGCCGGAAGGCCACCCTTCGAAGAAGCCAAACTATCTCATGTGCAACACACTTTCGTAGTCAATTGGCCTAGGAGGTGGGCCGTTGAATAACGCAATGTAGGGTAATAAGTGTGTGTCGTTTTTTTGCAAACCCGACAGGTGTAACTTAGTCCATAGGGTAATTTTGGCATTCCAAACGATAAGCGGCGTCGGTATTATTATTTTTTTTTTTTTTTTTTTTTTTTCCCCAAAAAAAAAATAGTGAAGTCGCGAAACGACGCGGCGTTGTTTACGTGGCGCTCGGCGACAATAGCGTGGCAGCGGACGATGCCGCCACACGGGCAAAACCGCCGCCAGTCGGATATTCCAGGCGTCGTTTAACGGCGTCATGTCGACGTGGCGGGACACTTTGACGTGCGACTGGCATGTCAACAAGCCATGGCCGACCGGTCACGCCGATTTTTTAGTCGTCGTTCAACGGCGTCATGTCGACGTGGCGTAACGGTGCGGGTGGCATACCGGCATGTCGCCAAGCCACGCGGCCGGATGTGCCATGTCGCTCGCGGAGGCGTCGTTCCAACGGCGTTCACCGGCGATGTTTTGACACGCAGCTCGCCTGCCGCCTTGGCAGCGGTACCATGCCACGCGATGAGCCAATCCGACACGCCATCCCCGAAACGTCGTTGAGCGACGCCGAAGCGACGCGTTAATCGCCGTTGAACGACGATGTCGTCGATGTTCGACGACGACCCGTCGTTCTTCAACGTCGCGACGTCGTTGGACGTCGACTATCCCTTGTAGTGGTTCCTGTTTTCATCAGTTTGATATTCATCTCTTAGATTTTGCTACATCAAATCAACATGGGATTCTGCACCATCAAGTCGAAATGAAGGTCTTCATCTTTCAAAACATCTTCGGATGGAGGAGTTCAAACCTCTTGCTTGCACCTTTGATTTTATTTTATTTCTGTTTCTTCTTCAAATAAATAACAATCGGCTCTAACCTCTTTGCATTCCTCTCCATTTCGTCTGTTAGTCCGCTTTGTTTTTTGCATTTCTGCACTTCAACTCTATTTGGACTTTCCTCATCTAATAGCTGGATTCATGTGTTGCTACTCTATTAGGTACTGCGGGATTTTACTTGGCCAATATGTTTTCTATTCTCTGCAAATCTAGGGCTCACTATTAGGATTTAAATATCTGGATTTTGAAGCAAGTCCTTGCTTCTTCACAAAGGTGAATTTAAGCTTTGCAATATAATACTACCTCATCTGATCTTTAGGCAAAACAGGCTTGCAGGTAAATTTCAAGCTAAGGATTTGTATTTTGTTCCTATATTATTCTATGCTTATTCGTAAACATCTTTGGTGCAGGCTTCATGCTGGGGGTTTCTCTTTGATGGGTATCACCAGGTTTGACAAGACATATTAAATGCAAAAAAGCTCGATCTCTTTGTCTAGCGGAAATTGGTGTTGATGCGTTGCTAGTTAGAGCACTAGAAGAATCACATGGAAAGGATTGGTACCAAGAACGTAGGAAATGTGCAATAGACAGATTTTTGGATTTCTTCTTCAAAAATAGAGTGAATCATTCTTCTGAAATTGCCGTTTTGCAAATGCACTATGATTTTTTCTTTGACTTCTTTTTGATGGGTGTGGAGAATACGACCGGGCAATGCTTAAGACGGTTTGACAAAGCACATGCACAAGGTGTAACCAGTATTTAATTCTCTTGCGATAACACTCAAATAGCACATCATTTGACGGCACTTGCTGTTGCTGTTGCGTCATTCTTTCATGTACCTTTCTGGAACATCTTCCTGTATTAAGAACTAAGAATAGCAGTTGATGCAGATCGTAGCTGCTCAAAATAAAGGAGGAAGAGTTCATTATTTTGCTATGTTTTTAATATTGTGCTTCTTTAGAAGGTTTTGTTGTCTGCCATGGCACATGGATACTATGCACATGATGCTTCCATTGCAGCTTCATTTGTTGTGTCAAGTTAATATTTGTCATGAGAAAATCAGCCAATAGGATTCGAGGCTTAACTCCATGATGCTCCACATTCGCCACGACTTTTGCAAGAATGGGACATTGACATATTTGATATGCCTTCTTCATCCATTTAGTCCATGTATGCATAACGCTCAAGTTATACGAGCTATCCTGTTCAAGCATTGTTAGGAAATACTTGGAGTTTCAGAATTATATTTTTCTGCAGTAATAGATGATGCCTTTTTCTTGCCATGTAGCACAAATCCTGGGGTATTTCAATACTGGCTCAGTTTGGGAAGCTGAACAAGCTTTAGTTTGTATTATCTGGAATCAGATTTGCAGGTAGAATTTGCACATTGCTTTATATTCCAATTTTAGTCTTCCTACTGACCCTAAGTGATTCAGTTAATTACACAGATTATCCAAGATGTAGCAGCGTGGTTGCATGTAGCTTGAAGTGCACTATTGACATCCTATTGTTTGCTATCACATTTGGCATGGATTGTAAGTGCATTGTTTTTTAAATCACCAATTTGATGGTCAGATTTGTAGGATAGAATTCATTCATATGACATGGTAGATGTTATGCTTCCCTTTTTCCTCTGCTACTGCATGCCTTTACTATTCTGATGCTTCGATAGGTCTAACATGAACGTGTAGGTAGAGCTTTTGAATTAATGACATTACTTATGGGCTTATTTTTAATTTTGTTCTATCATTTGCATTTGCAGCAGTAAAGGAGCTTTCTACGATAATTGCTTTCTCATTCCTCCAGTTTCTGTTACAAGATCATTTATAGATTTCTATCTCGCTACAAGACGGAGTTTTAACAGCTGTGGCATATGTTTTCTGTTCTTTCCGCAATAATGTACCTATTTTCTCCTTGATTGTGCCAGAGGAGATTAGAGTTTGGACTGGCAGATAGATGAAACATGGCTATGGCGACTGCTGGGCATATGTTTTCTGTTCTTTCCGTAGTAATGTATCTATTTTCTCCTTGATTGTGCCAGAAGAGGTTAGAGTTTGGACTGGCAGACAGATGAAACATGGCTATGGCAACTACACTCAGCTTCATCCACATGCAAAAGTCTTACTGTACAAAAGCTACCTTTTGCCAATATTTTGTTCCTGCTTTTGTCATTGTAGACACGCAAACAGTCGCCCAAATCACTGTTTGCCTTCTCAAACATTCCATGTGTCTCTGCTCCAGCAAGTTGGTCTGCCTCAGAAATTTATAGATGTGTAATAGCTGTGAGCATGCGTTGTCTGTCTTCTTTCTGAGTTTATACTCACTTGTCATCTTGATATTTGCATATGGGAATGTAGACATCGGCACCACTTGGGAACACATTAAGATGAATTGGGTGTTACATGTCCCCTGTGCTTTGGACATCTCATCCCCTTTGCTTTGGACATCTCATCGAACAGTAAGTTTTAGCCCAAGGTTTCCACGCTAAAAACGTAATTTTATCAACAAGATCATCACCCTTCCTGTGCTGCAATCTGTCATTTGGCAGGTTTCAGGTAATTCCTTTCTTGCAAGAGAATTTATGTCTTTGTAAATGTGGCAACAGGCAAACTTGCTGACGACATGGCCCAAATCAGGAAAATATATGCAACGGCTCTGTACATGAATATATACTGTAAACAAGTGACATCATTATTGTATTGATATAAACATCTCCAAGACTCCACAATCTTAGTGCTTTATGAATGGAGATACATTTACATCATATTCTGCCTGTTTAAGTAAGATATGCACCTCTGTTTTCAAGAGGCTCAAATGTCTCTGCTTCCTTCGTAACAATATCTGCCGGTTGCTTTGTAACTAGATACATTTTACATCATATTCTCTATTCAAGTACACGGAACAGATATAGAGCTATCCACCTGGTACACCAGAGATAACATCTTGGACAACTGAGATAACATCTTGGACAACTGAAGGTCCTGCTGCTTTTGTTTGTGGCACACCTGCTACTGCAACCCCTTTGTCCAGAATTTTCAGATTGCTAAGAGAATATATTTTTCAGATCAAGAAACAAGATACTTCTTTATATTTCATTGTTCCAAGCTTCTTTCCTTTGTGTACCTTCGTACAATTGCAGTTCATAGGTTTGACCATATTGGAAGAACAAGCCCATAGTATTGTTCGTTGTATAGGAGGAATCACGCCCACATGCACAGGAATATATGAGCTTCTAACTGGCATGCAGTTTTGTGCTCCTCCCATTGAAAAACATAGCAATGTGGAATTTCCATGTGCATTATGAGGATAAAGGAATCTTTATGCCAGTACCTATTATAAAACAATAATGCTTGCAATTTGGGATCTATTTTTGCAAAGCACCAAGAGCTTTCCAGCACTTTGAATAGGCAACCTTCTGTATAGTGCATATAGTGCATCTACTTAGTTACAATGTTTTTTTCCGGTTCGCTCATGCCAGAAAAAGTGTGAGTTTCGGCGTAAAGTGTGAGTTTTGGATGCTTTTTTTTTTTCCGGGGCAAATTTTTCGTTCATTTGCCCATTAGCTTTTTATCGGTTTATTTTATCGGTTGCATTATTTGGTGTGGTATAGTGCTAAGATATTTTAATTACCTTTATGTTTGAAGCAATGTATTGTTATTATTGGCCAAAGATCTTAATCTTAAAACTTCCAATGTAGCCCAAAAGGCTCTAAAGGAAATGCATATACCCAAAAGGCTATATGTGCATGAAATGTTAGGAATTTAAAGCAAAAAATACATCCATAAAAGCCTAAAGCATGACAATCTCTAAACCACCTTAAACTATATGCACTCCATTACATCCACCATTACACTATGTTTTTTCTTATTCCTACCCATAGCTAATGCCTAAACCCTAAACCTCTATACTTGGCACTCCAGTACATCTACAAGTTCTATTACACGTTCTTATTACACCTACAAAATAAATTAGTCGACCCATTCCATGCATCCACGACTAATGCCCGGCATCGCCGGGCACACGTTTCTAGTTGACATATATGATGGATCTATACGAAACTTTCAGTAGAACACTACCAGTCAATATACCAAACTTGTACAACAATTTGCTAGAATAATTGCACCAGGTTCACATGGAATGCATGATTTTGTACCTGCTAATGTGAGCAATGTTAAAAGCAATACTAAAGTCTATTATCTTATTGACGTATAATATGGCTGGATCTGCACAAAACTTCAGGAGAACATCAACATCAGGTTCAGTAGACCAAATTTGGTCACAATTCCTTAGAATGATTCCATTCTTTGGGAGAAGTTACAATGCCTGTGATAAAATAAATTGCACAAAAAAAAAAAAACCAACCCATCAAGTTACCTTAGAAGATACGAATCTGGATTATTGAGACAACCTGCAATCCATGGTATTATTCTTTCCTGAACTCCAAAATGCCTTCTCTTTAGATAGATAAACTGTTTGCCAAGATCATATAATATCGATCAATTGAAAATCATGAAGAACTGTCTACAATAAAGCATAGAATTCTAGAAACTGAAGTGAAGAGGTCGACATGCATGAAAATTTGAAAAAGAGTGATATCAATTTATGATCTTGAAAGAACAATTGTGTTAATGTATCTAATTCATTCAAATATACCTTCTAAGTTGACCATGTTGTTCCATATCTGCCATTCCTTTTGAATTCTAGAGGATCTTCCATATTCAACAGAGAGGAAATTGCCAACTTGAAATAGCAGATATGAAGTCTTAATATCACACGTTGCAAAGAACAAATAGAAACTCATGCAATACAACTCCCGAAGGTGTTCTATCAATATATTTCAAGGCTTGGATGTATGTCTTGTCAACATTATGATATTCCCATCAATAATACCATTAGTAAACTATGTGGAGAAGCTGCACTCCCAGCAATGGCTGCAGCAAAAGCATTCGACAAAGTTTCCTTTCATAGAATAAGCATAAAAGCTGCATATGTTGGGGCCATAAAAGTACTATGCTAGGGCCATCATAGAGATTAAAATTTAAGCAGATTAGCAATACCACCCAACGCAAATATGTATAAGAGACTATGAAAGAGATCAAATATGAGAAGTGAAGAGATGGAAATACCATAGAGCAAAGCGAGAAGATACCATACCACCTGATGTTAACTATGCATGAGACCAAAAAATTTGTTATTGGGCTATATATTTCTGAATCAAGCATGAGAAGCATGGAGATGAAAAATACTGTAAAACATATGGAGAAACCGAGCAAGATGGTATGCCAAATCTAGAGATCTTGTTTAGAAGATAAAAGCAAGGGAAGATCAGATTAATTTGCATCTATCAAACTATAAGCAATTTATATGTGGAAGAAAGACCATACACATGAGATTCGGTAAAGTTAAAGAGGCTTCTAAGGCATTTGAGTTCCTCTGCAAAAACAACATAGTTCGACTGATCGTTACACAAAAGAGGATGCCAGAACATATTGAAAATTATTCCATAACTGCATATGAACTATATTTTGGTCAATCAATGAAGAATGAACCAAAATCAGGAAGAGAGGTTACCATATTCAGCTTGCCATTTGGTGTAGTGCGGATAAATCCGTTTGAGGAAAATCATGAGTATTAGCCAACCCATAAATGTAAAATACATCTATTATGTAAGTTTATGACTTTTCTTTCTTTTTGACCTTTGTTCCTTTTCAGATATGACAATTCTATCATTTTTTTCCTTTAAAACTATGCTCATTATTGGTCTATAACCATCTCTCGTGACCAAATGCTTTTTTTAACATTAACCGCCTCAATGGTTTCCCTCAAAACCATTGGTTGACATTTTTACTGCATACTTCAATGTGGATCCAAGCAGTGCTATGCAATTGAAGACGACCTGTTCCATTCAAAGAATGTGTTCCAAAATGGTTTTGTCCTCTGCAACAAAAGGGTTCTGTCTTAAATTACTTAGAGATAAGGGAATATCAAACTTGAGTTGAAAAAAAGCCGCACACTAAACGTCACCACCGGCACCTTTAGGATAGGAGGACTCATTATGTGCAGTGCACAAATCTTGAAGGTGCAATGATGGCAGCCTATTATTTACTTGCATACCTCTTCCTGGTTCAACTGCCTTCTAGCTCTTGCCATTTGCTGCTTGCTGGAAAGAAAAACAGAGTTGAATATTTTCCCTTACCAACTTGGTTAAAAATGCGTGTTAAGTAGATAGCAGTAATAAAATGAATGAGCATATTTTCCTAATTGGACAGATCCCATAAATTCATGGCAGCATTTTGACCATTACATCAAATACATCATTTGAGGAGTTCCTGTTTTGCTATAGGACTTGCGCTAAAGGATGCCAAAGAGAGACCATCAGTTAATTCTGAAGCAAACAAAATAACCATATAGAAGGCAGAAGGAAGTGCAATTTATAGAAGGTAACGCAGACAACTAAGTAATACCTCTTGGATGCAGATAAACATGATATGAGCTAAAACAAACAGATGTGAATAGAAGGAGCACCATGAAGACACTGGTAATTGGAAGGATTGCTTGTGATCATATCAGCATATCTCCTGTCCATATTGCAACAGTGATGGAGATTGAGAAGCATATAGCTTGTACTTCCTTTTACTTTGTCACATTATCAGAAAGTTACCAATACTGGCAATTGAAAATACAAAGAGACATCAGTAAGCACGAAGGCAATTACACAATCCTTAAATTCTCAAAGAATTGCAACAGACGTATTTGTTTGCCTTCAAATGGTTCATTTACGTAGAGTTCTAAGGATTTAACATATAATTCTAAGGATTTAACATACAGAGAAGATAGTAAACACAAAATGCAATTTTGCCTTCCATTTTAGCAAGACAGAAACATGACAGCTTGCCCTTATATTGCCACCACATGAAGGATTTGACAATATGGAATTCGAGAGCAGGTATTAGCTACACACTTGAAGTGTTCTATGTTGAGGCAAAATCATGTTTGGTAATGTGCAAACTGCCCCAGAAGTCAAAATTTGACATAGAAACAAAAGATAGATCTTTAAAATCTCAACTTTGATCAGGATATTGTGATCAACTGCCTCATCTTCTACGCATGAAACTGCAAGCAATTTCTGCTACTGTAGTGCTATAGAGATGAGAGATGGGTGGAGTTGGTATCATTTGAAGCCAATTTAACCTACTAAAAGAAAGATTATATATCGATATAAAGAAACAGCAGAAGAAGTCGAAGCCCTACCTCTAGCATTACAATTATTCGAGAACTCTAAAGTAAATTCTTTCAGCACTTGTGTCAACAAAAGCATCTGCTAAATACAGCAAAATGTTAAAAGAACACAAAATAAATGTTAAGAGCAAGGATGCGTTAAAATCGCCTGATATTTTTTACAGAAGTTGATCCATTTCTGCCTCCACCGCCATTGATTCTCGAAACAACAGAGATCATTCTTACAAATTTATGGAAGCATAAAGCCTGAGGTGAAGATATAGAATTGTTGCATAGAATCCTGGCTATGCAGAGCCAAGACTGGAACCGAACCTGTTCTGGATTTTCGACAGTTCCATCTGCCGTTAAACGCTCAAACACACCCTCAGAAACCCCGGAGCTAGCTGTAAGCCAAGGTAGTGACCGAAATTGCAACCTAAAGGCTGATTCATCCACTCCAAATTGAAAAATGCCATCTATTGCACATAAATTTACAAAGCACCTGATGAATAAAGCATGCCAATCCAATTGACGAACATGCATGGAGCGACAACTACAAGAAGGGATATGGGCATCTGCTAAAGTCTCGGAATTTATAAGGTAACCCCAAAACCTAGAATTTGGTAATCAAAGGCAAAGCCACAAACTCGATTTTTGGAATACGTGGAAAGTTTTCCGGCAGCTAAAAGCCTCTAGACCTTAGAAAACTAACCTGAAAAAAAAATCTAAAAAGTTTTCGGCATGTCGAAAAAACTAAATTTAAACAATAGATACTGAGAATACATGAGTCGACAGCTAACCTCTCGAGGTCCCTCTGACTTTAGGAGACATCTATGTACACCAAAAAACTTTCCTATCTTATCTTTATTTATGTTTACAATGCAATCCAAATATATATTGAAAATAAAATATTGAGATATCTAATCATTCCATGTCGATATATTAGTCTACTTAGAAACTAACAAATGTATTGGAGATAGAATAACCAGAAATCTTGCTCACTTCATGTCAGGTTCTTCACTTAGTCAAACTTAACAACGTATTCTCATATTTTCTACACTTCTTTTATCAATGCTCTGCAAATCACATATTATTGAAAAGAAAAATAATATGAGTTGTGTGTTGTACATTATAATTAGAATGTGGCCATATAATGGATGGGGCTTTTCTATTCATCCCAGCAGTGTAATTACAATGGTAGAGAGTGGGTAGCTGCATATCGCAAGCTACCCAAAAAACAAAAAATACAGGGAATATCCAGTCATAACACCTGGACCCCAAAATACAAAAATATATCATAGATGTTTGGCTAGTGTACCTGCCTAGGGCTTATCGCCGGGATTAAAAAACCCCGCCCTTTCGGGTTTTCGAGGAAAAACCCTAGCGATAAGCCCTAGGCAAGGGCTTAGACAAACGCCCGCTAAACTTCCAAAAAACCCACGCCCAAAAAAGAAACCAACGTCGTGCAACGCCTTTGCACGCATAAGACCACAAAACACAATAGAGAAGAACAAAACCTCGCAAAAAAAGCGAGGGGTTGATTAAAGCGTGCGTGCCACGCGAACAACATATATAAACAAAATACTTAAGGGAGGGAGGGAGGAGAGCATAGAACATAACTCAAAAACTTTGGCTAAGAGAAAGCGCCGATGAGAAGTCAAGGCGAATGCGAGGAAGAAATAGCGATCCCCTAACCGGATGAGAGGCCGGAAATGCATGCAATGCATGCAGCAACGATGCAACTCTTGCATGCTCGCTCGTTTCGAGAATCGCGATCCGGTCGGATCGATCTCGCATTCTCGAAGCCGCGATCGCATGACACAACAACGCTCGAAGAAGAGAACTTCCCGCCGATCCGAGATGAAGGCTCAAGAATTGCCCCATAGTGGAGGAATGCGGTAGAAGCAGACGAGAAGGATAGGAAGAGATAATGAGAAAGATAGGAAACGCCAGAAGGGATGCGCCAGAAAGGTCAACGCAGCCAAGGTAGAAGAGAACCGAGAACGATAAGAAACGCCAGGAAGGGATACGCCAGGAAAGGTCAGGTCGAAGAGAAACAAGAATGATAGGAAATGCCACGAAAGGTCAACCCATGCAAGAGGAAGCCCCTCCTCTGCATGAGAGCATAGAACATAACCCCAAACATCGGGCCGGGCTTAAGAGAAAGCGCCGATGAGAAGTCAAGGCTTAATGCGTGAAGAAATAGCGATCCCCTAACCGGATGAGAGGCCCGAAATGCATGCAATGCATGCAGGCAACGCATGCAACTCTTGCATGCTCGTCTGGCTCGAGAATCGCGATCCGTCGGATCGATCTGCATATAGCGTTTCAAAGCCGATATTCATAAGAGACTCGTTTTCTTTATTCTTCTATATAATTGGTCACGGAATAACAATTCTAGTGACCTTTTTTTCAATAAAATGTGCTTTTGACTAGAAGGTTTGCTGTAGATGTTTATAAGATTTTGGCCAAAGGTTGGGTTGGGTGATTATCTTCTTTTTTTGTAGTGGCTTTTATTTCAATGTTTCTTCTTCTTCATATTTTTCTTTTTTTGTTAGTTTCGTTTCTACGTTTTCACGGGACAGGGGCCGGATTCATGCATGTGGCCCATGTTCTAATCTGGTAGTTCCGCCCTGATTTCAGAGTCCTGATCAAATCCGAGAGCAGATCCGGCCGATCCTCGCAGCACAACGACGCCCTCCTTACGGTATCTCGCCCCTCATACGCTATCTCCAGCAGGCCCTCCTTCTGCTTCACAGATTCGCCAGGATGCCTTGTGCGCTGCACCCACCACACCACACAATTTCTTTAGATTTCTTCCCTCACCTGCTTTGTGTTTTAGCCACGGGATAACTCTCACCATTTAGAAAGAGTTTTTTTCCTGTTGTTGTGGAGTTTCGGATTTTGTTCCGGTTGAAGATGCAGTAGTTGCTTGGAGGCAGCTGAACCTGACATGCTCCATTCGGACACAAACCGCCCGCTTCTTCAAATTTGGGCTGCATGTGCCTTCTTTAGAGCTTATCGTGTTGGGCTCGTGCTTGATCGAACCATCGATATGTGCATGTATTTGCACATTTTGGTGTATCCATTGTTTATACGTGATAATTCAATGGTTTAACAATGGTCAAAACTTAAAAAAAATATACAAAAGGTTGCACTTTGCGATAAGGTTGCAAGAACTACATGTTGCAAATTTATTAATATTTTATGTTCCATAATGCCTTGTCTGTCTGCACCCACCACACCACACAATTTCTTTAGATTTCTTCCCTCGTCTGCTTTGTGTTTTAGCCACGGGATAACTCTCACCATTTAGAAAGGGTTTTTTTTCCTGTTGTTGTGGAGTTTCGGATTTTGTTCCGGTTGAAGATGCAGTGGTTGCTTGGAGGCAGTTGAACCTGACATGCTCCATTCCAGACACAAACCCTGCCCGCTTCTTCAAATTTGGGCTGCATGTGCCTTCTTTGGAGCTTATCAGGTTCAGGCTCAGGCTTGATCGAACCACTGTATATGTGCATGTATTTGCACATTTTGGTGTATCCATTGTGTATACGTGATAATTCAATGGTTTAACAATGGTCAAAACTTACAAAAAAAATACAAAAGGTTGCACTTAGCGATAAGGTTGCAAGAACTACATGTTGCAAATTTATTATATTGATGTTGACTTTTTTACTTTAGTGATTTAGTAATATTTTATGTTCCGTGATGCCTTGTCTGTCTGCACCCACCACACCACACAATTTCTTTAGATTTCTTCCCTCACCTGCTTTGTGTTTTAGCCACGGGATATAAGTCTCACCATTTAGAAAGGGTTTTTTTCCTGTTGTTGTGGAGTTTCAGATTTTGTTCCGGTTGAAGATGCAGTGGTTGCTTGGAGGCAGCTGAACCCAACATGCTCCATTCCAGACACAAACCCTGTCCGCTTCTTCAAATTTGGGCTGCATGTGCCTTCTTCGGAGCTTATCAGGTTCAGGCTCAGGCTTGATCGAACCACTGTATATGTGCATGTATTTGCACATTTTGGTGTATCCATTGTGTATACGTGATAATTCAATGGTTTAACAATGGTCAAAACTTACAAAAAAATACAAAAGGTTGCACTTAGCGATAAGGTTGCAAGAACTACATGTTGCAAATTTATTATATTGATGTTGACTTTTTGGGTTGCCCCTAGGGGGCAAACCCTCGTTTATGTGGGTATGTGGGCATATCCAGGTATATGCTGGCATATGCCTAGCATATCTTGGTGGATCGCTAAAACCGGTGCTGCGCTTCAGTAAATGCTGGGTCATCCAGCCCCATTCCTTCGCAGGCGTGGCTATGGCGCAGCTCGACCCTTCTTCTTCTTCTGTGCTGAGGACGATCCTAGAGCTGAAACGTGCATGCACCGTTTTAGGGGCAAAAGGGCATGATCCCATATTATTTTCATAGATTGCAGATCTGCTATGCGGGTCCGGCTTTCCGGGCGATAATAGGTCCATCTTGCCTCCTCTTGAATACTTTCGGTTATAATAGGATCGCCCTTCCCACTTGCTCATCCGCATTCTTCTTTGCCCCTTTTTTGAACCATCTCTTTGTTTTTCTCGCTTTCGGAGGCACGCTTGGTGAAAGGTTGGATAATAGTTTGCGTAAATTGGAATCTATTTCAAGGTGGATGCTAAGCTCATTTGGAGCCCTTCATTGATGCGAAATGTAGCTTCGGTGTTTTTGAGCGAAGTTCAAATGTTGCTCTCTCCGAAGCTAACCCTCGCTTATCGCCGTTGTTAGTGGTGAGCTCTTTAGTGTCTTACGTTAAAATTAACTCTTTTTCTAAGCTCGAGTGAACAAAGACTCCTATTTTATCAAAAGTTTCTTTAGAAATTCTTGTAACGATTATTCTGAATGCTACTTCTCGATTTGTGCGGGCTCAAGAGATTGTCAACAAAGGATTAAATATATAGAAAGTTTTGAATCCATCGCTTCTTTTATATGAGCTCAATTTCAAGGCAAATGCATCCGTGACGAGACATGTTTTATGCTTTGACGATATTGATCTTGGAGTTGCTATATGATGTTGTTTCTTTGTTGGGGATTACTAGGTTTCGAAAGCGGGGCAGCAAAATGTCATTAGGGTCCGAGGGATCCTCGGGGCTTGTATTATATTACATATACACGAGTTGCCATCAAATCCGGTATATCACGGCATCAATTGGAATGTGTGAGTATATTCAAGTTACGTTTACGGATCTTCTTAGGTATTCATTTATTTTATTTTATTTTTGGGCGCTTGTTTCATCATCCCTCTTAATCATAATGGGAGCAGATTTAGGAAGTCGGGGAAACTTTTCCCAGCCAGGAATTGTCGCATTCATTTCATTTATTATGATGGCGGGGATATTTGCATGGTATTTCGCACAAATTGCATGCATAGCAAACAAACATCCGTCGAATAACATGGCCTGAGAAGATAGTATAAAAGCACGAGACAAAATGTAGCGTTGATGCTTCAGTTATTGTGATGACAAAGTTAATTATCGAATATAATTCCAATGAAGAGTTTTTGAAGGTACAACATTTCACTTTAATCCTAATAGGTATGCATGTAAAGAAATTTGATGTTGAAAATTAGCTTCCTATATTTGGCAGACGCATTGCTAGCACAAAGAAGCTGAATGTGCCACCAAGGTCATAGTTCTCTACTTTGGTTGGTCCCTTTTAGACACTTGAAATGGATTCCAAAATCTAAGTTCGCATGAGCGGGCATCGCCATTCCACTAAAAAGCACTGCAAAAAGTAGAACAGGCTCGATGACATGTACCGGTTCGTTACTTTCTTACAAATTCTGGACTCTTGGAGATTGAAATGGGTGCAAGTGAAATGCCAACCAAGCTAAATGCTTTGCATATATGATTTTTACATAATTTCATGAGAGTTCACCTGGCACATGAGATATACAACTTATATATTTACCCATCGAGATACAACTTATATATTTACCCATCGAGATCTTGAGACATGGACAGATCTTGAGACATGGACAAAACTTTGGGACATCTAGTTTACATTGTTTGCATAAATTTGGATGATGTTGACACTAACACATCTTTGTTGCAAAGCAAGGTATGGTAAATTCCCCATGTTTTGCACTTGACATCTAGTTTACACTGTTTGCATAAATTTGGATGATGTTGACACTAACACCTCTTTGTGGCAAAGCAAGGCATGGTAAATTTTCCGTGTTTTGCACTTTTGATTCTACTTGCCATACACTGCAATGTTAAGATGCGTATGTTAATGAATTATAGAAAGTATGGCCAAATTCATCTGTTGTTTATCCAATGAATTTGTTAACCGTTTGAACATATTATCTACTTTCGATGTTGTCGAAATGAAATTTGTCTAAATTTGTTAAACGTTGGAACATATCTTTATCTACTTTTGATGTGGTCCAAATGAATTTGGAAACGTTTGAACATGTCTTTATCTACTTTGATACACATATTCTATGTATATATGCAGAAACACTAATTATTATACACCTTGAAAAGTTGTGTTCTAAATGATGATATAGAGGGACAATAAAATAGGATTGCTGAAAAAATGAACACTTCCATAAAATACTATGGTAAGTGAGCCAACGTGGAAGGTTGGGTGATGTGGGTGCCCACGTGGACAGTTTAGAATTGCAGGAAAGCTTCTTCAGTTTAGGCCCACGAATCTTAGTTGGAATGCCTCCAGTGAGGTCATTATTTACTAGCTTTCTATCTTTGTTTTGTTAAATAATATTGATAATGTGCATCCGTCCCTCACAAAGGAGTGACGGTGCTCTATGACCGAGCTATACAACAACATTCATCTTCCAATGTAAAAACAACTTATATTTTATGTGTTGCATTTTTTGCTCTGGAGTCACAAATGTCGTCATATATAAAATGTGGCATTCATATTTTAAGATGCAGTGTAAAAAGGTCTAAATCAGGACCAAATTACCTATCTTTTGGTCCCCATGTAAATAAAACGATAATCAGAGTAGTCAGCTTCGTTATGAGCATTTATTGCAAGCAGATCCCAATCAATAAACACGAATATCTTGTAGAGTATATTGGAGAACTTATATCGCATCGAGAAGCCGATAAACGACGGAAGATTTACAATCGGAAAAATTCCATTTTTTTCTTTAATCTTAATATGTAGCATAATAACAGGGGGTTACTTTTTGTTTTTTATACGCTTTTTCACATGGTTTTTCTATGATTTCGTTGTTGTATTCATTGAGGTGTACTAAATAGTATTTCTAGAGTGCACCCTTTATGGGCCGTTAATTTTCGTTGGCTGAAACAATCCGAGGGTTGTTGTCTTTCTCTGCATGTTTGTGCATGAACACTGCGCATGTGTATGCATGTGCATGTGCACGTGCATGTGCACGTGTATGCATGTGCATGTGCATGTGCACGTGTGTGCATGTGCATGTGCATGTGTATTCGCTTGTGCATGTGCATGTGCATATGTGCATGCGCGTAATGCATGTGTACTTGCCCTCTTGGATTCTTGTTGCGGAGTGGATGTTTGCTGATGGAAGGTTATCACGAGATGGATTTTTGCTCACATTTACAAAGGTATTTGTTTTTTAATGTTTCTTGATTAATATAATTGTATTTTTACAAGATATTGGTTTTCGATTCTACAATGCAATGCTTGTTTCCTTCACTTTGTACGTTCTAAGATTTGTTGCAGATTCTAAAAGAGTTTAGAGTTTTAGGCCCTGTTTGCTTCCAACTTCTTGGATATTCCGGCCCGTTTGGATTATTCATAGTAACCGACCTTTAGCTTCAATCAACAAATGGATTCTTGTGCACACAACAAAGCGAATTATTCCATGCCGCCTGGTCGTGCGGATCGGTCAAACAATTGGCCATATGGAGCATCCAAAATCATATGGATTGATAAACAATGGTTTCATTGTGAAAGAGAAATAGTTGTAGTGAAGTAACACGTGGAATGCTAACAGAGCAAGCTTGCTTCAAAACCTCTATCCTTGATCTCGCTTCACCGATCATTCTACAGAAACCTACTCCACATCACCAAAGCTGGCCGATTCTCTTCACTTGTTAAACCAAAGCCGGGCAACCCGTGAGAAAGTGTCACTAAGTTCTTTATGAACCTCACCAATTGTTACCGCAGAGTAACGTTGATGTTGTTGTCTTTCATGCAATGGTTTGTGAATAAAACATTATTGTCAAGCATATCAATGTCTAAAGCTTTTATTTGATTCAATTTTATTTTGTTACTAAAGGTTTGTGAATAAAACATTATTGTAGAGCATATCGGTGTCAAAAGCTTTTATTGATTCAATTTTATTTCACTAGTAAAATTCTATTTTCTAAATTAATATCAATCTAACCAATTTCTTTTCCTTTACGTTCATGCACGGACTATAGAATCTCTCAATCCATCAATTCCACATGACATTTCTTCGATGCACGAAGTCAACATGATGTTGATCCAACATTCTTGTACTAGAGAATCCAATAAATGAAGATCAAGTTCAATTAGTCCCGCCACCATCGGTAAGAACCACCACTGCGCATGGCGAAGACTCTATTGATGTGTTGTTATTATGGTTGGTTGGTTGGTTGGTTGGGTTTACGCGGCGCAAGTAAATAGGCTAGCGCCCTCTGCAGATTGTTTGATAGGCAAATCAACGAAGATGTATATCATTATCTTAAGCAGCTATCTATTTTGAGTGCTTCAAAATTGCTATAACACTCTTCTTTGTCTTCAATGGCTTAATAAATTTTTAAATAATATGCTTTTAAAGCGTATGTAATTAAGTTACATTATGCTATAATATTATAGTTACTCAGGCTTCATATTAGTTTTTTTTTTTTTTTTTTTTGTTATAATGCTAGATATTAGATAGTTTTGCATGTTTACATGTTTTTACATATGTTTGGTTTTTTAGGGCCGAAGGACCAAAATTTTTTACAATATAACAACCAACACATAACTACCATTAACATTAATTATCACAACCATTGGATCCAACACATTTAAATTAAAATCCCCCTTAGACCCCCTTTGGTTTGGGTGCATATTCACACGGGGGTGGCGTAGGGGGCGAGAGCCCTTATAATTATATTTTGCACGTACAAAATCAACACCACATAGTATTTTGCTTCAAATCTTATAGTATTTTGCAAATCTTGTTATACAGTATAGCAAATTTTGTACTTGCATACCCCACAAACGAGGAATTTTACGTACGGTGTAGATTAAGGAATAAGGGGTGAATATGCCTATCCAACAGCTCTCGTTGCCTGGAGTCACCCCCTGTGTGAATATGCACCCAAACCAAAGGGGGTCTAAGGGGGATTTTAATTTAAATGTGTTGGATCCAATGGTTGTGATAATTAATGTTAATGGTAGTTATGTGTTGGTTGTTAATAACCATGTTCAAAAGATGATACTGTTGCAGAAGATTATACTTCTTATTTGTGTGCATGTTGATGCAGTACGTCTTAGATGCATGTCGCAAAGGTGATAAACTCAAATTTGCAAATCATTCTCCAAATCCAAATTGCTATGCAAAGGTAATAAATATGTTTATTAGATGCTGAAAAACATTAGACCATGTGCTTTAATGGCTTGTTTTTATTGGTCGGGTCATTATGGTTGATGGAGACCACAGTAGGCATATTTGTGAAAGGAAAAATAGAAGCTGGAGAAGAGCTATTCTATGATTATCGTTATGAGCCTGACCGTGCCCCAGTATGGGCCCGAAAACTAGAAGATCGGCAATAGCTCAGGTCGGCAATAGCTCAGGTCGGGCTCAAAAGACTGTATAATATTATGGATCACAAAATATTAAAGATGGAAATTTCCACAGAATTCTCCATAACTAGTCTTGTGTATATTGTCAGGTCACGATTTGATTTAAGCCACTTCACCCTCGGGCCATGGAGGGCAACCCTCCGTGCGCAGCACCTTGTTTACTTTAGTGATTTAGTAATATTTTATGTTCCGTGATGCCTTGTCTGTCTGCACCCACCACACCACACAATTTCTTTAGATTTCTTCCCTCACCTGCTTTGTGTTTTAGCCACGGGATAACTCTCACCATTTAGAAAGGGTTTTTTTCCTGTTGTTGTGGAGTTTCGGATTTTGTTAGGTTGAAGATGCAAATGGTTGCTTGATAAATTTGAACCCAACATGCTCCATTTCAGACACAAACCCTGCCCGCTTCTTCAAATTTGGGCTGCATGTGCCTTCACCGGAGCTTATCGGGTTTAGGCTCAGGCTTGATCGAACCACTGTATATATGCATGTATTTGCACATTTTGGTGTATCCATTGTTTATACGTGATAATTCAATGGTTTAACAATGGTCAAAACTTAAAAAAAATACAAAAGGTTGCACTTAGCGATAAGGTTGCAAGAACTACATGTTGCAAATTTATTATATTGATGTTGACTATTCTATTCTATTCTATTCTTTTTTACTTTAGTGATTTAGTAATATTTTATGTTCCGTGATGCCTTGTCTGTCTGCACCCACCACACCACACAATTTCTTTAGATTTCTTCCCTCACCTGCTTTGTGTTTTAGCCACGGGATATAACTCTCACCATTTAGAAAGGGTTTTTTTCCTGTTGTTGTGGAGTTTCGGATTTTGTTCCGGTTGAAGATGCAGTGGTTGCTTGGAGGCAGCTGAACCCGACATGCTCCATTCCAGACACAAACCCTGTCCGCTTCTTCAAATTTGGGCTGCATGTGCCTTCACCGGAGCTTATCAGGTTCAGGTTCAGGTTCAGGCTCAGGCTTGATCGAACCACTGTATATGTGCATGTATTTGCACATTTTGGTGTATCCATTGTTTATACGTGATAATTCAATGGTTTAACAATGGTCAAAACTAAAAAAAAAATGCAAAAGGTTGCACTTAGCGATAAGGTTGCAAGAACTACATGTTGCAAATTTATTATATTGCTGTTGACTTTTTTACTTTAGTGATTTAGTAATATTTTATGTTCTCCGATTTTTATTATATTGTGAAGGGGTCCTATAACCATTTGGTATTATAATATCCTGCAATTAAATCTAGTGGTTCTTTGAATCTATAAGAGCAACAAATCCAGTGCAACCAAGCCAAAGCCAGTGCGACCGAGAGCTGTGTAAAAAAAAAAAAAACTAGTCAAAAGCACGTTTGATTACTTTTTACATAAATTACATGTTTTGATAATGCTCTTTTGCCTCTATAATTTGTAACATGAAGTTCTCTATATCAATGTCATAAGAAGCACTGCTAATTTCTAGTTACAAAATAAAAAATGTAGTTTCTCGTCTTCCAAACGCTTGGCAAAAATATTGGAATCTCCTGAAACATGGGCTCTCTAGTACAAGGCAACAACACTTTGCAGTAGATTATCTGAAATTCCCATCCTCTAAGAAAGCATGATTATGTTGCAATAATATATTATCTGTTGCGATACATACACTGAATAAAAAACATCTACTCAATTGAATTCGAGCAAAAGCAATGGAACAATCCCATATTCCAGGTATATAATTAAAATTTCAAGGCCACATCTTGATCTTGGGCACAAATGGCCCAATTTATGAGAAAATGGGGCAGCCATTATGCCACCATGGTCTACACTGGGTCATGGCTTCAATAATGGAATGTGGCGAATAGTTCTAAATCATACACTGCAAAGTATTTTACCTCCCAAACGTGCCTTAAACTAGAGGGTCTCACCCCAGCTGCCACAAGCGCGAAAGGTGGGTCGTTGGCTACATGTGCATCTCACTCAACATGTCACCCCAGAGCTTGTCCAATAGTTCTTGCAACAGGCTAAATACCCTAACGCCCTTGCAATTGAGTATAAGTTCGCCCCCATCTGGGAGCTCATCCAACTTCGGTCCCAAGTCTATTGTCGACCTAGGAAGATTGCTAGAAATCTAGAAGCTTACTATGTTTGGCTAAAGGGGTTTGGGTGCTCCCTTAAGCAAACTAGTAATGGCTCATTTTGAGCATTTTAGAAGTGTTAAAGGATGACCTTCAGATGTATTATGAATGTATCAAGACTTTGCCAAGGTTGCATGTCTGATTCAGATTGCCACATTGGTGGCCCCTTCGATGCACAATGCTTTTGCTATGGCAAGGGCTGCATTGTGGTTAACAATATGAACTGCATCGTTGTTAGATCGTCCTCTGCAGGAGGTGATGTCAACCTTAGTTGTCAGTATCAAGTTGGAGTATGGTGTAAATGTAACCCCCATTGGGAAGCTGGGTGTCATTTAGACGGATACATCATCCAATGGTCTCAGCTCCAAAATGTATGCCTAAATCATGATGTACTTTGTATTGCCATCACTACATATGGAAACCAACAAATTTGAAAGTGATTTGACATTCTTTTAAATTCAATAGTGTTTTCACTTTAAGGAAAACTAGATCTTTTTAGCTTATAAAGCACTATATATTCTAGATATGCATGTATTTTTCCAAGAGTAAGCTACAATAAAAAACTGAAAAACTGAATGAAAGGCACATTTCAGCACAAATAAGCAATTTTAACTTGCTTGTTTCATAAGCAAGGAATGCGACAGTGAAGAGAGTAGAATTGCCACTATATGAGCTAACTAGGTTAATGGTTCAATTGTAATACTAGATTTGCAACATGACAAGCATGATGGATATTGATCTGGCACCGAATTTGGAGCTTAAGGAACACTTTATCTTCACCGCGCACAATTTGTAAGTACCAGATCTCTCTCTCCATATGTAACAAAATCAATGATACTACCATTGTTTCTTTGGCATGGTCGCCTAGTTGTACTGTAGTACATTTTAGAAATTAGAATACGGATCAAGTCTTATATAATATGAAGTTGGCAGCATAAATTTCCATGCATGCACACGCAATGCACACTGTATTGTGCCTCAATCCAAGGATTGGAGAAAACAATAAAGCAGATCGTATTTTCTTATGTGATTAGCCTATGACATGGCTTAAAGCCTTTGTGTGTTTAGAAAAGCGGTTGCTCCTATGAAGAGGCGGTTAACACACGCACCTTGCAATAACGCTGTGGTTGCAGCTCCACCAGAGGAAAATTGAAAATTTAAACTCAAATGTTCTTTTCTTGCTGATAAAATCCAGTCTTGATTGAAAGACAAGATGAACGATAACTCAGAAGATTAGAGAGTCTCTCGTGCCTGAGAGAGATTGTGTGACAGCTATCAAAATCTTATCTGCAAATGACATTCAAGAGATTATTGCTGCAATATAGCCTTGAACGGGTATAGTCTTACAAATTAAACATTATAAAAGCTCATGCTATCATCACAAGCATATTCATGCAATGTTTGACATCACTACATGTTAAATTCTATTACTGCATTCACAAGGACAAAAACCATTGGGATTCCAAAAGGCCATGGTCTTTACATCATTAATTTGATTTTCTCGCAGGAAAGAATATCTGATACTTGGTACGAAGATATGTCTAGAATATCTGTTACTTATTACTCCTGGCAAGAAGTCACTACAGCAGAAGATGTGTTCTAATTATAACTTCAACATGTTCAATGTTTAACAGAATGCTTCCGATATTATTTTATTCAATCATCTCGTCTAACCATTCACCTGCAGCATAAATGTTTGACAGTAGTACATAAGATGATGCATTTTGTGGATCTAACTTGAAGGCATGTTTGGCAGCACGCCTTCCCTGTGCAACACTGGAATAAACTCTACATGAACCAAGCAAGGCTCTCCAACATGTTATATCAGCCTCAAATGGTGCGTCATTAATTAAAACTTTTGCCTCACCTGATTGTCCAGCTCTACCACGAAGGCTTATGAAGCAGTTATAAAGCTCTATCATTGGGAAAATGAAAAATGATACTCTCCCTACCCATGGATACAAATAGATAATGACACCCCTCCTTACTCAACCCTACATAAGTACAAGCAGAAAGAAGATTAACAAAAGTTGCAATATCAACCAAAACATCTTTAAGCTTCTTTTGTAAACATTTTAATCGCTTCATTGCCATGTCCATGCTGGGCAGCCCCTATTATGGTGCTCCATGACACTGTGTTTTGTGTTGACATTTTATCCAAAACTGAGCAGGCATCTCTTAAATGTCCCACTTTTTCCATACAAGGGCATTGGAAATAGCCACATCCTTCTCAAATCCACCATTCATGACATGGGCATCTATACGTTTTCCTTAAACTAAAGCTGACACTTTAGCACATGCATAAAAAAGGCTTATATAAGTAATTTTATCTGGTCTTAGAGAATCAATTTGCATTCCTTGAAAGAAAAAAAATGCCTGATTAACCTCTGCTTGTAACACATAGGCTGATATGAGAGCATTCCATGAAATTACATCCTTATGAGGCATTTGGAAAAGTAGGCCAGTGGCTTCGTCAAGCTGGCCATACTGAACAAATGCTGCAATGATGTTGTTCCGTGAGGCTGAATCCCATTGCGGCATTTGTTGGAAAAGGCAAAAAGCCTCCTTGAAGTACCCATGCTGCACATATGCTGCAACCATTTTATTCCAGGAGACTACAATCCGCCAAGGCATCCGCTCAAACATCTGTATAGCCTCTTCAAGCTGCCATATTGTGCATGGGCTGTGATCATCACATTCCATAAAACCACATCCTGTTCAGGCATTTGTTGAAACAAGATGAGAGCTTGTTCAAGATCTCCCTGTTGAGTAAAAGCTAAAATTATAGCATTCCATGAAACGACATTACGTTCAGGCATTCGCCAAAACAGATCAATTGCTTTATCAGTTTCCCCATGTTTTAGACATGCTGCAATTGCTGTGTTACAAGATATCACATTGCGATGAGGCATATGTTAAAAAAAAGCAAGAGCCTATTCGCGCTGCCCTTGATGCGCATAACATGACATCATAGTGGTCCATGAAATTACTTTAGGACAAGCAACATCTGCAAAATTTGGAGGGCCTCTTTGATCTGTCCCTGTTGGGCATAAACTGCAATCATGGTGTTCCCTGCCACAACATTTTGCTGGGGCATTTGATGGTATGAATATCTAGCCTTTTGCAAAAGCACATGTTGTGCATATGCTGCAATCATGATGCTCCAAGTAAAAGAATTCTTTCTTTGCATTCCTTGGTACACCTCCATTCCATCTTCCAAAACTCCACACTTTCCATACGTGTATAAGTAGATTGCCTAAAACCCTATCTTGTGATAAGCCATTCTTCACAATATGGTCATGGATGCGCTTGTCGAAGGATAACAATATGATCGACATCTATTATATCTTCCAATTTTAAAATGTCCATCTATTATATCTTTATTTTGGGACTGCGCAAGCCAGATTGCTGAAAGCAATCCCTGCTAATGTTTCACTTTTTTCTTTGGGCTTCGGAATAACAACCATGTATTTATAAGAATGTGAAGACAGTAATGAAAGAAACTTACCTCTGTAGCTGGCAGCAAGCATATCAAGTGATGGCAAAGACGAACGAAATTCTTTGGTCGAGGAAGACAATTGCTATCCAGCGTCTCAACATCAGAGAATATACCGGGTTAGCATATCCAAGGTGCAATATACCTTAACAAGAAGGGCATGAATAAGCTTTAGTTGCAATCATGGCATTCCACATCCTATGAAATCCTATCCTAATATGAAATCCTCCTATGCAAATATGAAACTTCAAGTTTGTCCTACTTACTTACATTTTCAATGACGAGATTCCCACATCCGGTGGAACCAAAATCTCTCAAAGCTTAGAACTTGAAATCCCTCAAAGCTTAGAGCTTGGTCTACACAACAACGGATGAAACCAGCAGATTAACGTAGCTTCTTAAAATAAAGCAATAAGGAAACCTGGGCTTTCAAACTTACCTGATGCCAATTCAAATTAGTAATGTCGTAATCCCAAAAACCCCTCAAAGCCTAGAACTTGGTCTGCACGACAATGGATAAAGCCAATACACAATCAAGAAGAGTGTTATAATTAATGTGTAATGCACCATTTTTCACCCACATAACTTAATGCAGTTCTAATGAGACCTTAAAAGACAAGTAATGCTTCTGAAAGTAAAGCCTATTTCATTGCCAATCCTTCCTTATCTTGATCCAAATCAAATGCATGAACCTGGCATCTAGTATGTAACTGCCATCTAGTTTCACTCACTTGTTTATTTCAGTTTTCAAGAAGATTGCCAATGTATAGGCAAAGATGTGCTTTAGCTTGCTTTTGTCTTTCCATCTCATCTTTTCTTCATATAATTCCTGAGGGTACCAACAAAACTTTCTAAAGAGATAATTTATGTGCAGCAGGTTGACTGCATGCAACTTCTACCATCTCAAAATCCGCATAGACTATGCAAGCTCTTCCATGTCATTGCACAAGCTCAGATGACATTTTCCAAGTTATTACCGTTTTCTTTTTTGAGTTTAACCTGCATGGCTGAGCAATTCTTTACGCAGGCATAAGTATCTCATCCCGTTAGCTTGACGCAGGCATGGAATAGGCAGAAGCAAATAGTGATGACATTTTCCAGAATACTACCGTTTTTTTTACTTTAACCTGCATGACTAAGAAATTCTTTACACAAGCATAAGTATCTCATCTCTTGCTTTGTGTATATATGGATTCACCAAACTCAAAAGATGTAAAAAGCATCAGAGTTTTTGTTTCAGGCCCTATAATTCTTTATGTCTTTTGAGTTGTTCTCCCCATTGTTTTATACTAGACTAGCACCCTTTTGTCACTTGCAGGTTCTTAATCTATGTGATTATTTATTTGTGGGTTCTTGCCTCCATTTTTAAACTATTCATGGTCATACAGATCTATGCACCCTTGATCACTTGTTGGGAATGGGATTGCCTCATTACGTGGCTGTAGTGCACGAGTTAAATCTGATTTGAAAAGGGCTGCCATCCATAGTTATAAGCTACTCTTGGATGTCAGCATATAGGGAAGTTCCATCAAACTGTGGTGTCTGTGGAGCTTATGATGAACAAGGCCTTCAACTGCCAGTATCTGTCAATGTCATGATCCAGGATAGCCCAATTAGTTGGATGAAATAGGTGTTGTTTCAAAAGGATCCGTGAGATCAGTCAATCCTATCAGAAGAAGATTGGGACCTCCTCCAAAGTGGCAGAGATGGTAGTTTTCACATCGCTAGCAGAGTTTAAGACTTGAGATGCAATCTAGTAAAAGATTTAAAAGCCCTTTTTGCATTCACTCTGCATGATAATGACATCTTGTCAAATATCTCTTGTGCATATTCGTGTTTACAACCTCACCAAGAAGGGCATGAATAAGCTTTAGTTGAAATCATGGCATTCCACATCCTATCAAATCCTATCCTAATATGAAATCCTCCTATGCAAATATGAAACTTCAAGTTTGTCCTACTGACTTACTTTCTCAATGATGAAATTCCCACATCCGGTGGAACCAAAATGCCTCAAAGCTTAGAACTTGAAATCCCTCAAAGCTTAGAGCTTGGTCTGCACAACAACGGATGAAACCAACAAATTAACATAGCTTCTTAAAACAAAGCAATAAGGAAACCTGAGCTTTCAAACTTGCCTGATGCCAATTCGAATTCCGGTAATGTCGTAATCCCAAATCGAATTCCCTAGCCTGGCCATAACTTCCAGCGCTACCCATGGACGGACATGCTGGAATTTCGAAGTTTTTTTCTCCACCATAGATGAAATCGAGCGACTACAAGGCTTTCCACAAGGCTTTCCACGTGCACAATAATCCCAGCTGGCTGCAACGTGGATAGCCTTAAATTGCCCCAAAGTCTCTACCCTCGTTTGTGCAAACGTGCTAAAAAGTTTGATTTTTTTTGTAAAAAAAGGTTCGGAGCTGGCTGTTTGCGGTGAAACAGCTGGCTCGCCGCGTTACAAACAAGACTCCTTCTTCACTAGAATATGATAATGATTTTGGGAGCTATAAGAGCAAGCAGCGAAAACCCAAAACGCTGATTGTGTGGTCTGGATCTGTGCCACTGATTGCGAACGAACTGGTCATTGTAAGATCCAGGTAGAACTGGTGGAGAGTGGCAGCCTGCCTCGCGTTGAATAAACTGCAAAAATATCATGCAATGTAGATTGTGATTTAAGAAATCAAGCAAACAGGGCGACTTCTCCACTAGAACGAACTGAACTGGCCATGGAGAGAGATTGGGATATGGTGGAGAAATGATAATGATTTGGGAGCTATAAGCGCAAGCAGCGAAAATCCAAAACGCAGAGCTGAGCAATGGGGGCAATAGTGCTAGTATGGGCGGTGCTGGCAGGGGCTGTAGCAATGAAGAGCATTGAAGCGCAGAGCATATTGTTGCCCTCGGGGGTATTGCTGCAGAGCGTTGAAGCGCAGAGGTGCGGGAGGCAGGCAGGAGGAGCATATTGCTCGCCGGGGTATTGCTGCAGCCAAGATGGACGGTGCGGCACTACGTCGGCATACTGCGGAACCGGCTGCCAAAGCCAGTGCAACCAAGAGCAGTGTGGTAAGCAGGCCAACATGGCCTCCTGTGACTCCGGCTATTGTTGCAGCCACTATGGCTTCTGCGGCACCTCCTCTGCCTACTGCGGAACTGGCTGCCAAAGCGGCCCCTGTTCTGGCGCCACCCCCAGCCCCCCGCCTCCCAGCCCGCCTCCCGCTGGCGGCACTCCCATCAAACTTGGTTACTGGAGCCTCTGGGAAGCTGACCCCTCTACCATCAACTCTTGCCTCTATACCCATCTCCTCTACGCCTTTGCCTCCCTCAACCATGATTTCACCGTCTCCGCCTACCACACTGGCTCCGTCTCCAACTTTGTCTCTGCTGTTCGCCTCAAAAACCCTAATGTCAAAACTCTCATCTCCATTGGGGGTGTTGGTAGTGACCCCTCTGCCTTTTCCCGCATGGTTAGCTCCTCTGCCTCTCGCTCTACCTTTATCACCAGCAGCATTGCCCTTGCCACAACATATAACTTTGATGGTCTAGACCTTGATTGGGAATTACCTAAGACCACTGGCGACATGACTAACCTTGGCCTTTTCTTCCAAGAATGGCGTGCACGTGCTCCCAGCATGCTTCTTTCTGCTGCTGTTTACTATACGAATTCCCTACATGAAGGTACAGGTGCGTCTTATCCAACCTCCTCGATTCAATCAAATCTCGACTGGGTATATGTCATGAGCTATGACCTTCATGCTTTTGAAACTTACACCAATAACCCAGCTCCCCTTTATGACCCTACTAATCCCACTGTGAATGGTGACTATGGATTGACAAAATGGTTGAGCTATCTCAGTCCACAAAAGATTGTGTATGGATTCCCTGCATATGGAGTGACTTGGACCTTGACTACATCCAATCATGGTCTTGGAGCTCCTGCATTTTTTTCTGGTACAGATTCTTATGCGTCTATTGCTAGTTATAGGGCCACTGTTGTCCATGATACATCTACCCAGTCTACATATGCATATAGCGGCACGAACTGGACTGGATATGATGATGCATGGTCGATCACAAACAAGGTGAACTATTTGAAATCTAAAGGGCTACAAGGCTATGGATTCATGACACCCCTTCAAGACGATTCTACCTTTACCCTTGCTAAAGCAGGTAATTACTTCAAACACATTTTAACACTTGCACTCTAAGTGATATGATTTTGACCAGTTTGCTTGTTTGCAGCTGCTAAAGCATTGGATGGGAAGTATTGCGATGGAACAATCATACATAACACGTTTTCAACATGTTGATCTATATTATAATTGTGTTGACTTTCTTTATTCAATATTTGTAATTATATTTATAAGAAGATTTGTATTATTTGCTAAGATCTAATTGCTTGGAGAATGTTCTAACTTGAGGTTGTATAAAGTCCAACAAAAGAGTTGCAATTTAACATTAGTTTGGTTAGACCCGAACCATGTGCAAGTTACTTTGCAATTCATGCATTAAACAACAATATAACAATTAACAAATATAGATCTAGGTTGAACGTGAAAGACCTTTTAACTTAGATATAGAATTTCATGTGCAGTAAGATGTGTCATTAACTGTCATAAAGCACGTTAATTGGTAGTTAATCCTAGTTAGTGCACTATAAGTGGTCGCCCGATGCATCCATAGATCAAGCCTTTTTCATCATACGAACAAGTGCCTCATCATTAGGCGGATTTGGGGTCTCAAAATGGCTCATATCTTGGGTTAAAAATTTCCACGTCAGATTCGCCACGGCCAATCAGGTTTGCGCCTCTTTTACGAAAGTCAGTATTAGTTGGCAGGTAGAAGAATGAGCAGGCTTACTTGGCATCCACATGGCGTATTTTCATAGGGGATGCCTGCGCTTTTGTTGCAACCATTTTAATGGCCCGTATTTTTCTGGAGTCACTTCGCCGCCCAAAATAATGGTGACTTTGTCCGCCTACTGTCAGCGTCACCAACTCCCTTGTCAAATTTTGGCGCCAAACTTCTGTACTGTCACTCCGACGCCTCTATGTGCATCCTCTCCGCCTTCACTCCTCATCTGCAATCCATGTCTCCTATAATTTCTGTGTTCTTGTCTCATTTACAAAACTCCCAAGGTGAAGAAGTGGGAGGTTTTGTCTCAATAGGTTCGTGGGTGAGTATGCTGCCATCAACGAGGGGCGAGCATAGAGTTAAGCGACAAAGGCGATCAGACGTGCGGACACATTGGATAGGTAGGATAAAAGAGTTCAAGTTGAATTCTAGAGGCCGAAAAGTGGAAAGTATAAAAATAAAACATGCATATACCCTTTCTGATATGGCCAAAGAGCTAATCTCCAACAAAAACAGCTTCCCAAAATTGCCCGCAAATGGTAACCACCTTAATCGGATCACGCGGACGCGTTGTCACGCCTATTTAAGTCGCGTGAGAAAGCGGGTTTGGCGTCGTGTGACCTCCTTATCTTTTCATTTCTTTTCGTTGATGCGTGTTTACAAACAAATTTATTGTGCAGGTTTATGTTTATCAGATGTCGTGGATGTCGTTCAGGCGAAAGCATTAGTAGTGTCCTTGTGGTGTATCACATAGACATCGGAATTGTCCTTTTCAAGGTATGGATCTTTGTGACCTTGCGGGGGTATAGGCATCCGGTTTTCTGGACATGATTACAACGTAAAGGTCGGAAATCGAGCGAGGCGGTTGAATTGCCCCCTTTAAGTGAACTTTGTAAGCCACGGACTAATGAGAACAATGTAATTGCAATGAAGAAATGCACGGGCGACGAGGTGCAAGCGGGGAAAAAGGTTTGTTCGAAAAATACGTTTTTTTTTTGAACCATGGCGGAGGCTTCAACTCAAGCGGCGGTCTGTTTCGTTTATTCGGATCACGGCGATCACGATGGACAAATTATCTCGTATATCGGCTTTGTTCGACGCGGTTTGCCATCTCTCCCCGCTTTTGTCGTTTGATTTTCTGGTGTAGCCGAATAACTGGATTTGATCTTCCAGCTGAACTACGGTTCTGCTAAAATTCTAAAAGATGTCAAAGCTTATTTCATTCCGTTCCCTGCTTGCTTGGAGTACATCATAGATGGTAAATTTTCCTTTACATCTTCTAGGGTGTCGATTCTTAGTTCTAAATGCATCCATAGTTGTTACTAGCTGTGCTAATGTTCTAAGAGAAGCATTTGGGCTATTTTTGGGCAGAGCCATCTTTAAAATGCAGCTCCTTTTCCATGGCCACAGTTTAATCGAGCTTCTAGAAATGCCATATAGTTGATTCGAGCTTCTAGAAAATGTCTTACAAAGCGCTACAGTAACTCCTTTGAAATATTTGCGCGGCATGAGTGTCAGTATTCTTGGAAACTCGGTTATTTTGAGCGTGAACATCTCTGATCAATCTGTTTTGATTTGCATTTTAGGGAAAAAAGGTATTGCATCTTAAGGGATAAACAAGACGATATCTCAATTAACAGTATTACTGCCTGAATTTTGAGCTTGCGAAATGCTTGTCTTTCCAGCATAAAGCAGCGACAAGCAGTCCAGCATGTTGTCATTCATAGGGAATGTTGGCTCGTAAGTTGTAAACATGTAACTGCAAGAAAAATATAGATCTGTCTGGTTTGGGGCATAGGCATAGCATTGCCTGCGTGATGCAAACTCTTGCTACTGTTATGGTTTATTTCACGTTCTGTGATAGCCGAGAGCTGTTGCAGACTTAACCTGAGTAACGCCTCTGTTCCATCCACTTCCGGATTTCATTTAGTTCCACCCAATAAAGCAGAGGATTATGAGAACGGAGAGCCCTTGTCCCCAGCAGCCCGCATGTTTTCTCAGCCTCAAACGTCAATCTTCATTATTTGCATCGTTAAATTGAAAGACCCAATCCATAATATCCCTGCTTTCAAACAGGGTACCTTCGATACATTGATTCAACATAAGCGATTCTCCTCTGTTATGGTACTTCTTCTTTTTCTCTTTTGTTAGTATGCCCGTTGTTATAGTTTGGTTGGTAAACAGATCATAAAATTTGTTTCTAGACATATGATATTCAAAATTATGTCTCTGATTCTAAATTAACATCTGATTTTAAATTTAACCTCAGGAAAGAGAAATTTTTTTATTCTGATTTGAGTCTTAGATCTCTAACATGAATAATCATGATTCAGAGGTTAGATAAATGGGGACACGGTACAGACAGAGATCGGCATAGATAAGCATGTAATTGTGCCATCAATTCCTAGCGAAGTAGGTTCAAGTGACTTGGTTGAAGAGTATGCATCTAATCTTTCATTGACTGGATCTTTTGAACCATCTAGACCGTTATGGAATGTCCATATTCTCGACGCAAGGTCAGAAAACTCAGCTGCAGCAATGATTTTAAGGCTATATCATTCTTTAGGAAAAGGTACTTCATTAATGTCATTCTTTTTGTCCTGTACAAGGAGAGTAAATGACCCTGACAAGCCACCTTCAGTTGTTCCCATGGCTAGAAAACAAACTCAAAGGTCCTATCTCCAAGTCATATGGAATTTTTTCCTTGTTATATGGTACAGTTTAATAAGTATTGTGAAGTTCCTGGCTACGTTACTATTTTTGGAGGATAGCTTAACTCCTATCAAAGGGTTCGCAAGAGTCGAGCAGTTGCCTTACAAAATCTCATCTTTAAGTTTTTCCTTGAATGAGTTGAAAATTGTCAAAGCTGTTACTGGTGCGGTAAGCTTCTGATATTGTTTTCTTTACATAAGCTTTGGTTCGTTAAGAATTTGAGGTTGTTGCTGAATGGCAGACCATAAATGATGTCCTGTTGGGGATGATTTCTGCTGGAATTACAAGTTATTTACCGCAGAATCTCAGGTGTTTCATCAATGAAAGAGGTCTGCATATTCACCATCCAACTATTTTTAACAAGAATCGTTTGAAATTCCATGTTCCTTCTTTCCGTAGATGTCAGTGTGAAAAAAGAAGTCCGACAACAAGATAGATATAATTTGAAAGGTCTTCAAATCACATAAAACATCGTTAATGAATATTAGACTATCAACGGACTTACAAGTTTGCTATTTGCCCAATTTATTACATGTACTCTTATTCATCTGCTATTCATAGTTGACAAATGCTAAAGTTTTTTCTTTCTTATCTGATCTGGTCTTCTGTTGGCATTTGTGATAATGTTACTTAATTGATATGTCATCTTTAGAGTGTCAGAGAATAATGGAGGAGGAACTAGGAAAGATTCTCTCAATGGCTACGTCTCTTATAATCTATTAGGCAATTCCCAGTGAGCTTATCATTTAACAATATTTGGTGTTGTTTACTACTTTCATTTAGTAACTTACCATCCACTAATTAGAAGCAGCGACACATTTATCTAATTACATTCATAAATTCATAAATTGTGATCCTTCCCGTTCCAATTATCCTTTTAACAAGTGTAACTTCTTTCTTTGCAAAATCGTCTACAAGGTCAAGAGTTTCACAAATACCCGACAACCTCTGTATTTATGAACGAATTTAATGTGATAGAAACTGCAATGACGATCCGAGTAGACTAGATGTTTACGTTAAGTAGTTGAAGAAATTGCGTATGGCGGTAAAGTGGTGGAGGGCATTGGATTGGAAGCCCATTTTAACCAACCTAACATTCCCTTCACGAGAGCTATTCTTGACAAGATGGGTTCCTTAGGCATGCCAATATGGTTGACAGAACTGGACATCATAAATTCAACTAATCAGGTCATCTTCTTTACTTTATTTTTTCAAAATTTTATCTCTTCTTATCATTATTATTATTATTTCATATTCTCCCATTTAGGGTTTTTTATTATTTAATATCTCCCTTTCAGCATTTTAAAGTACTAGGGTTTATGCATATGCAGGCTTCTTGCTTGAGGGATTGTCATGTGGTCGGCGTTACACCCAAGTGGGTGTTGGAGAATGTGCCTCACAGATTGATAGTTGAACAACCTACCAACTGGAGATGTTGTTGATGCATTTCTTGGGGAAATATTGATCACGGGAGAACGTAAAGTTATTGATCAAAGTGGGTCTTTTCGGTTCCAGTTACCTATCGCCAATATAAAGTAGAAGTTAGATATGGCAAAGAAAGGGTGTCGACTATATTTACACTCAGACCAACTAACGAAGTACAAGAGGTCATCGTTACAATTTGATAGAGGCATAGGACTATTAAAAAAATGAAATTCCATTCAATTCTAGACAAAAAATCGTAGAAAAAATTTATTTATCTATTTATTTATTTATTTCTTTTGAAGGCGAGATATTTTTATTTATAATATAAATATGGTATACAAGCTTATTTATAAGCCTCTTAACAGGCTAGATTGAAAAAATTTGCACCACAGTCAGATGACCTTTATAAACTTTTTGAATGCATGCATTTATTTAGATTCCATTGAGTTGGGCAAGTAGATCCATGCTCTTATAATGAAGGCTCAATATGGTTTGAGCATTGTTAAGTACGATGGTCATTGACATGTATTGCAGCTGTGGAAGCATAGGTGATGGTTACCACATGTTTTACGGATTGTCTGCATGCAATATTGCAGCATGGACCGCTATTATTTTAGGTCAATAATCTTAAAAGTTGGTCGACCAAGCACGCTTTGAAACTAATTTCACCATCAACAATAACCTTTAGTTTTAAGCAATCACTAAGAGCTATGATATTTTATCAAATGCTAAATCACATTGTGACACAACTAAAAGACATAAAAAAAATATCTTTTTCATGTACATCTTGTTGATCAATAAAAGATGATGGATTTTATGTTGTGGAGAAACCATATTGTGGCTCGAATAACCAGGAATTAATATTTCTAATAGGAATTACCCAGTTGATAATAGTGTCCACTATTTTCCGTGCATGTTGTTCTTTAGACTAATTTCAGACTAATTTCGTTCGATGGCAATATACCCCATAGGATCATAGGATCGTAAATATGGAGAAATAGAGCTTGTTGCTAAGATCTTTATGATAAATTCCTCATATAGTGTCGATAGAACTCCTTGCTAAGACTTCATCGTATATTCCTCATACAAGTATTTCTATCACAAATGACCAGTTGACTTGACACTCTAATGTTCGAGAAATACATAATAGGATGCTATTAGATTATAAGTGTTTCTAGACAATTTCTATCAGTCTGCAGAAATCAATTCTTTTCGCGAACTAACTTTTAGCTTTCTTCGATTGACAAACATTCTATGATACTTGAATTCAACTTGAACAAATAAGATTTTGGGGTTTACATATGAGTATATGCTAGGACAAAGACTATGAAATTATATGAAATTATATAGCAATGTTGACTCCTCGAACTTCCGCTATGACTTCCTCTAACCTAATTCTTGACACTCAACATTAAATACTGATCTTTTTAAGCTTGGATTTTACTCCCAAAGCTCCATAAACCATAATTTGATAAACCCATTGATAGTACAAAAACTTGTGTAAATATACTTTGATAAAGATGATAAACATGGAAATTATTGGACCTTATAACTAAACTAATAAAGAATGCGACATATTGGTGGCTATGGTCTTTTGTCCTTCATCATGTGTCCGAAAGACCACTTTTTGTTAAATGAATTTAATTGAGTTGATTTGATTTTTATCGCTCGTGGACAAGGTGTGCAAACATTATTGCCAAAGAACCAATTTATAACACGCAAAGAGACCTCTTTCATTATGTGTAGAAGGCTACTTTTTGTTTAAAAAAGGTATGCATACATCATTGCCAAAGAGCCAATTTATAACACTCAAAGGGAAGGCTGGGCTAGAGAAAGATCCTAGGCTTTATAGCATAGAAGCGTCAAAGAATAATAAAGACGTGTACTTTAAGAAAAGCACGTTCGATTCTGAAAAATCCGGCGACACCACGAAATTATAGGGCCAAGCGGCGGGATTTTTTTCTTTGCGAAAAGCGAGTCGAGATTGACTCGATTCAATCCGTCGACCCCTGCCTCCATCCCCTTCCGGTCCAGCCCTGCTGTCCCCTTCTAGCAGAAGGCGCCGCCAATATTTCCAGTGAAAAGGAGGAAAAGCAAAAAGGACAAAATTCGAGTCTTGGATTTTTTATTTGGCAAATTTTTGTGAGCATAAAATTTCGCCTGAAATTTTCAGCTGACGTGGCGGGGCCACTCGCGGCTGATGCCGCTCGTGGCGAAATTTTCAGGGCGAAATTTTCAGCTCACAAAAATTTCGCCTTCCGAAATTTTGACCACCTTAAAATTTCACCCTAATTCGACAATATTTTATACGGTGAAATTTTATGTTGAACTGTGGCGGCATTTTTGGCGGTATGCTTCGATTCTGTTTACGCACAACCCACAGCTTCTTCATCTTTGTTTCATGCCAATGCCGTAGCGGGGATAGAAGCCAAGGATCAAACCCGAAGCCAAGGATGCAAACCGTAAACGGCGGACTTTGGCTTTCCTTTTCAAAGTATGCAACTTGGCTTTCCTTTCGAGGTAGATTCACATTTTAACCGTTTCTATCTTCTTCGAAGCAATGATCCTATGAGGAGTTTTTTTTTGATTGTTGAGGGAGTTCATAGCTTGATTCTTGCGGGGCCGAGTCAATCCTTAGAATGAAGGCCTCACCT
This sequence comes from Isoetes taiwanensis, assembly GCA_021234155.1. Lineage (NCBI taxonomy): Eukaryota > Viridiplantae > Streptophyta > Lycopodiopsida > Isoetales > Isoetaceae > Isoetes > Isoetes taiwanensis. The sequence continues at coordinate 28,458,125 of JAJEKV010000005.1, forward strand.
ATTACAGTAGAGGGCCCCATTTGCAAATTTGGTTTTCTTTATTACGGAGATATCTGTTTTCGGACCTATTTTTTGTTTGAAGTTATGGCCCCGTTGTTTATAATCGGGATATCCTCCTTGCTTCACCATATATATGCTTATTGTCATCTGTCTCCATCCCAACAAAAGTCGTCCCACGATTCTAAGTTCGCCCGACTCAAGATCCGACCTAACCACTACTTGATTTTTTTTTAATCTAGAGTTGAAGAATGTACATGACGACCACTTCAATGAAACTCGATGCTGAGGAATCCAAGAAGAATTTTTATGCGGTAAAAGAAATTCACCGCGTTGATGGAGGGTTGGTTGTGACTAGATGTTGACTTTGACTTCTAATGTGCAGCTTGACTCTTTAAATTCAATTCAAATTTACCTTAACTATTCAGTTTGAGCTTGCTCTAATCTAAGGTTTCTAGCAATACAAAATGTTAACTTAGGCGCTCTCGCCTTTTTACTATCAATGCCAGTGACATTGTTAAATTGTTTTGCACCTTTACACTTGTTGAGGTTGACCGAGCTTAATTTGACATGTTGCAACATTGATGTCACTACCAATATTTTAGCAAATGTATGGTCCTTTTGTTTTGAAAAAATTGGAGCACCATTGTCTTAAGAAAGAACAACTTTTCTTCTAGGAAATGTTCAATTGATTTAACATCTTCAATGTTTCAAGGTTGTCAAGTTCCGAATACCATGGCAAAATCTTTATTCTCAAGGGTAGTTGAAAATATACGAAGTGACCACTTTACTGAAACCTAATGTTGAGCAATCTAATGAAAATTTTTGGGGAATATAAGAACAGAACCAATAAGGTGACTTAGAGTTTGGCCAGGTATTGATCGCGATTATAACTCTGTCTTTGACTTTGATTTATTAGTTGTAGCTTTCGTTTCGATTCTTGCAACTTTGACTTTGACATCTTAGCAAGCTACCAGTCGATTTGATATACTCCCTCATATCTTAACATATATAATTCTTATCGGAAGATGCTTTTTGGCATATTCGGTTGATTCCCGCCACGTATTTCCGGGGGGAAAAAATAGGGCTTTAAGAAAAAAAGATGAAAAATTGGCGGTACATTGCATACATTACGAGCATTGGCTATGGCGGCTCTTGTCAGGCAAAGCAATGACTTCGGGGAAGGGCTCAATGACTTCTAAGAAGAGCTTCGGAGATAAGATTTTTGGTGAGTGCGCCTTTGATCAAAATACCTTGATGGAGAGCTATGACGATTTGTGCAAAGCTATGAGAACAGGGCATGTTGGGGTTTTGGAGATCTGTGACCACGAGCTTAAAATTTCTTAGTTCACTCTGAGCAAGAACACATATGCGACATGGTGAGAGGAAAACTGGGTTTGGTAGAAAATCTTTGAAAGCAAATATTTGTTTAGTAGCAAAACCCCTATGTTTGATGCGTATCATGCCGCTATTGTAAACGCTGTTGGCGCGAACTTATGCGAATGCCTTGTCTTCTGGTGTCTAAAAGATAGAGAAATGTTGTTCATAACAACCATGAGATTCCCACTATTGAGCTCGTTTTTCTTTCGAGACTTCAAACCATCAACTTTTTTATTGGCCACTGAGTTTTAGGCCTGGGTGGATCCATATATGACCTGACCCTTAGCCCACCATCATGATGGGCACCCTTCTCTTATTTCTCCCTCTTCTATTTCCATCACTCAATGGCAGCTAGTGAGTGGCCTTTGAGCCTAGGTGTCTTTGAAATTACCTTTCCCATTCTAGTATGTATTAAACTTACAAGGTACCACGTGAAGTTGAGTTGAGTCTGAAAATTAGTGGACATAAAGAGGAAAATTAGTGGACATAAAGAGTTTGTGAGTGTAACTTTTAAACGTAACCTCCCAATGCGTATTGTTTATTTTAAATGCATAATTCGCATCTCATTTGTTAGTTTGTAGTTAGATTATTGTTCCTCACTGATTTTTATTTCGTGGTCTAGTTGCAAAAGTTGCCCCATGATATTTGATTGTATGAAGCCGACCATGCAAAACACACCTAGTGTGAAAGAAACAGACAGATCTAGCATCTATGAGCCTAGTGGAAATTTCCACTGTAAAAAAGACGACAGACCCATGGTCAAACCCTTGGTGAAATTCCCAATCAAACCTAATGTAGTTTTTTGAGGTCGAGGCAGTGTGAATTGTAGTCTTTTCTATAGTGGAATTGAGCATTCAAAAATCAAGAATGGAAGCATCAGTATTAGTTAGTTCTCTGAGTTGTTGTTGGTATTGAAGTATAGGGTAATCTCCATAGGGCATCACATGCCTAATCCTACAACTATAGGGATCATTATTTTATTTAATGGTTTTAGTTGTTGGTGTTGAACTGTAAGTAAAAGCTTTTTCTTTATTTTGCAAGTTCTAGTAAATACTTTAATTGTGTAGTACATCCGGTTCTTTCAATATTAATTGGTGTAGTTCATGTTGGAACTTATGCAAATATGTTAAAATGTTTCGTAATACCCAAACATGTTATATGTTTTTATTCTCCAATGTTTTCTAGGATACATGAAGTTCAAATCATTTTCATTGATTTCTATTTAGAATAGGTCCTCTGACACACCATCAGATACATACGTTTAACAGATGTTATATCTTCTCTCACCAAATCATATTTAGGATCTATCTTCATAAAATTTCCACACACATCCTAAAGTCTTGTCATATTTTGCAAGCTTTATGGTTTCAGCAACAAACGTTGCATCATCACGTATTGTGCCCACTTGCCTTTTTAGTTCACACTCAACGGTTAACAACTTGCCAGATTCAAGATTGAAGTGAGGGATATGGGAACAGTAATAATCCAGATGGGCCAATATCAGTCTTCGAAAGGGAGTTATCCGTTGCACCAGTTGAGCCCACTTTCATACGACAAGTCCCCTTTCATAGTTGAACCCTCTTTCAGAGGACAAATGTGGGGCAAAATGGCAGTAAATCCGTACCACAAGAGCTTGTTTAGAACTAATTGTACAAATAGAATCCATTCAACATTTTGCTGTAATTCAGCTAGTCAGGGCATACCATTTGACAACGAGCTGGAAAACCAAGTAAAGAGATAAATATCTTACATATGCACCCCGTTGCTTCTTCAGATAATGTATTTTTGTTCATAAATTGAATATATTTCATTCGCTCGAAAGAAAAGTTTTCGAGAATTTAGAAGTTCCAAGCACCATCTGTCATCACTTGGTCTTGAGATCTCTGCAGAAGGCAATAAAACTTGTATTAGAAATGAGCAAGGGCATGGGAGAGATCCAGAGAGATGGCTTAGAGAGATGGCTTACTGACAAATACTCAGCTTCCAAAGATACATGTTTTTCCATGAGCAAAAGAAAAATGCAGCAAGGAAAGACAGTGGCAACTCACCTTATATTTGATTGTGAAGCTTTTTCTTTTTAATCAGCATCAAAAGACCCGAATCCAACCCACTTTACACATAGCCAAGCCTGAAATAAGGGGGAATTGACACTATTTACTAGCAAACACTGAATATTCCACCAGAAGATGGTACCATCTACCTTTTTTAGAAATGAGTGCTCCACAATTATCCAACAATAACATAAGCACTTATCTTCTTACCTGCATAACGCGTGGCACATGCATCCATGAGGCTGAAAAAGCTTGCTTTGTCAAGTACCAAGCCTTTGAGTCTCATATGATACAGAAATTTAAACCCTTCATTCCTTGACCACGTGTAGTATAGCTTTCAATGATTGTATTTAATGTAATAACACAGATTAAATTTAACAATAGTTGCCTAATCCAATAATTACTTGTCTGCCACTTACATGTGCTCCAGATCATACTGCTTGCATGTGCTGCAAACATGCTGAACAAATATATACACCTTGTTCATCCCACGTCAAAATTAGAAGCCAAAATATAGTACTGGAATGATGGGAAGGCAATCTCTTCAGAGCCCCATTTTTGTTGGACAACTTGATAATTCAGGAGAGCAAGCCATGCCAAACTTTTGAAGGCCCATGTGCTATATAGGTTAGCCGGATGCTATATACCTTTGTCTAAAACCAGAGACTTGTGGTGTTCTGCAAACATAACTTGTCTTTCATAAAAATGATGTGCTCTTTCTCTAAACAGCTTCAATGTAATAGCATGATGCGTCCCTATAATCTTATAAAAGAGAGTATGCCACGGCTTTCATCCTGTGGAAGGCAATTTCTTAATAATTTACTCAAAATGCACTTAATATACAACCACCGCCTATCTAAATCTTAAAACTCATGTCCTGCTTATGTATTTCCACTACCTTTACATATGAAGGATATATCAGACTAGAATCCTAAGAGAATCACCTTTTCCCTTATTATACTTGCTTTTGCAAGCAGCAATTTCTAAAAAGCATTCAGCATATGTAGACCATGCCAAGCAAGTTAATATTTCCATATTAAACATGAAAAGTAACTGTTTTGCTTGCACCATATCAGACTTAGAATTCCTATCAGAATATAGAGCATCTCGGACGGTATACTTTGCTTCATCTCAGATTCGTATCTGTCATACGTGACCATAACTTTTAATACGTCAAAGCGTATGTAAGTCTCCATATTTATCTATCATGCAATCTTATCTACCGACTCATGCAAAAACAGGGCTAAGAACAGAGATCTTGCCATTCTTTTGGTATACGATAGATAATGCGATACAAAGTCTTTGGAATTTGATAAAAAGTTTAGGATGAGTACTTTTAAATAGATTAGAAACCAGATACAATGAAAAAACCTGGATTTAGTCGCTCCCATCCAGCTTTTGATTGTTTGTGTCTACGAATATAACTTAGACAGCCCGCTTGCTGTGACTTGCTTCCACGAGTACAGGCATCCTTAGCCAGTCTTGGTCCTCCCACAACATAGCAATAGATTATGCCACGGAGAAGCCGCTTAGAAGGAGAAATCAAAGGCAATAAGCGACTCTCAGTTATATTCTTAGGAACAAAAGCTCACACATCTACAATAATATCACACGAACATCCATCTGCCCCTAATGGTTGAGTCTTATGCAAGCCAGCCAAGAGAAATGAATGAGCAGAAGAAAGCTGATCAAAAAACCATGCAACGATAAATCTTTCATGAAACAATGAATCTTTCATGGCTCCTGCAAATGTGCAAAAATACATGTAAGCACAGTCTATAGAAAATAAAAATGAAAGGAACAACAAAAGCTTTTGTGCAAGTTACCTGTCAGTAGAACACGATCGCTGCAAAATTGCCACTCAATCTTCAAGACCCTGAATGCGCACAACACTGAGAATAGAAATCCAATTCCCCCTGTATACTGAAAACAGTCGACCATCAGGGCTTCCGCTTCAACCAGCTTAGAGTTGTATCACTGAAATCATTGTATACACTGAAATAAATGTATCCGTCAAAACTCGGTGCCCCACCAGAGCATCTGATATAATGGTTTTCGCGGCAGGAAAAAGTGCCTCAAAATAGGGCTCCTTGATCTGTGAAAGATTGGGCGAAATGCATTATCTGGCATAATACTTGCCAAGTCGTCAAATTATTTTGCACATTATGCACTTGCCAAGGATCCTCAAGTTTCATTTGGAGGAATTGGGCTTCTAATTGAGATGATTGGGAATATAATAGTCCCTGAACGAATTAACGGCCACAATTTGAGTAGATTACAAGTTTGTATGGGTGCATTTTTTGTAGACTGTTCAACAAATACGACTATGTTACTCGTTAGAGGAGACTTTGAATTTGACTTATCTGAGCCAAAGGCACCCCACCCTCCTTAGTGTGCCATGACATTTAGCAAATTTAATCACATTTACTTTGTTTTCTAGATAAACCATTGCATCGAACTTATAAATACAAGAAATTTGCAGCCGCCAAAGCCGCCGAACATTTCTTTTCAAAAACTGTGCAGTTGGACCCCAGTTAACGTCCAACATTCTCTTCTGCAATGGCCAAGTGATTCTAGATTGATGTGAAGCAACTTCGTAAGATCTTACATTCTAACTCTAATTTAGAAATTACAAAATGGGAGAATATTTACCTTGCATGCGATTAGTGAAGTAAGAGAAGCTCACAATAGCTCTTCAAGTGCTCTCAATGTCGTCGAGACAATAAGAAGGCCTTCTATTTATAAGATGGAGTTTTGTTGGATGATCGACACACATGACTAATCTAGGGCTATATTTATGCCAAGTGCCTATATCACAACCGTGATGTAATCATTAATATCATTCGATATATATTTCATATCCATAATTATCCTAAAATGGGTATCATTAAGATTCTATATATATTGGGATTGATATCTTCTAACAAATTTGCCAATGGCAAGAATAATAAATGCAAAGTGCACACATGTCGTGCTTTGATAAGTCGCAATAAATACAAAGGCGTATTAATGGCCAAGAATAAATGCAAAGTGCACACATGTCGTGCTTTGATAATTCGCAATAAATGCAAAGCATTAATGGCCGCAATAAACGCAAAGTGCACACACGTCGCGGCTTTGATAATTCGCAATAAACGCAAAGCCGCATTAATGGTCGCATAATAAATGCAAAGCGTATTAATGGCCGCAATAAATGCAAAGGGTATAAATAGCCCCAATAAATGCAAAGTGCACACATGTTGTGCTTTGATAATCCGCAATAAATGCAAAGCGTATTAATGGCGCAATAAATGCAAAGCATATTAATGGCTGCAATAAACGCAAAAGGTATTAATGGCTACAATAAATGCAAAGTGCACACATGTCGTGCTTTGATAATTCGCAATAAATTCAAAGCGTATTAATGGCCACAAAAATGCAAAGTGTATTAATGGTATAATAAATGCAAAGTGCACAAATCGCCATAAACGCGATGAATGCAACGTGTCATTCTATGGTAATGCTCATATCTTCCTCCGCCATAAATGCTCATAAATGCCTCAAATCAAATTAATGCCATAAATGCCTCAATGCAACGTGTCATGCTCTCCTAATTTGTAAGGAAGAAATTACGTGCGAACACAAAAATGTATCTGCCTTATAATAGGAAGGAAAACACATTTAAAATTGTGTAATTTTAGATGTCTCTTTCTTGCTTCTTTATACTGGTATTAAACTCTACCCCGTTTAGTTGATAATAATAGGAAGTAGTTATCTAATTTTGTTAAAAGGTTTTATCGTTTGGCAAAATTAGAGAACGTTCCACATTAGGGAACCTTTGCATGGGTTCAATTCCGTGGTGAACAACCCAAGTTTAATTCAAATTCAGTTTGTCTTTTTTTATTTGTGTATATGACTTAATACACTCCATCATAGTACAAAGACTTGTATAGTATACACATGCAATGCAGTATATTCTCTTTTAGGCATTTGCAACATGTCTTTACTATCCATCTGCTGCAGCTTAAGTGGTTTGTCATCTTTATGCAGATCAAATGGTCCATGGCTTTTCAAAATTGGTCCCATTGCCTAGCGAAATGTTTCAGTCTATCCAATGCTCACAGACCTTCCTAGCAATCTACAAGATTGCTTTAGCACATTATCATATTGCACCTATAGATCTGCACCCAGAGCAAACTTTCAACGCTTTTGGTAAGCCATTGCTTCTATCCTACACTTTTGATTGTCTATATTCTAATTCCCTATTATGCACCTTGCGTATATATTTGAAGTGAGATCATGTCCAAAGTGGTCCTAGATGGATTAATGTCAGCACAGGATATCTAAAAATTCATGGCTCATGCAAACAATGATGCCATAGAACTGGACAGATTACTCAGGCATTTATCCTATTTTGGGGTTTTCTGAGGAGGTGGCTGTGAAGGATCATGAAAACAGAGATTCTATGCCCTTAACTCCATTTCCAAATATATGCTAAATGATGTTCTTCTTGGTGCTTCCCTTGCACCCTTGCTACTGCTCCATCATGATCTGGAATACTCTCTTCTGATGCACTACCTTCACGAATCTGTTATTGGAAACAACACATTCCAAAGATCCCACGGTGGAACATGTTACCAATTTCTTGAAAAGCATTAATTGCCTCTTTATGTCTTCCATGTCCATCATGTCTCATTTACATATAAAATCTATCGAGCCATTTGTTGTTCCAGAAGATGTGAAGAGGCATAGTTAACTGTTTGATTATTTGAACATCCAAGTCCATATTATACTCTTTTTAGCCAGACTAACCATTTAATATTCATTGCAACCACTGAATAAGCATACTCAGACTCGTGCAACATTGGAATGAGAAAGGAATGCCAAGATGTCAAGAAGCTATATAGAATGTAATGCCTTCATTCACTATTGACTTAGATTTAGCATATAGCATCAGAGCCTCCATTCACTATTGACTTAGATTTTCTTTCTTTCCATCCCTACATTTAAAATCTTATCTTATAATATAATATAGTATCGGTGGTTATCCGTGGCTGTACTTGTACGTATACAAGAAATACCATTTACCTTGCATTATGGCATGGAGCACGGAGGCATTGCTGACATGCTAGAATGCAAGGTAAATGGATTTTATTGTAACGTGGGAGACACTTGGGTTCAATTCCATCGTCAGAATGTCACGTAAAATAGGTTGAATGTCAGGTAAACGATCTGAATGTCGGGTAAAAAATGTGTGAGCCTTGAGGAGCGAAACTTATTAACATTCATGAGAAGAAATGTGCCACGTGGCAAGATGCGATTCGCAGATGCGACGAAATTGAACCTAAGTGTTTTTTACGCTTAAAATTTTGACTCAGACCATTTTTTTCCTCTCACAATATATATAAATTAGAATTCACACTCTTAGTGGAATTCAAAATTCTTAAATTCCTATACAGCAAAATAAGTGCTTTTAAAATCTTAGAACATGTTCAACTTTTATTGCGCAATATGTTGCCCCACATGTACTCTTAATCCAAATGGAGTTTAGTGATTTCAAGTTCTAGCACTAGCAAATGGAGTTTGATCACAATGGGCTGTAAAATTTTGGCTTGGGATATTTGAATATGAGACATATTTAAATATGAGACATGGAAATCAATCTTGTTAATTTAGGATTTTCCGAACCGGAGGAAAAAGGTTTTGGATTTTTTTTTTCTAGGTGATTCCCCCTAAGGGCTTTTGGCCACCGGAAAAGAAATACTGATTTTCTAAAAATCCAAAAAGCTTTTATGCAGTATGATTTCAATTTTAACCTTTCTAATCTCTGCATATCGATATCACCCCTTCCAATTTCGACATGCATATGCCACTATTGTGCCATAGGTTTATGTGTGGCAAAAGAAATGACCATTTTAAAATCCATCGTCATTTGCCCTGAATTCAGAGCTTCACCCACTTCGAGGGAGGAGGAATTTGCATCATAGCTTTTGTGTTGCTACTCAGAGATGGTTTTCCCATAGCAGAGATATGGTCTTAGACATTTCTTTATCCTCGACCATTTTGATGCAAGAGCTACTTCTCTAATGGAGTTTTTATGTGGACATTCGTGGTTTTTTCTGTAGTTATGTTAGGGTTATTTCATCTATTGCCCCAAGTATCATTCCTTCAGCCAGGTAATATTTTGGCAAGGTTGGGTTGTTTTCAGGTAGATCATATTTGACAGATTTTCTTTATCTCGCTTATAGTGGAAATCAATCTTTGTTATGACACTTACAATACTAAAGATGCTTGGACGATAGGTCCTTCCATTTCTAATAATTTAACCATAAGATAGAGAGTTCAACTCAGATTTCATTCAGGGACAAGCTTGCATAGATTAGCTGATATAATTTTCTTTAATAGATTTAGGAAATATGGCTCCATTCCGCAGATTGAGGGCCATGCCCTTTCTAATGGATTTTCATTTATGCTTAGTGAAGAAGCATCTGCAAAAAAGGAATGGTCTGCTTTTTTTTATAAGCTGCATCAAGGTAAACTTTAGTTCTGAGTTGAGGTGGGAGAACATTTTATGGTTATTAGATCAAACAAGGATCTGACATACTCTAGATAATTATAGTTTTGCTTTAGATGGAAAATGTATAGGGGAATGGAAACTGGGACAGCATTCCGGTTTCTTAGGATGAGTCGCGAGCGGGACCGGTCACCGTAAGGCGGGAATGCCGGACCGGAATCTTTGAACACAAAATAGAAATAGGGGAGGCGGATTTTTTCGAGTTTTGTTGCGGATCACGGCTCATCCGCAAAGAAGAGTATGAAGAACTCTGCGAAGAACTCTGCCAAAGAAGAAGTCCTTGAAGAAACCGAGCCGCTAGGAAGATTTATGAGGCTATGGTGACGCTGTGAAGAACCCTGCTATGAAGAACCCTGTGAACTCTGCTATGGCTTATTTGTGAAGAACAAGTGAAGAACTCTATCGTGAAGAAGCAGGAAGAGCCGTGAAGAACCCTGCTATGGCGCCTTTCGAAGAACCCTAAAACAACAAACCCTAAAGAAACCCTGACCCGGCCCGGTCCAAGCGGAATAAAGGAACCCAACTTCCATTCAGAGATATTGGTACGGTGCCGATAATGTCGACATAGGAATGAAGCCCGAGGGGAATCAAGTCGACCCTATTTCTATTTTGTTTTAAGCACTGATCTAGTGCAAAATTTATACTCAAAGGCTCAATTGCCTTTTTAAAATGCATATACAATGGGGTTTTTTTGTTACCCTTCGAAAGCAGATGCCATATTCCCTCTATGTATATGTGCATCCCCCGGGACTGTAGTTTTACTTTATATCCATTGTAGTTGCTCAGTGATATTTGTTGCATTGTCAACTTGAATATAATATGAAAACGTGGTGCACCCTGGACTACCTCGGTCGTTAGATCCATCCATCCTATGCCTCAGATTGTATGTTGGGGCTATAGCTGCATAATCATTTATGGTTGAGAGCACCTATGATTTTGAAACATGAAATACAAATTCACCAAAGGTTTTAGAGTATGAAATACAGAAACTTGAACTTTCACCAAAATTATTCAATATCCTAATAAAAATGCTTTAACCAATGCAACCAGCGAGATAATGTATTTATTTTTTCTAATAATAAATCTTTTATTTTATTAGATATTGATGAACACGTGGCCTTTTCGAGTAGCACATTACTTTTAGCATAGATTAATCATATTTAAATAACTTCATAGGCACTAGAATATGGAGGAAAATACATTTTCTACGTGGCTAACAGAAGTATATTTATGTCATGGTTTCATGCACGAGACCATAAGGTTTCATACCACCCTGAAAAAAATCCATATGCCTCCTAAATCCATGATCTATATGTAGTTCTATCTAGCTCTAAAATGGGTTAGATATTATATCTAGCAGAGCAAAACAAACTATAGCATATGCATTCTATACAATAGATTATCTTCATCTTGGTGATGTTGGAAATCAAGCTTTGTTATAATATTGTCAATGTTAATTATGTTGTGTATCTTCTATTTTTAAAGATTTATATGAAGTTCTATGGTCAAAAACATTTACAGGTTGTACGTCTAGGTAATGATATATTTGCAAGAATATGCATCTTCTATTGACAGAGATATTGGAACCACTTTATGATCTAATATTGCTATGAATTAGTACGTTCTTTTAAGAGTAGATATCTTTGTTGGAGATTGTTTCTGATTCTGCTATGAATCATTTTTATATGAATCATTTTATAGACCATATATCACCACCGATCATTTCGTAGGTTTTCTTTGTAGGTTTGTCGATTGTATGGTATGGGGAATATCCTCCATAGATTGTCAATGTAAATTGTGTGAATTTCACTTAATCCCATGTGAATTCATTACTTAGCCATGTAGCATAAATTTAAAAATTGAGATATTTTTAGACCTATGTTTAAAAGGAGTTTTTATATGGAATGGAAATGTGCCTTATGTTGACGAGAGCAAGTTTCATGAAAACCTATGGAAAGATGCGAGAACACGAAATGAGTTGAAGTAAATTGGAACTATCATTTTCTAATGTTGCGAAAAATTTGGAAAGATCATTCTGTAATGTTGCGACTTGACTTATCGTTTAAACATGCTAATCATCATAGACCTGTGGAGGATTTTGTTCATGCATGAATAAATTGCAAAAAGGATCAACCATATATTGCTCATCTATACATCCACGAACATGAAGGATATATAAACATAAATCTTGACCTTATGATAGAATAGTAAATTAGACCTTAGGAAGGACTAATAACATGGAAATTATAGTTGTAGATGTCTATTTCTTAGGTAGCGAGTGGTGGAGCAAAGAAGTAGGGCTTCTCTCCAAAGATAAAGAAGATACTTGAGTAAGGAATAGCATAAGATATTGATCCTAGAATAGAGAAGATATTCTGGCCATCTTGGACATTAAATTTTTAAAATAGATTTAATATCTAGATATGTTCTAATTTTAGAAAAGGCAAATAATATAAAAATGGCAAAATTTGAAACGTCATAGATTCCCTTCATTCGTCCCTAGAAGTAGTATAATTAACCTACAATTACCACATTCAAGATTGATCTAGAAATTGTTAACATGGGAACATCATATTGTTATCATTCTTTTTGCTAGTTGAAATTGGTTGTTTCTCAAACACAAGCTTCCAAAATGTGCATATCATATCCATGTGACACTACTTTATTTTAATATTTGTCAACCTGCCACCTCTGATCTAAGAACAAACAAATAATTGGAAAAAAGTTTAATTCATATTTGCCTCAAATTCCCCTCTCTTGAAAATGCACAAATGGCACAAACAATCAATAACATAGGCATGGCATTGTAGATTATCCTATGCTAAAGTTCCCTAATGTGGAAAGTTCCTAACTTTGTTAAATGATAATTAGAGAACTACTTCCAAAATAATGTCTAACCACATTGGAAGTGAAATAGAATAGCATATCAATTATCTGGGAGTGTAGTTATTCTTGGCATCAAATTCTTTAATTGCTTTTATGTGATGGGCATCCATTCTTGGTGAAGCATGTCCCCTTGAAATGCATCCACGCACACTTGCAACCTACTCAATTTGTGAATGTTAACTCGTTTGGAGGTCGTTATATTCCAATCATCTCGATGGAAAGCCCAATTGCTTCGATTGGAAGCTAAGGATCCTCAACCATACAACGTGCAAAACAATTTGACAACTTGCTGAGCATCATACCAGATAACTCCTTTGACATGTGCTCCCTTCAATGTTAAAAATGCAAGATACAGAGTGGGCGAAGGAGCTTGATGAACACAGGCTGGGCGGCGTAAAGCGGTCAGTCAAGAGGGAGGACAGAGCACCTGTGTTCTTCGACGAATACACATGGCCAATGCATACACATAGAAGGTCCTCCACATGAATATGTGCTGGAAGATGCGGTTGGGGGTTGGTTGGATACCTATGCATTGTCGATATGACATGTTTAAAATGATTAGAATGATTGGGGAACATAAGATTTCAGGGATTCTAATTGGTTGCACAATAACTGTTTAAAATTTTTAACCTAAGAGGCTTTGTTCCTTTCTTGAATCCTAACTTTAAATGCAATTAGAGAAATGCTTTTTCCAGTCGATAATGGTCCTTTTCTGTATGCAGCTCGATTTAGATAGCTCAAATTTATTGTTTTATCCATTATTGAAGATCTAGACAAAAAAAACCTTGTCCAACAAAATGTATAACTTGAATTATATAGGCCAAATTTAATGCTTCCATTAGCAAACATCGTAACTATGTTTGTCTAAAATAGTAGTGACAACATAGACGTTGCAAGATCGAAGACTACAATCAGAAAAGTCAATGTCAGAGAGCAACTTAGATTGGTCACATGAGCTATTTCATACATTCTTGCCATTCGATGACCTCCATTATTAAAGAATTCGAAGTTATCAAATCTTTTTTTTTGACGTAAAAACTTTTCTGGAAAAATTGTATAAGTCGGGGTAGATAAGTCAAATTTAATGCTTCCTTGCTACAACAATAGCACAACACGAAAGTTGTAAAATCGAAGAGTCAGTCAGAAGAAGACATCTATTCTTAAAGAATGCATTTTCGTGCTTTAGATAAGTCAAAATCCGAAAAGTACAAAATGAAATCAATGGTTTTTAGCAAACAACATTTTCATGCTTTAGATAAGTCAAAATCCTGGACATACAAACTGAAAGCAATGGTTCTTTTAGCAAACATCATAAGCATATTTATTGAATCCTTTGCAAAATGTATGTGCAGGCACGCTCGCAATATGCCCAAATCTGCTAAAGCAATCGAAGAGTCAACTTAGAAGAATTCAATTTGAAAGTGGAAATTGGATCAATCGACATTCCCATGGAGTTCCATTTAGATAAGTTGAATTTAATATTCCTTCCAATAGGCATCATAAGTGCATTTTTGAAACTAAATCGATGGCTATTCCTACCGAATGGTGCCATTCTTCGCTTTTATCCCAACTGGTTTCATTTAGATAAATCGAATTCAATATCTGCTTCAATGACTCGATAACTGTGCTTCTGGGCCATTCTATTGGAGTATATAGTATTTGTGTAGAAAGTGTTACTAGAAAAGAAATTGTTAGCATCATATGAACAATGCCACACAACTCCATCTAGATAAGCCAAAGTCAATGTTTCCTTCTAGAAGCACCATAACTATATTTGTAGACCGTCCTATTAAACCATATCTATCCGCAACTAGTACCTATGTCAATATATCTATGTCTATCATTGGCTGTTATTAGGAAAAAACAATGCATGAGGCCACGCATAAAATGACTTGGCCGTGCATGTTTATTTTGCAAAAGAAAATTAAGGAGCATTTGTAAATTACTAACATATAATTAATGGTGTTTTTTGAACAAAGTTTCCTGTAAGAGGCACCATATTAAAGCCTTTTGATCTTGGATCTTTGATCTCTGACTCTACTGCTCGGACCCAGTTGTGCTCTGTATCGCCAAGCTTTCTGCTAAAATCCGTCTTTAAAAGTATTTATTCAAAATGCTCTTCTTCTTAACCATCCATCTAGCGTCAGTGACATCTTCCCCGAAACTGCCATTGGAGAAGCTGTTCTAGGGTTCCAGAGAAAGAGTTCGTTTTGCTTTTTCTTCTTCGGCTACAAAAGGATTGTTGGTGATCGTGGGCATGCCTAGATGCTTGCCAAACATGGACAGCGAAGTTCAGACTACAGTAAGGCATCGAGTGTTATGCTCCAGATCCGGCAGATGGAGGCATATACCGGTAGACATTTGCAATATTTTTCTGTTCAAAAGTTGTTCAGATGCTCTGTTGTTTCAGATGCTTTTTCCAGCGAATGGCATCAGATAAGAATTCCTGCCAGTGGAGAAGTCAAGTTTCAAATTCGAAATCCCCAGAAATTCTAATCTGAATGATTGCTTTGCTTTGGTTGCATTCAGGTGCAGCACCCGAACCTAGATTTGGATTTTGGATAGTGGATGGGGATTCAGAGGAAACTAGCCTACCCTAAAAGGCAAAATGATGTGTCCATGCATGTCTGAGAGAAGGCATATTTTGCTGTGACATTTGCAGAGTCTTCCTTTTTTTATTTGCAACTGTTCAAAGGATCAAGCATATTTTTTGCTCAGTGTTTTATGAAACAACCAGGTATATTCTAGATATGTATGGATCTACATCAAGTTTGTTGGCTCTTTTGTTCAAGTTTCTCTTTAAATGACATAAAGAATCCATAAAGGGAGCAACCAGGGTTTCATACGCGCTTTCCAAATACTCTGGCCAAAGAATATTCTTGGAGCTTGACAGAGTATGAGCAAGTACTGATGTTGGAAACCGCTTAATTGACACTTGCGTCTAATTTCTATAGCAAGCCAGCCTGCTCTACCGCACAAATCAGCTGCCTCGTTTGATTGTAGATGGAGATCAGAAACATTTAGAAGAAGGCCTCTTCGATTGACATGCTTTAGCGTAGATTAGATGACTTTTTGAAGCCTTTGTTCAAAATGCTGCACAATGAAGCTTGTGGCTGAAGAGATCTTATTTCAAATTAACCATGCTGTGGTTTCTGGATATGGGATGTGTGACATGAGATGTTAGTGAGCTTATAGAGAATCTTTGAAGAGGCCTTATTTGGAATTAAACATGCATGTCAGTGATATCTAATTGGGTGAGATTGATGGTTTTATAGCTCAAACATGGCTATTTTCAAAGGTTGTATGACTTTTTGCTATCATCTCTTGAGAAACCTAACTCTGCAAGTGGTATGATGTACTTGAATAATCCAAAATTTGTGGAAATCTACCTTGTATCGTTCTATTTATAGATAATATGTAACGTTGTTGGAAATCTACCTTGTACACCACGTTGTTAAACGTTCTAAGCTCTTGCTTTGGCCTGCAATGTCTGCCCCCTCAAAACCCTTTCACAATGATTCCATGCTTAAATCCCTTTCCTGTATTATGTTGGATACTTGGCATATTGATGGCGATGGCAAGATAGACAAAAACACTGTATTGGTTTGCTGCCAAGGTTAACAGAAGGAAGAACATGCTCTTTTAAGAGAAAAGATGGGTTTTCTTATTATTTGCATCTTTTAACTTATGTATTCAAGGGACCGCAAGATCATCGATATAGAATAGCAGCAAGGGTTACACTTGGATTTGCTCCTCCAGAAGTTGTCAGCATTCTTTGCAACGTCTATAGAATAGTAAGTTGTTTCAATTATTCTATTCACTTTATTATTTGCTTCTCATATTTAATATTAGTATTTTTTGTATTATATTGAATGCTCGTTATATTGATGGCAATGTCAAGATAGACAAAAACAATGTGTTGGTTTGCTGCCAAGGTTATTGGGTTGATTGAACAGAAGGAAGAACATGCTCTTTTACGAGTAAAGATCGTTTTTTCTTATTATCTACTTTTTTAAAATAAAGTAAAAACACAAGTTCAAAGAAGACCGCTTAAGATCATGGATAATCAATAGCAGTGAGAATTAAACTTGAATTCGCTCCTCCAAAAGTTGTTAGTATTATTTGCAACGTCTATAGAATAGTAAGATGTATCAATTTTTCTATTCATATTAATTATTTGCTTATTATTAATAAATTATACTATTACATGCTAGCTCATGTTTTAATATTGGTATTGCTTTATATTGTGTTTACAATTCCATGCAATGAGTTCATTTCATTAAATTAAGCACCTTTGTTTTGTTCGACTTCTTATGCTATAATACATCATCCATTATTAGAGTGTGTGTGGGTGTTTGGTTTCGTTTGATTTTTCAGGCCAAAAAAAAATTAGTTTAACTACCAACATATAACTCCAACTTTTTAAATTAAAATCCCCTTGAAACCCCCTTTGGTTTGAGTGCATATTAAGCCATGAGGAGAATCCTCCATGATCCATGGATCTCAAACGAGAAACCGTATGTGGCGCCTCTGCACCAAACAACCTTCGCAACCTTAGCGAATTGAAACATCTAAGTAGCTAAAGGAGGGGAAATCAACCAAGACTCCGCTGTAGTGGCGAGCGAAAGCAGAAGATTAGGCTTGGCGAGAAGGCAGTGAGCCTCACTCATCCGCAACCATTCTAGCTCGTGACCTGCTGAGTGCTGGTAAAAATCCTGCAACCTAATATGCCAACTAATCCTACAACCTAATATGCCAATTCTGGCAACTGTCGACACTATCCAAGAGGAGGATAGTTTGTATTGTTGGAGTTTGCATAAGGAAAACCATTTGATATAAATGGTCATATTGGGAAACTTACTAATTGTTCGAGTAAATTTCCAAACGAAAACAAGTGAAATAAAAACAGAAACAAATGAGTAGTTTTGTACATTGTATTAGTTGAATTTACAACTGATGTAGCTTACTGTTCTTGCTCCTGGAGCCCCTTTGCCAGTCCATAGGTTTCCCGACAGGAAAATCCAATGGATTTTTCTTGTTACTTGGACTCATTGTCATCATGGCAACAAACTCATCATAATCTATTTTCCCATCCTGCAGTGAAATTAAAAAAAAATTGAGGTCCAAGAGAACTTAGCCCATGGAAAAGCAAAGCCAACTTACATGATCTGTATCAACCTCTCTAATAATCTCTTCTATTTCTTCTATTCCCACTCCATGTTTTTCAAGGCCTTCATGAAGCTCCTCCATAGTAATATAGCTACAAATATTCAAACACATTTTTAAAATGAACTTATAACTTATGCAATATGGTACCAAAAACTGCGCAAGTGTACCCACCCACTGTCATCTGTGTCAAAATGCTGAAATGCAGCATATAAGTGATCCCCTTTCTCCATCTTGCTCAGCTGTATGGTAGCAGAAATGAATTCTAAGTAGTCTATAGTACCACTGTGATCAATATCGATCTGCAGAAACAATGCCATTAATCCAGTTCTCGAGCCACTGCAATAAACTCAAAGGTTGCACTCACCGAGTCCAAAATATCCTTCACTTCAGATTCTGCCAAGTTATACCCCTGCTTTGCCAAGGCAATCTTAAGCTCCTCAAAAGTTATAGAACCACTATTATCAACATCTATACTTTCAAACAAATCTTTCAAAGCCTTTATTTCATGTTCCTTTGAATTTGCCGCTACAATCTGAAAAATGTAGATGCGTGTATTATAAGGAACAAAGTAGATTGGAAGCATGTTTTTGTGAAAAACACAACTCGCTACACTACCTGCAATGCAGCTTTCTTCAGTTTGTTCGCAGCATTAAATTTTCTTATTCTTTTCACAGCTTCATTCAATAACATATCAGTTGCTGTTCCATCCTCCCTTAACCAAGGGTGCTCTGGCACATGAAATTTTTATACTAAAGCACTTTTATTAAGAATGCAATTTATTGCTCTCATAAAGTCCCAAGTTGCATGCTGGTGTTCTTACCGAGGGCTGCATTTGCTGTTATCCTTTTACTTGGGTTTCGATCCAACATCTTGCTGATCAAGTTCTTTGCTGCACTCGAGATAGATGGCCATGGCTCAGATTCAAAATCAAGATCTTCATATAAAATTGCCTTAAAAATCCCTTCTTCTGTCCCTGTAGCAACCTGAGGCTTATTGAGAAGCTGCTTAGCAGTAGGTGTATTTTGCACATATGTACCAACTTTAAAGAAAGACTTTAATTATGATAATAAACCTGCCCAGAAAGGTGGTACACCGCAAAGTAAGATATATAATATTACACCAGCACTCCACATATCAGCCTGAGGACCATAATTTCTACGGAGAACTTCAGGTGCGATGTAATAAGCACTACCAGCGGTGTCGTGCAGCAAAACTCCTGCAACATAGCTACACTTGCAGCTCAGCAACATGTGTATCAAACTTACAAAGCCAATTTCAGGAAATTTGCTTTTTATATATGAAAATGACCCTGACCAGGCATGACAAGTGTTGACAATCCAAAGTCTGTAGCCTTAAGAATTGCATTCTCATCCTTGCTAGTAAGTAAGAAGTTTTCTGGTTTCAGATCCCTATGCATAACACCACGAGCGTGGCAATGTTGCACAACCTTCACCATAACTCTGCAAGCATCTGCAGCTGCTTTTTCTGTATAATACCCTTTCTCAATAATGCGATCAAAAAGCTCCCCACCTGCACAAAGCTCCATGATAATATAAATGGCCTTTTCATCTTCATAAGTGCCTTTGAATTCCACAATGTTAGGATGCCCCGCAAGCCTTTGCATGATGATAACCTCGTTCTGTACTTCATCAAGCGTCATTCTTGGTGCGCAGTTTTCTTCTAGGAATGACCTTACAAAGCAAGATTTTCTCCTGTAACCTTATGAACACAAAGATACGTAACCCCATACTGTCCACGACCTAGTTCCCTGCCAAAGTTATATTCATTTCTAATGTTTTTATGGTTTCTAGAGATTGCCAATGATAAACGCTGCTTCTTATCTCGAGGTACATCTGCTGGATACTGCTTCGTGTTTTTAGAAGGCTGTTGTTTAGAATGTTGTTTTGCAACCTTTTGAGAGGCCATATCCAGAGCAAGGACATCCAGTTCACGTATAGGAGGACATGGTGCATCACCACAAGGGCCACTAATTGAATGTTTGCAATTCGCAGAATCAACAGCAGAAATAGATGAACTAACCTCGATTGAATCCGCATTTTGGTAACTGATATCAGAACGACTGGGAACCAATTTGGTACCACGTCTACCGCCGCTCAAGCAACTCATGCATTTCCCCATTTAAATGAAACCCATAGAAGATCATCCTCCATCTCCAAAATTCAGCACCAAAATTTGTGTAACGACACCGTTAGGCATCCTCGTTAGAGTGTGCCATATCGCATGCTGCACATCGTATAGAAAATGTAACCTCTTTCAAATTGAATTCTTGATGACTGTATTACCGCATGGCACCAGAATCCAGCAGCAAGGTATGTAGATAAAAATGTGGATTGACTACCATTGTTGTCCTAAATAGTCACCGCAAATTCTCACTAGAGCACTATGTTATATAATGTGTCAGTGCCCAACCTCCTAGCAAAGGGGAACATTTTGGTCCTTCAAATTCCAATAATCAATGTAAAAGAGTCATAACCATATGCTGGTGCATTGAGTTCAAATTGTTCCTTCTTATTTGACGCATTGGAGGCAGCCAGCAACTTAAGAGACATACCGACTGGCATACCTTTGTGTTGACGAATTAAAGCCATAGACTGTATAATTGCCATATAAAGGCTAGCACCAGAGAAATTATCACTCAGGCCCTGTTCATCGGATAAAACTTTTAATCATGTCATGCAGAGATTTTTACTAAAGAATGTATTGCACATGCCTTTGCAGCCAGAGGTCTTTGCTAAATAATGCATTGCACATGCCTTTGCAGCTAGAACTGACGCCATCACATCTAAACATCAATCTGTACAGATTACAGAGCAAACTCTGGCAAATAGACATGTTGGTCCATACCAAAGTGAGAACCCGAAATGCAAATGGCATGGCAAGGTAGGAAATCACGTCTCAAATGCCAGAACGTCATTATTCTGTGATGCCGGAAACTATGATCTTGAATACGATCTTAATTAAAGCTGGGCAAAGCTACGATGAATAGGAGCTAAGGAAACCCTGATTTGCGTGGTGGAGCATCTTCTAATCCAACTATAGGCAACGATCCATACCTTTGTGAAGCCTCTTCTGATCTAACCTAGGCGATGGTCCAGAACGGCCATTGAATTTTGAAAACAGTCTACTCTAGATCATGATCGAATGGCTTAAGCCACATCAATTGAAATTATCCTGTGATGCCGGGAACTATGATCTTGATTAAGGCTGAAATAGAGCTACGATAAATACGAGCTCAGAAAACCCTGGTTTACCTTTGTGGAGCATCATAAGGCGTCGATCCATACCTTTGTGGAGCATCTCTACTCTAACCTAGGCGATGATCATGATCAAATGATAACCAACTCACATTTTTGCCACGTGGATATACCAGCCAACAACATAAGGGGCCACTCATCACTTGTGCTAAAAATATCAAGTATACAAATTAAATTAGGGTGAAATCACATTATAGGGATGGATATAACGTGACGTGGCAGGGAAGGGTAGCCTCAGGATGTTGAATTCACCTGAATCGTATCACACCAAGAACAAAAAGAAGGAAGCCACGCAAAGGCGCCCACGGTAGGCGAACTCCCCGGCAAGATCAAAGCGCACCCACCCTATCACACCAAGCGTGCCTAAATCGACTCACCCTTGAATTTTGGGCCGGAAAAGGGAGGCTGTCAGATCTTTTTTGGCGGTGGCCACGTCGACTAGTTCACGTAAAAACAGTTTAGATAAAATTTTGCTTGTGCGTCTAGTAGCACCATGCCACGTGGCACACATTCAAACCATGAATGTGAACACTTTTTCTGAATTTCTTCCTGTGGCCGCGTTTCTTGGCTGCTTCAACTATTTTACCCACAGATCAGAGATTTACCCCGCATTCTCAGAAGTTTACCAATGATTTTGAAGATCTACCCGCATTCTAAGGAGTTTATCAATGATTACGAAGAGTTTTCTTGTCGCGAATTTTATCTAAAAGCTGTTTTTCGCGTTATAAAAATGTTGCTTAAAGCAACATTTTGCAACATTCTTATATGTGTAATCAGGAGCCTTTGGCATCGAGAAAAGAGGCGCCAAGCCTTGCCGTAAAAAAGAGAAAAAAAAAGAGAAATTTGACCATTGAGCTAATTCAATTTTCTATCAAAGGGGTCTACACAAGCTACCGCAACTTCTCCTACAATTCTGCCAAGTATGATTTTTCAAAGATGAATTGATGAGCAAAATATCTCAATTTGCTGACATTTTCCTTGGAAGGTGCTTCCTCATGGGAAGGCTACTAAACTTCTTGGTATACCTGTGGGTATTCATATTTCTACCTCTGATGCTTGGGATATTATCATTGAAGGGTTACGTAAGCATTTGTTTTGGTGGAATACTGCTAAGCTCTCTCTGCCAGCGCGAATAACTGTTGCTAAGTATGTTTTAAGTAATTCCCATGTCTATATGGCCTCTGCCCTTCTGGCTTCTCAGTCAAAATTTTAGGTGATTGTTACGATTGTCCGTAACTTCATTTGGGGTGGGACTGAGGAGTATGATGTGGTCAAGGTTGCATGGTCCAAATGCACCAAGCCAAAATTTGCAGGTGGTTTGGGTATGACAGACTTCCATTTGCAGAGTAAGATTCTAATTTCTAAATTCATTTGGAGGATCCTTAAGGATATGGTTGACTCACACGGAGTGCGGTTGGTGAAGCTTGATCACTTGCACATTGTGTTCCTTTTGGGAAAGCTTCATTAAAACCGCTTCTTCCTTGGAGTCTCTTTTATCGGCTATGCCCTTTTCCTAATGCCTCTCCTTTTTTTGAAAGGCTTGTTGGAGTCATGGGAGGCGATCACGGACCCTATTTCCAGATTGATCTTGTTGCATGCCATCAATTTGAATGCCCCTTGTTGGTGGATACCGTGGAAAATAATCTTCCACTTTGTGCCTCGGTTCATCCATTAACTCAACGCGGTATTTGGAGGTTAGCGGGAATCTTGGTGGTTGTGGCGTGGTATGATTACGGCGATTAGCGACATGGCAAATCTTTCAAACAAAATTCTCATTGTCTCGATGGGACGGACCTATTTGGCAAAAGGTTGCTAGTACTCGCCATTGGTTGCTCGGATGCTATTGAAGGGTGCATGTGGGTTTCCCACGGAGGTATTCATGAGCATAGGCTTGTGAATTCTATGTATAGGTCGCTTGACAATAGTGATATCCTTCCGCCATCCACTAGGTGGTCCCTTGACTTTCACCTCCTAATTGGAGGCATTATGTGGACTTGGGCTTGGGATAAACTACTCCATCCCTAAGGTGGGCGTGCTTTGGTGGTAGGTTCTTCACGGATGTCCTCGTGTGAGCGTGCTTGTCCACGAGATTTGATCCTCGAGTGTGCACTTTCCGCCCCTAATGCAAGCAAAGGGACGAGACCATTGAGCATTGTTTCTTTTTTATGTGTTCATCTCGGCTGTTTGGTCTTGGTCGCTTTCTCTTTTCATGTGACATTGACAAGTCGCCAAGTGCTTACGGTACGTCTATCAGATTCTTGGAATAAGTTCTTGAGCCAAGCATTTCATTTAGCATCGGGATGGTTGTTATGGTCCATCACGAGGCCTTGAAGACTATCTATCTTTCGGGGGTTTGGATATTCCTCTGCGGGTGTCTTCCAAGGCGCACAAGCTAAATTGTTAAGGCTTACCATTGCTCTTCGCTTGCTCGCCAAAGCGGCGGTTGATATTTGAATCCTATTTGAGTGTGTTGTCTTATGCATAGAATTTTGGTGGTTCTACTCGATTGGATCATGATTATCCTCGAGACTTTATTCCGCCCTGCATTTGTATTTTGCTTTTGGCTTGGAGTTTCAATAAAGTTTGTCGTCCTTCAAAAAAAAAAATTAGCGACATTTTAATGCTTCTCTTATTTTTTCCCTTGCATTTTATTCTTTCGGATGTTTCTCTATTTTTGTTTGTATCTAGTGTAAATAGCTTATATTACAAGTTCCATGTTCCTTTTGTCTAGCTAGAGGCTAGCTAGCGGGGAGGATGTTCGATGCACCCAAAATAATGAAATTCAAATTCTTCATTTTCTATGAAGCCTCACGAAAACAATCGTCTTCATCATGTTAGAACGACACGGAAGCCGTCTCAAGGTAATTTATGTAAATTGCATATGTGCTTTGCTTTTATTTTGTTTTGCTAGACATGTGATTCTCTTCCCTGGCCTGTAAGATTCAACATAACATCAGGTGTTGCAAAGGGTCTGGCTTATATGCACCATGAATGCACAGACAAAATCCTTCACCTAGACCCTAATCATTAAAATATACCCCTCGATTCAAAATTACGGCTGCGGTTTTCAAAGTATACAGTGAGTTCAACTAAGGGACAAACACCACAAAACTGCAAGATTACATAAAAATTGGATGCTACTATGGATTTTATAGTTTTGCCCATCTGAACAAAAGAGATATAGAAGAGCTTCTTAAGTCTGTCCCATTACTATTCAAGCAATGCCAATTACAATGGTTCAGAGCATTTCTTTTTACATTTTTCTTCTTTCATGAAATTTGAATATCATGGAAATATCTTCTGTTGTTAATCTGCAACACAATGGCAATGCAAGCTTTGAAAGTGGTGGATAAAAAATCTGTTTCGTGGGCGCTCTGCTACTACGGCATCCCCAACTTCCTCTGTTTTTGTGGGCACTAGTCTGATCAATCTTTGCTATTCTCTGCCAGCTCCAGTTTTGGGTTGACAAATGCCTCTATTTTAGTCGGATTAAGCTATACTTTTGGGTAGTTTTTCGGATTAATCTCTTCTATTCTACCATAGACGAGTTTCTATGTTTTGGGTCTTCGTGGGGGATTAATGCCATACAGGCGATAAATTTCTCTGTTTTTGGGGCCGAATCTTGTTGGGCGGATTATATAGCGATAAAAACTCTGCATTTGGGGATTAAAACCATTGTAATGCTATTCGGCACTACCAACTGCTTTCGATTCATGAGTTGGCGGCTTTAAATTTTCTGTTTGTGTTGGAAATTCTTAACGTAACAAAAGCATATTTTTAACAACTGCAGCGAGAGACAATCATATATGCACAGGAGGCATAACTTTGCTCACTTGTCGCTTTGTTTCCACGCCCAACCAAAAACGAGCTTCTGAGATCAATAGATATGAAAAAAGTATACAATCTTTGGGAAATAGAGCGGTGAAAACCCTAAAAAACGGAACTAGAAATCGATGTTTTTTTCTCGAACTCCTAGCCAAACATCAACAAATCAAATACCTTTGGCAAGAGCTCTCGAGAGAGCTTTCGAGCGGCGATTTTGTGAGAAACCGAGTATGAACCAAAAGTGGAGATGCGAGGATGTGAATATGTGGTTTTGTCATGGAACTATTCAAACACATTCAAAGCATACGTACCTTGAGAAAGACCTCGGAGAGGCTTTCCAAAAGCAAAAATTCCAGCTAAGGCGGAGTTTTAATTTGCCGATATCTGATAAAAATGTATGGATAGCACCACGAAGCGCTTGGGGATTTTTGGGCCCTCGATTTGCAACACGAAAATTATGTTTTCGATGTGGAAAGATTACTCAAACATATGCAAATTACATACCTACATCGGAAAGAGCTTTGAGATGAATTTCCAGCGCCAACAAATTTCAGTCGATCTAGAGGCTAGAAGGTGTAGAACAGGCAATGTCAAGGACTTACTTGTAATCTCGATCTTTCCTCCACTCCAGATAGATAGACAACTTCAAAACCGAGATAGATCAGAAGACCCTATGGAGGAAAAGGAAAGAGCATACAGAAAAACCCTCCATATAAGCTAGAATAATGAATTGAGCTAGAGCTGGCCCAATCCGTGCCGGATGGAATTTCTCTTGGACGATGTGAACCAAGTAAAGAATATAAAATGGACCACAACGGAAAATGGATTGTCCTCATTAGCATATGATATGATGGAGTCACCAGTCTCATTTCACATCCTATTATGTATCATATGCTTGAATGATCCACGGGAGATGGAATTGCATGTGTATATGGATCGAACTAGATTTTAAGCCGAGGAACTAGTTGAGTTTGCTGGTGGTGCGAAGGGATTCATTTGTGCACAAATATCTAGCACAATAATAGGGGTTCCGTTCGTATTTTTATATGTTTTTTCCATAAGGTTTTATTATGACTTGGAGGTTGTATTGCAAGTGAACTAATAACCAGCACATCTAGAGTGCCCATACACTCGCATTAGTCCTAATCATTTGCTTTAATAAATAAGATCCATGCATTTTGTTTTGCTATGTATTTTTTGTTTTTGGTATGCAAAGTTCAAAAAAAATATTTTAGGATATAGCAAGAGGTTGCATACATTGAAACAGGGCCTGCAACGCTATTGATGTACCCGTTCGCCCTATGAAAAGGTGCGAGACTCATTGTCTCGATTCAGCGGTGTACATCATTTCCAAATTGAGACAAAGCGGATGGATTGGGGAGCCCGGTGGGGCCGGGCTTTGTCGATCTTTGCCAAATGGGAGCTATTAAGAATGAATACCATACCCTCCAAGCTTTTTGGCGTATGATCAAGTTCGCACGCGCTATGTTGAGTTGTTCAAGTCGGCTAGATCTTTGGGATCATACCTTCGAGGAGGTCATGGATGTGGAGGATCAGCTATATCCCCAGACACGCGCCTGATTTGTATATGTGTCACACACGCACGTGCACGCGTGCGCACACACACAAGTTATTTAATACGTCCTGCAACATTTCTAAAAAAATTTCCATTTTTGGTAACCTTAATATGAAAAAAGAAAGCATATATTTAATAATGGAAGTGTGGAGAGTTGGCTAAGGGGTTTCTCTAGGATGATGAAATTATTGGTTCAAACCCACTTTTAATACAAAATTTTTGACTAAAACTTATGAGAATTCCTTGGGTTCTTTTAGATTTCGTGAGATACCTTTAGATTCTATCAAGATTCTCTTAGGGTTTCTAAGGCTTCATGAAGATTTCTTTAGATTTGCATAGATTCCTCTATGTTGTATGAGATTTCCTTAGGTTTCATAAGATTCCTTTATTCTAGAATGTTCTAGAACCTGGTAGAATGTTGTAGACCATTCCAGAACCTTTTTGGAGGTTCTAGACCATTCTAAAGGATTCCAGAACCATCTAGAAGTTCTAGAACTTTCTAGAGGCCTCTTGAATTTTCTATAACATAACACAATTATTTGGAATATCCTAGAACATTCTAGAGCGCTCTAGAACTGTTTAGCCAAGAACCAAAATGGCCATCCTCATCTGGATAGCCTAGACTCTTTTTTGCATCTATGCATGTGGGATATATGTGCATGCCCTAAATTCTAGAACAATCTTCAAAATTGTATAACCATTAGGGTTTCATGTAACCTTAACAAGAGAAAAGCAAATATATTGAAGAATGGAAGTGTTCAGAGTTGGAGGTTGGTGTGGGGATAATGAGGTCAGGGGTTCAATATCCTTTTAGTATAAAAAAATTTGCTATAGAGTGGAAGATCCCCAAACAAACAGATATAACTAAATATAACTAATTCTTTTAGAGGCCTGCTTGTCCTGACAAACAGATGCATCATAACCATTGAACTATCAACGATAGTAAAACCCAATGGCTGAGATTGAACGAGACACCTTAAAATAGAAGTCCCTAAGAATAATAAATGTTGAAAAGTCCATAAAAATAGTACTTTGTGAGTGGAATATAGAAATGTAGGGGAATTTTCATAAAATCCGATGGAACCTTATAAAACCTAGGGGAATCTCATAAAATCTAATGAAATGTAAAATAATCTTAGAGAATCTAAGGGTACCTTCATTGAACCGAAAAAAATTTAAGGGAATTTTCATAGAATCTAAGGGAATCTCACAAAATGTAAGATAATCTGAGAGAATCTAATGGAATCTCGTAAAATTAAGAGAATTTAAGTTCTTAAGCACCTCAACCTAAAGAATAGTTACTTTTGAAAAGTCTCTAAAAATAGTAAGCTTTTAGCCGGAATTTAAGAGAATCTCATAAAATGTAAGGAAATCTAAAGGAAAATGTTCATAAACTCTTAGAAAAGTCCCTAAAAATAGTAATTTTTAGCCGAAAAATCATAGGAATCTCACAAAATGTAAGGAAATGTAAGGGAGAATGTTCATAAACTCTTAGAACACTGGAACATGGACAGGCTAGAACATGCACACAATAGAACATGCACCGTAGGATCGATTAAAGACTTGTTGGGTTGGTGTAAAAGTGGGGGCGGTGAGTAGCAAGATTCTTAACATTTGGGGTTACACGTCGATCCTATTTCTAACATTTAGATTGAGCTTGCAATGTTTCAAAACTTTACGGTGCCTACCCATAAGCATCTAGAACATGCCAAAACTTTGCCTTTTTGCATTCTTTCAAGAAAACTTTCTACTTTTTTACTGAGGTGCTTATCCACGAGCACCTAGAACATTCTAGAACTATCTAAAATATTCTATTTTCGGTTCTTACAATTTTTCAGAAAAACTCCCTAGTTTTAAACTGTGGTGCTTATTCATTAGCATCTAGAACATTCTAGAACTATCTAAAACATCCTATTTTGAGCTTTTTAATGTTCAATAAGACTTTATATTTCTAGACTAATTTACTATTCTTGGCATTAGACTGAGGTGCCTACCCATGAGCATCTAGAACATCTCAAAATATTCTATTTTGGTTGTTTGTAAAATTTCAAAAACTTTCTATTTTTGACCGAGAAATGCTTGTTTGTTAGTATCACGGAACATTATACTTTGCACGTTTTTGTATTCGTTCAAAAAAACTTTCTATTTGTTTACTGAGGTGCTTATCTATGAGTATATTTAACGTTCCTAACCGACATGCCCTTAGCCAATTGGGCAAAACCGTCTAGACGTTTATGAGTAGTCGCTTCTACCCATTATGCCGGTGTCTCGGGAACGCTCCAGGGGTTCCATTATGCCGGTGTCTCGGGAACGCTCCAGGGGTTCGAATACTCGAGCGGTCTACCATGGGCCTGTTACAATCTCTCCCACTGGAACTATGCTCCTCGAGCATCCAAGTCTATACCATGTCACAATGATTACTAAGTCTTTGCAAATTACCCATGCATATAGGCTCCCATAAAGATTCGAACTCGAGACCTGTTCTGATACCAACTGTGACGTTCCTAACCAACATGCCCTTAGCCAACTGGGTAAAACCGTCTAGACGTTTATGAGTAGTCGCTTCTACCCATTTATGCCGGTGTCTCGGGAACGCCCCACAGGCATATTCAAGGTTCGAATGCTCGAGCAGTCTACCATGAGCTCGTTACAGTATCTAGAACATTCTAGAACTATCTACAATATCTTATTTTGAGTTCTTGCAATTTTTCAAAAAAACTTTCTATTTTTAAACTGGAGTGCTTATCCATGAGCATCTAGAACTATGTAGAACATCGTATTTTGAACTTTTGCAAGTTTCAATAAAACTTTCAATTTTTAGATTAATTTACCTTGCTTAGCAACTTCTATTTTAAAATAGGGTGATTATCCATGCTTGTTGATCAATCAAAGCTCATTCTAGAACTTTTCTAGAAATATCTAAAACATTCTAGAATGTTCTAGAAATTTGTAGAGCATTCTAGAACTAGAGTATTCTATAATGTTCTAGAGCCATCTAGAAGGTTCTCGAACATTCTACTTTCTAGCTAAGAATCAGAATGTCCATAATCATGTGGATCGCCTTCTTATATACTGGTAAATGAGGCTTTTTTTCGCATCTATGCATGTGGGATATTTGTGCATGCACTAGATTCTAAAACAATCTTAAACATTCTAGAAACATTCGGATTTCAAATATCCTTTAAGTATAAATAAAAAAATATTTTTTTTTACTGAAATAATGCGTGATCTAGTGGTTAAAACTGGGGGCTTGGGAAGTCAAATCCTCCCAACAACATAGAACTTTTTAAAAGCCTCTCCTTAAGGTCCGAGCATGCAATGTGGACCGTAGGATCTTGATCCCAATCAATGGTCGAGATCGCGCCATGTGACACATCTACCAGCTCGATGATCAAGATCGAAATCAATGTGGATCGTAGGATCGTCCACCTCAGCTTAACTGACGGTCTAGATGCGCCCAAATTTTTCAATTACAACCATTCAATCTGGATCATCCACCTCATCTCAACTGATGATCAGATCACCCTAAATATATCAATCTCCATCAGGAAATCTGGGCTGCCCATCTGGGCTTTCGACGGCCAGGATCGCAATTTATATAAGCAAACACGAGCCTGATATACAAGTGATATTTGTATATCTCTTATCTATATACAATTATATTTGTGTGTAGATGTGTGTAGACAGTTTGATCTCGGCCGTCCATCTTAGATCTGGACGGCCCACGTGAAGCCCCCAAATAACCCACTTTAAATGACCCCTTTATTTGGGGCTTTTGATCACGTCCGTTGGATGTGCAGATCAATGGCCGAGATTTAGGCCATATGAGACCCCCTTTTTCTAGAGAAAGCCTTATTTCTAGAGATTTTGCTGTCGCTCTCTGGACCGTCCATCTCGGATCTGGACGGTTCACAACAAAAGCCCCAATTTGACCCCTTTATTTGGGGCTTCTGTGACGTCGGATCTGGTGAAGTTGGGATGTTGAACGACCTCCGGGAGTGCGCACATCTCTAGCTCGAATTTTTTCTATACTACATTAGCTTTCCGGCTTAATTCTTCTCAGGTGATTCTCATTTTTTGCCATCTCGTTCTCTTTTGATTCGAATTGTGTTTAAGCTTGCCGGATTTGAGTTGGGTATCTCTAATTTGGGTTCACAAAATTGTTTTTTTCCTTTCTTTTGCTTACGGTAGCCCAATTACTTACAGAATTACGGGCTTTTGTCTCTGGGCATGGATTTTTTGTATGAAAGCAAGAATCGCCTTTGAATTTGTAGAAACCGGATGCCATTCCGAGGCAAGGTCTCTTCTTTTGCCATGTGCCATCTCTTCTTCATTTGAGCTCCTCCGACCATCTGTTCTTGCAAGGCGGGTTCTGGCATTTTTTCGACCCTTGCTTTGTATTTTTGTGATGTGGTGCTCTGGATACTGTCCACAGATCTGCAGATCAGCTGGTTACTAGGTTTTAGTATCTCGTTGGAGCTTGAGCAAGATCTGAGATATGTTATATGTGGTAGATTAGTCAGAGCAGTTTAGTGTTGGGACATCACACCTTAGTACTAGGTCGACCTTAAGAACCAGTCTCTCTAACATCCATGCATTTAGTTGATATTTTTATTTTATGTCTAGGGTTGGCATTTCCTTTGAAGTTATTGGATTGGAGCTCTTGGTTGGCAAAATCGTGGTATACTGAATGTCCTCCCATTTATGTTCTTTATGCATGGAAGAGATGGATATAACAGATCGGCATTTGAAGCCCTTCCATTGTGGTTACCAGGTAAATATTAGTCTGTGGTGTTTATTTCTGGGGAGAATTTTAAACGGGTGTTTATTTAGAAAATGTAGTTTATGTTGTTTAATTAGTTAGTGATTGACAAGATTTTTTAAAACGGATACTGATTCAAAAGGTGGTCTAGCTTTAGTGGAGCTTTCAAGGACTGGCTAAATAAACCACAGCATACATGAAGTTTAGAAATCTGACCTTTATATTGACTTAATTCTTATCTGAATCACACTTCCAACAGTTATTGG
Organism: Isoetes taiwanensis; assembly: GCA_021234155.1. Lineage (NCBI taxonomy): Eukaryota > Viridiplantae > Streptophyta > Lycopodiopsida > Isoetales > Isoetaceae > Isoetes > Isoetes taiwanensis. Next base: position 28,489,865 of record JAJEKV010000005.1, read on the forward strand.
GAATCCTTGCAGAAATGACACCAATAGGAAATTCTTCACAACAGATATTGTCTTTTCAATATTTAAGCTTGCAAAATAGGAAGACCTGGATATTGGGTTTGCAAATGGAAGCGTAACATGTTTTTGTGACTCATTTTTGTATGGGGCTGGAATGGATGCATTGCACAGAGATGTAGAAGCAGAGCACGGGCGACAGCTCCATTATGGTTTGTTAACCGACCTAGCCTGCCATTAGACTCTTGCTTGTCTCTTGATTATTTACCTTGGTTACTTATTATCTTTCTTAGTTTTTGCAGACCCTGCTCTACATGCCATTTGCACATTACTAACATGGAGGAAATCTACAGGTACATTTTCTAAATTATGTATCCATCTCTAGTTGGAGCTTGCTTGATTCTTTGCGTGACTTCTCAACTACAAACATGGGCATAACTCCCAAATTGAAGCTCTGTTTTATGCACAGCAACATCCATTGGAAAGGTCACTGGAAGGTCCACAATTGATGCTAGGCGTCCATTTTCCAAATTCCTAGCAGAAATGGGCCAAAACTGTGCCAAATCAGGCAATGTCTTTGCTGCCACAGTTTTACAGTTGGGTAGACATATGGCCATAACTCCAAAATTTAAGCTCTGTTTTATGCACAGGAACATCCATTGGAAAGGTCACTGGAAGATCCACAATTGATGCTAGGCATCCATTTTCCAAATTCTTAGCATAAATGGGCTAAAACAGTGCCAAATGATCTAATGTCTTCGCTTGGCTCAGAACAGCAGCTGAGGTATATGAAAACATATTAGCCCTGGACTCCAAGATTTTTCTTTGAATTTTATTATTCTCTTCTATCTGCAGATCCTCTTGGAGCAACATATATCAGAAGGTTTTTTTCCTTCAAGGTTGTACTTATGTTAACTTTGCGGAATCTGTCAGAGAGACTACTGATTGAGCCACATGATTAACTGCAATATATAATGCAACTCTGCCTTAAGGTACAAAATTGGGATGGTAACATGTATTTGAGACTTTCCGAGGTGCTTATGTTGTGCTGGAATATGCAGTGATGGATCCAATGTCCAGGGTTCCGTTTACGTTCTAGCTTTTATTAATGTAGATATGTTTATGTTCTAGCTTTTATTAATGTAGATGGCAGATGTTTGTCTTCAAAATTGTGTTGTCAATCCAAATGTGAGGTTTATTAACCCAGTAATTCGGAGATTTTACTCTGCAACCGTTGAATTTCATGCAGGACATTTCTCCTCGGCTAGTTTTCAAGCACGTGAGTGCTTCAAAATTTTAAATTTTGCTCTGTTCTGTGGCTCGAACAAGATTTACCATACTGGTATTTAAATATAATATGCTGGATTTAAACCTCTTTTAGATAAAGTCTGTTCGGGCATAATGACTCAGAATGAGCATTAAATGCCATGATAGTTTCTTTCAGGGTTCAAAAAACTCCGCAGCCTTCACCAGATAATTTTCCTTCACCAGATAATTTTCCGCCTACATAAAATATGTACCGGATATATTCATAACAAGATACAAATATACCGGATTTTACATTAAACAACGTTTTTTTCTATCGGATTTTTTCCTGCATCCAAAATTTTAGACCAGCAATTTCTAAAGTGGACCAGACAAACAAAGGGTTTATCCAGGTATTTTTTGAACCCTGGTTTCTTTGATGGCAATCCGCTGAATAATTTCTCATTTGCCAATACTCCATTCTGTGAAGGTTGCTTCAGAAAGAAATATCATGAATCCAAATCTATTACCATATGCAACCCTGGTTCGTTTTGTGATGTATTTTATTGTGGCTTATTTAACAAAGTAGTAGACCTTTCTTTTACGTGATCACGTAGATTCGGTCGGGGCATGCAATGATCATATATGATAAAATTTGGATGGCATAGTTATGGTGGAATGTTTACTTATTGCTATATGAAAAATTGATATCTTTTGCGAGAGTTTATCCGGGCACACAAGTGTTGTTGAATCTGTGGCTTTTGATGTAGCAGAGGATAACCAGACCCCTTGGAACATCGTGCTTCACATGCCATGCTGCTCTAGCTCCACGTAACCTAGGAAAGGTAAAGAGAATTAAGTTTTTGGGGATATTATTGTTCTAGAGTTGCTTCATGAGTTCTTTCCAATTGTTGCCATGGAGTGCATGCATGCAATAAAAATCAGAATGGTGTCGCGATAGCGGGACCATTATCTAGCATGCAAAATTGCGGGGCATTACGCCTATAGCTTATCGTGCCAAAATAGTCAAGTATGCGAAAATTTTTGCTTTCGGCATATTCTTAGACCAAAACATTTGTTTAAGATATATTGAGCATGTTGTGCATTTGAGATTACAAATTAAATTGTTGTATTTGAGATTACAAATTAAATTGTTGTTGGAAGTTAAAGCGATTGCCTTATGGAAACCAGACATGGAATCGAGAGATAAAGCAAGTAAAGCTTTTGATCTCTTCCGACATGATTGACATGATTTACTCTTAAATAAAGAAGTAAGTTAAGTCGACGATCTTGAAGTAGTTTACACTAGAAGCCATTAATCATGAAATGAAATTTCAAGCAGTTGGAAGATGGTGATACACTATGAATTGTGTTGCGGGCATGTTCTATTAGTAACAACATTGATGGCAAGAAGGCGTTGAAAAAACCTCAATGACATATGATTGCATTCCACAATCACCACGGCTGACTAAGGGGATTGCCATTTGCATTCCATTTGAGTGAATTTGTCTAAACGAATCGGTTGGCGGATGCTAAATGATAATTTAGATTTGAATGCGGAGATAGGGCTTATTCTTATCAAATCTTGCAACAGAGCTCCTCTTTGTAGGGCAGCCTAGATCGGGCCACAAAGATAAGAGGCGATATCCGCCATTAATTTTTCATGGCGTGACAACCATCCGCTAGGGGCGGGCTTTGCATATCAGATTTTGGAGTTCTTCTCAAAGTGTGCATTAATATCTTCAAACATGTTGGCGTATCCCACTTGGTGCGGTTAGTGATTATTCACGCCTAAATTGAATTAACCTTTGTGGCGATTGATTGAGATATGGATTGGGTACTTCTTGAAGGGAGATTGACAGCGGCGGTCGGGCATTATATTTTGAATCAACTGGGGTTGTATCTTATGATAAGCCCAAAAGTACGATCTGTCGGTGATGTTATGCAAATGTTGGCATTTTCCTTTGTCATAATTTTTATTCGACATGTTTTTACGTGGAATAGCTCTATTTGGCCACTCTATGAAGGATTTTTCACTTTTTGCTTTGATTAGTGATGGCTTTCTCTTGCTTTCAAGCCAATGTATTCTAAGCGGGCCGATTCATTTATGGCTCAAAAGCCTAAAGCTTTACATCGAAATGTAATTTGCGGTTTTGATTGAGGTTTGCCCATTGACATTTCATAGCTCCTCTTAGGGTTTTCTGGAGTCTTTAAGCATTGATCTATTACGAGGATGTTGGGAACAATTGTTTATTTCTAAACCCTTAGTCCTTTATCTTTTTGGTTATTACGAGGGATGTAAATTTGAATCGAGATAACCCAAACCATGCTTTAATGTCAGTTACCTTAAGGCAAAGATATGTTCTCTACCCTTTATTTTTAAGCCTTACTTTAAGGTAGTTATCTCAAGGCAAAATGAGAACTATTTATTTTCTTACCTTTACTGCCCATTATCTTAAACCTTCAATTGAGCTTTGGTTTTTGCAATTCAAGGCTAAAGCTGTTTGATGCATTGTGTATTTCATGGATAAGGATAAGAAAACAATATTCTACGAAAAAATACCTTTCATATATGCATTGTTTGTTTAGAAAAATGGTCTTACAACATGTTCCATATGTATCACTTCTATGGATAAATCCTTATTATTGCTAAATCCTCGGGCCAGGATAAACACAAAATATATGAATGAAATTTGACCACCTTAAAATAGATTGAACGAGACACCTTAAAATAGAAGTCCCTAAGAATAATAAATGTTGAAAAGTCCATAAAAATAGTACTTTGTGAGTGGAATATAGAAATGTAGGGGAATTTTCATAAAATCCGATGGAAACTTATAAAACCTAGGGGAATCTCATAAAATGTAATGAAATGTAAAATAATCTTAGAGAATCTAAGGGTACCTTCATTGAACCGAAAAAAATTTAAGGGAATTTTCATAGAATCTAAGGGAATCTCACAAAATGTAAGATAATCTTAGAGAATCTAATGGAATCTCGTAAAATTAAGAGAATTTAAGTTCTTAAGCACCTCAACCTAAAGAATAGTAACTTTTGAAAAGTCTCTAAAAATAGTAAGTTTTTGGCCGGAATTTAAGAGAATCTCATAAAATGTAAGGAAATCTAAAGGAAAATGTTCATAAACTCTTAGAAAAGTCCCTAAAAATAGTAATTTTTAGCCGAAAAATCATAGGAATCTCACAAAATGTAAGGAAATGTAAGGGAGAATGTTCATAAACTCTTAGAACACTGGAACATGGACAGGCTAGAACATGCACACACTAGAACATGCACCGTAGGATCGATTAAAGACTTGTTGGGTTGGTGTAAAGTGGGGCAGGTGAGTAGCAAGATTCTTAACATTTGGGGTTACGATCGATCCTATTTCTAACATTTAGATTGAGCTTGCAATGTTCCAAAAACTTTCTGATTGCCTACCCATAAGCATCTAGAACATGCCAAAACTTTCTACTTTGATTATTTGTAAAATTTCAAAGACTTTTTATTTTTGAATTTGAAGTTTGGTTGCTAGAAGATTCTACTTTGCCTTTTACATTCTTTCAAGAAAACTTTCTACTTTTTCTTGAGGTGCTTATCCACGAGCACCTAGAACATTCTAGAACTATCTAAAATATTCTATTTCGAAGTTCTTACAATTTTTCGGAAAAACTCCTATTTTTTAAAGCTGTGGTGCTTATTCATTAGCATCTAGAACATTCTAGAACTATCTAAAACATCCTATTTTGAGCTTTTTCATGTTCAATAAGACTTTATATTTCTAGACTAATTTACTATTCTTGGCATTAGACTGAGGTGCCACTCGTTTGGTTGAGAGATCGCTATTCATTGCGAAGTTCTTCTTCGGCTTCTCATTGGTGCTTTCTCATCTCTCAACAGGTTCCCTTATATTTTTCTATGATCTTATCTGAGGAGGAGGGCTTCTTCTTGCATGAGTTGACCTTTCCTGGCAGTTCTTAGCCTATTTTCTAACCTCTTCTATCTTATCCTTTTGTCATGCGTAGGACAATCCTTTCGATCTATGACTTGGATCTAGTTTGTCGGAATTTAGAAGTTCTCTAGTATCGGGCGGGATGTTGTTGTATCTTGCGAGTCGCAACACAACAATGCATTTGATCCAAGTAGCGCATTGAGATTCTCGAGCAAGACGATCATCCATGCATTGCATGCATTTTTTGGCCACTTATCTAGTTAGAAGATCACTATTCATTGTGGAGTTCTTCTTCAGCTTCTCATTGGCGTTTTTATCTTTCAGCAATTCCATTGTTTCCTACTCTTCGTCCCTTAAATTTATTTATTTATTTATTTATTTATTTATTTATTTATTTATTTATTTATTTATTTATTTTGAACAAGAAGCAAAAAGTTTATAACCAATAGGGAAAAAGCACAACATGAATGTTTCTCATCTAGTTGTGAAGTATAAAAAGATGTTGCTGGAACATGAACCTGAGGCACTGTGTACTTACTCCATAATAGATAAATAAAAGGAGATATGGCTCTGCTCAAGGGACTAACCACATTCGACGTGTAATGGAGTTACATTAGATGTGACTACTATAATGTCGGGGGAGTTTGAAGTTGTATCCTCGACCTATGGCAGGACAATGTTATCTTCGACCAAATCAGCCCATTAAAGTGGAGGAAAACAACCATATGCAATTGGAGGGGCAGACTCACGTAAAGCAATTGGGAGGAGAGCTGGGATACAGAGGTATTAGAACCCCTAGCTGACAAAGAGCAAATGGATGTTTAGCTAGAGGGTGGATGCCACGACGATCAATATTTATGTACTACCCACAAACCTCTTCAACTTGCTCTTGTGATCTATGAATCTCATCTAGCCTTTGCCTCTGTTGATCTTGTAGCGGAGGAGGTTTGGGACCAGCGATGGGAATAGAGGTAGAGGAAGTCACATGGGGACAAGAGACATCCACTAAAGAAGAAGCGGAGCTAGGAGCAGAAGGTGCAGCAGAAGCCAAAGAAGGTGCAGCATAAGCCAATGGAGGAACCTGCTGGTGAAACTTCTAATATTGCACAAAAAGAGGGGCCTCAAGAAACATCAGAGCTAACTTTGGACCATTTAACGGACGTAGTTTGAAAGCAAACAACATCAACCCACTCTGAACTACAATTGTCTGAGGCATGGCGTGAAGAATGGCCCGTGCTACACAAATCTTAGTAATGACACTGGTTATAGTGAGTTGCAAATGAAGTCTAGTCTCGTTAGAAATGGCATTATAAATGAAACTCTGGAGGAAGATCTTCAATCGCAATCTAGAATCTGGCTTACCTGGGAAAGAACCAAGAACATAATTGTTGATACAACAAGAAATGTTTCTAAAGAGGATCAACACCTCGTTCTATGAGTTGCGCTAGTGGCTTAGGAGACTCAAACATCAAAAGGAAACATCGCTTGATCTTTGGCCACAAGCTTGATAGACTAATCAGGGAAGCCCTAATTTATGTAGATGCTTTCGGATAACTAAGATCCCACATGCTTGAGATCCAAGAAGGAGCCGATTGAAGTAACAAACAACGAAGCATGCAACCAACTTCTCCACATGATGCCGGCAAACCTCATGGCTATCTGCACTATAGGGACCCCAAAGCATTCAAAATTTGACCGGCAATCATGAATCTAATAGTATATCCTAGAGTCATGTTTGGCCTGCAACTGCTGCTGAAGATAAGATACTTGCTGGCAAAGGCTTTTGAGACACGAAGTGAGGTGGCTAGAGATGAAGTTTTAGAATCTTCTAGAAAATTCTAGATAGTTCTACGATGTTCTAAAAGTTGTAATTTTATAAAATCTAAGGGAATCTAAGGGCATCTCATAAAATCTAAGGGAAGATCATTTAAGAGCATCCTTATAAAGCCTGAGGAAATCTTATAAAACCAAAGGAAATTTAAAAGAACCTAATAATATCTAAAAGAATCTTGAAGAATCTAGAGCAACCTTCATTTTTAAGGGAACCTACATAGAATCTAACAAAATTTCATAAAATCTAAGGGAATCTTCACAAAATCTTGGAGAACCTAGAGGAATCTCTTAAGATCTAAAGTAACCAAGGAAATCTCATAAAATGTTTGAGGATTTAGGAAATCTTTGAATCTCAAGGGAGTCTTAGGGGATTTCAAAAGAATCTTTGAGAATCCAAATCATAGGTATATGCTAAAACTAGAACTTGCATCGGTAGGATATATTAAATAGCTTGTATGTCACTATATTTTTGTATATCACTATATATATGTTTATATCAGGCTCGCGTTTGCTTATACAATTTGCAATCCTGGTCATCGAGGGCCGGATGATGGGCTCAAATTACTGGTAGAGATTGACATATTTGGGGGCGATTGAGGCGATCCAGATTCAATGGTTGAGATTGACATATTTGGGTGCATCTAAACCATCGGATAAGCTAAGGTGGGACGATCCACATTGATTTCGACCTTGATCGTATTGATCGGAATCAAGATCCTATGGTCTATGTCGCATGCTCGGACTTTAAGAAGGGGATTTTAAACTTTTTTATGTTGTTGAGGGAATTTGAACCCTGATCATTGCCTCCCCAAACCCCCCATTCTAATCACTAGACCAAGCATTATTTTATTAAAAAAATAATGTTTTATACATACTTAATGGTATTCAAACCCTAATGTTTCTAGAATGTCTAAGATTGTTCTAGAATTTAGGACATGCACAGATATCCCACATGCGCTTCCTTTACCAGTATATAAGGAGGCTATCCAGATGAATATGGGCATTCTGATTCTTGGCTAAAAGGTTCTAGAATGCTCTATAAAATTCTAGGATGTGTCAAAAAATTGTTGAATGTTCTAGAAAGTTCGGAGGTGTTTTAGAACACTGTAGAATGTTCAAGAACATTCTAGATGGTCTAGAACCTTCTAGAATGTTTTACAAATTTATCTTCTTACATAATTCTAGAGAGGTTCTAAAATGTTCTAAAAAGTTCTAGAATGAGCTTTGACTTGTCAGCAAGCATGGATAATCACCCCGTTCTAAAATAGAAATTGCCAGGGATAGTAAATTAGTTTAAAAATAGAAACATTTATTGAAACTTGCAAAAATTCAAAATAGGATGTTCTACATAATTCTACAACTCTAGAATGTTCTAGATGCTCATAGATAAGACCTCAGTTTAAAAGTGAATTTTTGTTTTCAAAAATTGCAAGAACTCAGAATAGGATATTGTAGATATTCGACCACCATGATGAGCACCCTAAAAATGAAATGCCTACTGTATAAACTACATCAGGGAACCTTTAATTCAAATCAAAATTGCCAATGGAAATATTGCCACACCGAAAGAAAAGTAGGAAAAATAGATAATAAGTAAATTTTACGTAATCTTGCTATTTTTATCCAGTGATAATTTCACTTTATTATATTATATATATATATATATACGTACATATATATATATATATATATATATATATAATATATATATATATATGTATATATATATATACTTTCCTTTGCTAAGTCTAATCTGGCCAGGTCCATGCTCCTGGCGGTCACTTGGCAGGAAGCTGGAGAAGTGTCACAGCTGGCACTACAGGGCCTAAACCAAATGAGTCCAACAGAGGTACTAAATAAGAAACCATTTCAATACATTTGCATTCGTATTTTCTAAACAAGTTTTCTTTCTGCTGTGGCAGTATTGAAAGTATATCTTTATAAAGAAAAAAGTGTAAAGATAAAATAAAATAGTTTATTTTTCTTCGAAAGTAATTATAATATCCGTAGATCATAATCCTGGTGTTCTGTTTCGACTCATGTAGAGAAATATTCCATTTTCTTTTTTGGGTCAGCGGCTTCCCACGAAAAGCAAAGGAGGGAACAGTGGAGAAGGAGAGAACCTTGCGTGCGCGACCAATCATGCAAAGCGTTAGCGTTAATCCCGGTAACGTGCAGAGGTTAAGAGTACATTGGGTCTCTGGTTTATCATGATCACCAGTTGTATCTTTGCCTGAAACCATTAATCGAAAAGAGAAATGGAATTATAACATAAATATTTTCAAGTCAATACTTTTCCGGTTGCCCTATTTATGCAACTAACATGTTTAATTATTCCATGTATAAACATAGTGCATCGATCTATAAAAAACCAATTTCTAGTTTTAAACCAATTGCAAATATTATCCTAAGTTTAAACCCTAGACCAATAATGCTTGAAAAAGAAGGGCAATAAATATTTTTCCGAGCTCTAAACATACCAAATGCAAGGGAAATTCCCGTATATCATAACTAGTATACTCATGAAGCATGAATCCGTTTATGTCTTTTATTTTAGCCGAGCATATTCCTATAATCAAAATACATAGGTAGCATTAACCTTTAATGTAGCACTCAAAATGTCTCAACTCCATTATCCAGGTATGAGGGTTCAGGGGTTGTTCGTTTTGCTTACGACAGACCCCAAAGCGACATAATATCATCATGGCGGCTGCTAAGCATGTAGAATAGCAAAGGTTTTAAGGCAATATGCCTACATCTGTGTTATTATGATCAATAACAATCAGTAATCCACGGCTCAAGCACAGATACTTTGGCTGGTTTTGCATTCACTGGTTTAGCTTCGTGGCTGTAATCATCCGATTGAAAATCTCTTAAATAAAACGATGTGATGTGAGTCTAGAACCATCACGCGCAGCACATATCAAGGATCCAGAAAACAAAGTAGCCAGGCTTTTGAGTACTGACCAAAACCTACGCCATAGCGGTTCGTAATCTTACTAAGTAGCCATAGTATCACAATACGAAGCGAATGGCGCTCGCTCATGTTAGTTCTGCCATTATATCATAAATGCTGAAGAGAATCATACCTCATAGCATATCAGAAGTTGCCATTCTACCTCGGCCAGGCCTAATGTGGCAGTAGCAAGAATAATGTAATCTTCCCATCCATCGAGGCTGGCGATGGAAACAACAAGCCCTGAAAATTGATCAGGCATTTTATCGGTACCGGATCGGCCTCTGAGCATAAGGGCATAAGCGATTTTGAGAGCTGGGTAGATCCGGGATCTTTGACCGCTGAAGCGACCGTAAAGAACAAATCCCGAACATTCCATAGTATCGACCATTTTGCATGAGTCGGTTTACTATCACATAGTGCTCTGGCAGTCTGCGAATCGGATACGACCGCCTTGATTTTATCCTCTGAATATAGATCACGTATTGGCCAACAATCGCCTGTCGGCCATGTAACCACAGCAACTGGGCAAAAACCTAAATGATTTCTATGTTGCCTAAATCAATTTCCAAAGTACTGAATCAATTATCGAGAAATACCCATTTAAAAGTGCTTTTAAAGGGTGAAACGTTTACCCATACTTTTGTATTTGTGCTGGGTTGGCGCTTTTCCGTCAAGGTGACGAACTTGGCTAATGTTGCTGGCGAATATCACCGAAGCCATAGTATTTGCCATGAACCATAGGACTTACGTTTTTCTAGTAAGCCAAATTGCATTGTAAGCCAAATTTGCATTAAAGACCCTTTGTGCCAATCTCATTCTTGAAACTAAATCTCTAAAGTCTCAACCATAGCATCTTGACAAAACAATATAATTTATCAAAGGTCCCAAAGGTCTCACATGTAGTCCAACACATGAGAGAGCAATAGTGGTCAAAGTAAAAATTCCTTTGCCATTTTTACCTGTGCTTGTTCCCCATGCACCTCTCAATTGCATGTGGTGAAACTCAACAAAATATGCAACAAATGATGTGCATGCATTCTAAGTACCTTAAAAACAAAAAGGGTGTAAACAACAAGTGGCCTAATAATTGCAAAAGAAACCTACATACATCTAAAATAAAATGCTTTTAAAGCCATTCTTTACAAAGCGGTTTTTAAAGTTAAAGGCAAATGTAAACCTAAAGACCACATGGGACCCATGGCTGACCCTATCTTTACAACAATATGTCGCTTCCAGTAGCGGCAATATTGCTTGTATCTACCACTGAATTCCTCCTTTTTGTAACGTATAGCCAAACCAAACATAATATCTTTTATAGATGTGTGTGTACATGTTTGCATTTAAATATGGTGCTCCTATTGCGCCCATACAAGAAAATAGTCCAGAGTACACCATTGTTAGTTTTATGCCACAAAAACAATAGCTTTCAACAGTATAAAATTCAATTTGGTGGTTCACAGGATCTCAATGCGTCTTGGAGCTTTACGAGGAACTCCCAGAGACACTATTTAACTCTAGTAATTGAGCATGTAAAGGGAGTTCAAAGACCACTCAAACGGTCACGAGTTTCTACATATCTTTGTATCACAGCTCATATGTTCAGCTAGCTCTGGTATTTTGAGCTTGTCGTGGGGGTCCAAGACCTCTCAAATGGAGTGCGAGCTTCTAAATGTTGTAGCAAACTAATGTGTTTCAGGCCGGCCAAAATATTGTTTTTGACCAAGTGTGTGTACATGTTTTTTTTGCACTTCAGAGATGTTGTTCTGTGCGTCCATACGGGAAGAGGTGGGTGGTTGCCTGCATGGCGGAATTGGGCCGCCAGTACCAATAAAGGGGCTACATAATAGTGTTACGAGCGATTGTGGTAGAATTGCTGACATCTCTCTGGTGGTATGAAAGTGGCATTGGCGAAACCAGCATTGTTAACAATGGTCTCCGACCGTTGTCTGTTATATTTATATGTATGCTCTTAGCAGCAACCTACCTCCCTACTGCGGAAATAGGACCCTAAAGTGATGATGTATTGCTGGGTAGCTGGCGAGGTACCTGGCGTTACGCTGGAACCCTCGTTGCACGTAAATCAAAATGTAGCTAAAGATGAAGTCGCAGATATTCATACGCTTATGGTGCGTGCTCAAGTTTCAAGGCAGCCAATTTTAATATTCCACCATCGCCATCGTCATCGATGTAGCTATCACTCATTTTTTGAAATTTCAATGCATTAGTAAATAGCAAACATATAAAACACGTAAATGAAAGTAGCAAAAACAAGTAATAACCAATATAGCAGTAAGCAGATATGAAGTAGCAAACAAGTATTAGCCAATGTAACGATGAAGCGTTGCCAATGGAAAACTTATAATGTTCAATGAAATCGCGAAGAGAGGTGCCTTGTGTTCGAAATCAGTCCGAGGTGGACTCAAGATGAGTTTCATATCCTTGAATATAATGTAGATGTTCAGCATATATACTTTCCTTTGCCTAGAAGGTCTAATCTAACCAAATTATACTCCTTGGTCACTTAATGAAGCTGGAAATTGCGTCATGCCTTTCACGAGGCCTAAATAAATGAGTCCAACAAAAGTACTAAATAAACTCAATATTTTATGCGAGAGAGCGTTCATTATTTTCACATAAACAAGTTTTCCTTTTCAACATGCGGCGTTGGTGAGAGAAATTATATCTTTAACTACCGCTCCGCGTCTGCGTAAAATAAAAAATAGTTTATTTCATTCTTTACGAAAGTATGGTATAATACTTATCCAGCCGTCATAATCCTAGTATTCCTATTTCAGCTCGTATGCAAATATTCCCATTCTTTTCGTCTTGACTACGAAAGCAAGGAGAACAATTGGAGGAGGAAGAGCGATTTTCGCGGTAATCAATACAAGCGTTAAGCGATGTCGGTGATACAAAGGAACAAAGGTACGGTAGGTCTCGGTTTATCATGGTCGCCGGTGTGTCGGCATTTTATACTGAAGAACCATTGTCGAAGAGTAAGGTTATTAACACCTCAAAACTGTTTTTCAAATCAATAAAATTTTTTCGGTTATTTATACAACCGCATCATTTAGTACGTTCGTAATAAACATAGTGCATCCGGTCTATAATAATTTCTAGTTCCGACAATTACCGTGTGTATCTAAAATTCATAAAACCATATCTTAAAAACATATTTTCAAAGCTTCACTGCCAATAAGAAATTCTCTCACTAATACTCATGAAAACATGAATCCCGTTTATATCTTTTATTTGCTCCATATATTCATATATCAAAAGCCCTGCATGCACTAATACCCTCAAAATATCTAACTCCATTATCAAATATAAAATTCAAATTATTCTTTGCTTCCCGTGACATAATGTCGTCATAGCGCTGCTAAGAATGGCAAAAGGTTTTGGTATTGTAATGCCTACATGCGTGTTATTGTAGGTCGGCAACAATTGTGTCCCATTCGGAAGGCGCGAGATTAGATGGTTTTGCTTCGGTTTTGGCTGCGACGTGATAAATGGGTTAGAGATATTTAGATGTAACAATGTAATTAATAAGGTCACCAGAATATCACCTGTATATCAAGGATCGAAACCATAGTATGACTTTTAGTACCAATAAAAACCCTACATACATGGCCGGTTACGTGTCTTTGCTTCATATATAATTATCCGATAGGAACAGATGATAAAAGCAAACAAATGTGTTGGTTCTATACCTTATTGCTTACATCAAATAATGCAATGAAAATACCTCATGGCATATCCAAGTTGCCATTCTACCAGAATTGACCGATACAATGTTTGTGTGGCGAAATATTATGTCTTCTTACATCGGTTGCGGCGATGAGGGCAGCAGGCAAATTATGAATCAAACATTTTATCAGTATAAAAGCGAATCCGGCATCGAAGAACCTCCGGGAAACCTAAAGCCCGATTTTGAGAGCTAGGTGGTAGATCAGGAATCTTGGGCGGGGTGGGGACGTGGGATCCTTTATCACATAGTATCTGGCGGAATCACGAATCCAGTCTGACCGCCGATTTGCTTCTGAGAATATAGGTCGTAAGCAACCAACAATCATATCGGCCATGTAGCGGCAGCTTTAGGCAAAAGCTTCGTATTCTATGTTACCCTAAATCAATTTCCAAAGTACTTTGAATCAATTGCTCCAAAATACCATTTGGATTATTTTAAAGGGTAGAAAACATACTATATTTATTACTCTGATTTATACCTGCCCACTAAATCAAAAGGTGGAGCAGCTGATATGGCCCGAATATCCACCCAAAACCATAGTGGCTACAACCAGACAGACCATAGGACTTTGTTTTCATAATGCGTAAATTGCATTAAGCAAATTGCATTAAGAGCCAGTACCCGAATAATGCGGTGATCTCCTAAAGTCTCAACCATAGCGGCTTGACAAAACAGTATTACTCATTATCAAAGGTCCCAAAAGGTCTCATGTAGTCCAACACATGAGAGGCAATGGTGGATCAAAGAATAAAAGATTCCCTTTGCATTTTCCTTGTTCCCATCGTGCGTATTGGTGAAAATATTAAAAATATGCAACAAATGATGCATGCATTCTAGATATAGCAAAATAAAAGTCACTAAATATGAAATAGCTAATGTGCAAAAACCGCATACATCTGAAAGTAAAGATGCTTTTAAGCCGTCTTTCTGAAAACCGTTTTAAGTTAAAGGCAAATATAAACCTAAGACCACATAGGACCATGAAGCGAATATCTTTACAAGCGATATGTAGAAACTTCCAGGTAGCATAAAGCATGTTGCTTATATCTCTAAAATATATTTTTTTGTGTCCTTTACAATGTGGCCAAACCAGAAGCATGTCTTTATAAGTGTGTGTGTACATATTTTTACATTTAAATATAGTTACTCTAATACACCAGTACAAGAAAATAGTCCCGGTACACCATTGTTAATTTTATATTACCACAAAAGCAATGCTTTCAAGTATAAAATTTAATTTAATTAGTTCTGAAATATATGAATCTCAATACTGGAAATCTTGGAAACTTGCAAGAGACTCAGAACACTATTTAGCTCTAGTAGTGAGCATATGGGGAGTTCGAGACCCTGCGATTGGGGTTTCCTGCATGTCATTGTCTGGCTCGTATGTTCGGCTAATCTGGTATTTTGAGCTTATAGTAAGGAGTCAAGACCTCTCAAATGATGCAGTACCCTAGATATTTGCCATGACATGTCAGGACTTTCAGCCAGTAGAAATGTTGTTTTGACCAGGTGTCATTGCGTGAACCGAGGATGTTGTTCTGTGCAGCGTCCCGTACAGAAAAATCTAGTGATTACCCATATAAATTAAAACCTAATGCAATAAAGG